>JAHFWF010000124.1:0-600000 GCA_022545495.1 Chrysanthemum lavandulifolium
AATGAAATGAAATCTTGTTAGCGATTAATATTGTAAAGAGAATGGAAACCCTAAAATATTCTCTCTGACGAAAAAAAAGAAAAAAACAATTCACCTCTGCGATTCCCTAAGCGATTCTAAACCTTTTAATTGTTTAATCCTTCAAGGGTGGATTAATATTAATTTGGTTCTTGTTAATCGTGGGTCGGTGATTTTCTATATTCGTTTTTTACGGCAAAACATTGATCTATTCTACCAGCGCTATTATTAATTCTAGATCTTGTTTTGTCATTTGTGCATGATCTCTATATTATTCCTACTGATTGTTGATTTAATTATTTGATATTGACCTCACATGGGTCGGTGGTAAGTTTTATTTATTAGGCGGTTGGAGATCTTGCGTAATTATATAAATCGATTATCAATACTACTCTTATTCTTTCTAAATTGATTCTTGGTTGGGGTTATGATTGATTCCTTGTACCTATTAAATTCTAAAAACGATTTTCTTAAATCAACGATTCATTACTAGGGACGATCTTTGTGATTCATGTGCTATTATTGTTATATCTTTGGTGGATTGAGTGATTGGTTGCTGCTGCATATCATGTGTCCATTTGTGTGTTGTTTGTCAACTACTTGTTCTATCCAAGATGTTCGTATGATGTATGTGGGTATAGAGGGATGCAAGTCAAGTTTGAAGGTAACTTGTTCAAAAACCTTTCTTTTCTTTCAACGATCTGTATTCGATTCCTACTCTTTTTGGTCGTGTGATGGCTATTCTGAAGTTATGGTTTAACCCTAGTGTTGGTTGGTAATCATATTACTATGAAGTCGTATATTGGATTGTTTTATTTTGTGCGGTTTGTAATATGATGCTATAGGAAGTTAGGGTTTATTACAAACCCTAGGTTGGTTATGATCATGCTACTCTTGTTATCTTCTGGTTGTGAAGCATGACGGATGTGGTAGGGTGATTGGAAGTGAGTGCTATGTGCTGATGGTAGGGAACATGCCGTTTGTCCCTATGGCTTCTGATTGCTACATGGTTCGGCCTTATGTGCACCCTTGGTGTTATGATGGTTAGTAATACACTTGTTTTACTTGTGTTTTGCTGCTCCAACTTGATATTTGGTGTTCGGATGCATGTTTGTTTGGGGTATTGTGACATTTCATGATCACATTTGGCTTTGTATAAGTTATGGTTCTATGTTGATGTCAATCGCGTCCTATGATGATAGGTGCTTTTCTGGATCGCATGGAAGTCGATTGAAGTTCTATGATGACTATGTCTTTGGTGCTACCTAAGTGAATCAAGTTTTATTTTCATATTTTTATTCACTTGTATAGTCATTGTAGGTTGTAAGTTTTATTTTGTAAGTTATAAGAATGGCATGTCATTCTTATATGGGAGTCTGTAAGTGTCCTAAGGGACTGAGTTAAGGGAAGTTACCTTCATCCTTTGTACTTCAATGTTTTTGGTGTAATGCATTTTACCAGGGTGAAAAATCCCTTTTACCAAAAAAAAATATTGTAAAGATCTACTTTTCATAAAGTTTTATTTGAAAAGGACATTTCATTTGAAACCAAAAAAGCAATAAATAAAGAGAAAAAAAGAAATGTAGTGATAATTTAACAAACTAAAAATAATAAAACAAATATATGAGAATCAATGAATATTTGTATGTAATTAATATTATAATATTTACAAAATAATTTAAAAAACTAAAAATCTTTTCCATTTTGACATTTTTACCACAGCTTCACCCTATAACCACAGCTTTTAGAAACAATCTTTGACTTAGTCGTAAAACGATCAACTGCCACATCACACTTAACTGTGACCGTTATCTCCCATGTCTTGACATCACCAATCTTAATCTTAACAGGCGCATTCACCTTCACTTTCAACGGCACATTCCTTCCCTTGTCACCTTCACCGCGCGTGTACATCACGCCAGCACAACACCATTACCTCTTAACACCGTCTGAATCACCGTCACGTTATTAGCCTTATGTTCAAGGATGACTAGGGTGAAGCAAAAGCAACGACAACAGGAGCTCCGGCGAGGTTTACGGTTAGCGAATTTTTGCAGCTTTTGGGAGTTTCCGGTGGTGGATTACGGAAGACTTGATCTTTGGGTATTTGGATGACGTAGGTTCCCTGTGGTGGAAGTAATGGCTTGTCGTCATATTGTGGTTTTTGATCAGAAGATGGATGAACACGGTCTTATGTCATTGTGCCAAAAGAGTTATGGAGTAAGACTAGTTATGAACAAGAGGTATAGGGGAGTGGAATGGTGGTGGGAAGGCATGTTTGCAGTGGATATATAGCTGTTTTGTTTTTATTTTTGGAATTGGTTTTCTTTTTTTATAAATTTGGAACCGATGGGTGTGTTTGTTTCATTAAGATGTTTTGGGTCTGAATCTGACTACCACATCTTACTGGTAAGAGGTGGCTACAAAGTCTAAATCTGAATGAAATAATGTTGTTTGTTTTTGTATAATTGTCCGAATGATTTTAAGTGCTCGTTTTTGCAATTTGTTTATTAAACCAACGCAATGCAATAATAATTAACTTATGCAAATATGAAACAAGACTTTTTATCATAAATATAACATAGTTGATAAACAATCAAATATATTATATAAAGTTTACAAAACGAGTAAGACAAGTCCCCCACCTCTTACTGAGTAAGATATTATATGTCTAACTGGGTCTTACTCAAAAGAAAAAAACAAACAAGCAAAACGTCTGCCCTCCTCTTACTGGTAAGAGTAAGAGGGCTAGTAAGATTTTTTTTTTTAAAACAAACGCACCCTTAGGCGTTTGATTTCTTCTCTTTGCCTTTTTCTTTCTTTCTATTTAATTTGTTTCGCTATTAACAATGTTATTAAATACTACATCCGTCCTAAAATAGTTGTCCACTTTAATTTTTTTAATTTTTTTAATTTTTTTTATTCAACTTTGACCATAAATATTTTTATTTTTGTAATATAATACTTGATAAATAATATATGAATAGATTTTGTTTTAAATGTATTTTCATTTGATATAATTTTCATCAAGTATTATATAACACAAATAAAAATATTAATGATCAAAGTTGAACAAGAAAGAATGAAAAAAGTCAAAGTGGACAGTTATTATGGGAGGGGAGTAATAATGTTATCTCTATGGAAATGATCTTCTTTATACTAGCTTTAAAATTCGTGCACCAAGTTTGATCGGATAGTATAAGGCGTAATAATATTTTTGTAAGTAAAGTAACAAATAATAATATTTTAATAATCATGTTTAATATACAAGTAGTATTTAACAAAATATCTATAAAATTGTACAAGCATTAACTAAAATTCACATTTAATTTTTTTTACATGTCTTTTTGGGTAAAGGGGAGTAATCCTGCACTCTGGTAAATATATTAACCAAAACGTTTTAAGTACAACGGATGAGAGTGAATCTCTCATCTCGGCCCGTTATATGGGCAACAGACACACACATTAAAGTGCACTTAACCAACTACATACCATAAGAAAGACATGCCAATCTTATGGACTACCAAAAAAAACCAAATTACTTCCTACCACGACCTAAGAGATTAACATCATACATGTCACATAAATCCTCCAAGTGTCCTGGTAAATCGTAGACCTGAGCAACATAATCATCAAACTCTTCAAGCTCAAATCCCCCACCTCCCCCAGAAGCCAAAAATGACGCCATAGGGTTGTCCGGCTCCAAAACCTCATCCTCACTATCAGAACAAGTCACATTCCCGACTTTAGAAAACGGATTACTTACCTTGGTAGCAGAAGCCGGGGGCTTACTAGCCGTACCAATATCAACACGAGGTTCCTTCTCCCGAGAACCATCCATACCTGCTTCCTTAGTATAACCAGAAGAATTCCCACTCTTCGCCTCATCATTAATAGAAACAACCACAGGACTTTGGATGCCCGTGTCATCTTGCACCTCAAGGGTCCCAAAAGAGTTAGAGGTAGTAACAGGAGTAACTTCCGGAGTCTTCGATTTAGCAACATAAAGCTGCTTCCTAGGAGCAAACCTAGGACCCTTACCCATATTAATACCACTAGCCATCTTCGTACCTTTGGGTTTGGCTTTCCGATTCTGTACCACCTTAAAACCATCATCATGCTCTTCCAAAGTAGGAGCAGCATCATGATGCTCCTTAGTACACTTAGGACAACAAGCATTAGCATGCCCAAACACTTTACATTCCGTGCAATGTGGAGGTTTCCATTCATATTCAACCTTGATACTCGCCGTAGTAAAACCACTATCATCCTTTTTAGGGATCGTCATAGTCACCACATGTTTAAGATCAGATTCCGATGATAATTCAACAAGAGCACGTGCAAAACTAATACGACCCCATGAATCAACGCACATGGAGCTAGTGAAAGCATCTAACATAATTGGCTTACCCAACTGAGTAGCAATAAGGCTCAACCCATATTCCGAATATGCAAGTAAAGGTACATTATGCAATTTAATCCACACGGCACTTTGGTAACCTCACTTTTGGACAACAACACATCGAGTCCATTTAGTAAGGATGATAGGAGAATTACGAATTATCCAAGGTCCCCGTTGAAGAACATTTTCAACACCCTCTTTAGAATCAAACTTAAAAAGGAAAACACCATCATCATTTTTCATAAGTTTCTTTAACCCAAACTTACCCCACGTGTTAGTGACATATGTTTGGACCAAAGGAAAAGCGATATTCTTGCCAAGAAAGAAGCCAACAAGCGTATTATCATACCGGTTATAGCAACCTTAGGAAGAACCGTATCATGATTATCAACGCGATTTTCATTCAAGCAATGGTCAAAAGTTGACTTTCCTAGCGACACGTTCCGGGTTCAAAACAGTAGCAAACGACCTGACATCATTAGACACATTATCACTATCATTCGCACCAGTAGTAGACTCACTGACCACGTTCGTAGGTGCACTGAAGTTATCCTCCTTAGAAACATTCGGATCACCAAGGCTAGTGCTCCCCTTGTTCGAATCCAACCCATCCAAGTTCGTATCACTACGAGTTGTGTTATCCAGATTAGTGGTACTCCATACAGACTCAAACGGATTATCCATACCCAGATTACCATCATGAGTGCTAGGGTTTCGAATAACCCTAGCAACTTTACCCAACTCAGGGACAACATAACTATCATCGACACCATGTTCACCTTTGAGCCATTTAAGCCTAGCTTCCAACGCCTTAATGTCAAGCTTCTCATACGGATTTGGTTCCATGTTTAAACCAACTTGATCGTCCAAGTTGGTGGTTGTATTAGCGACTTTCAACGAAGAACATTCCTTATTAAAAACCCTTCTCCATCTCTAATAACCCACAAACAATCCCAAAAACACGACACACACAAGCGGACAATTTGAAGAACAAACAACGTACAAAGAAACCCTAAGCGAAAGTTAGGGTTTTAACGACCACACTCCATTAACTAACTTTGCTCCCATGATATATAACGAGTAATATGAATCAAGATCGATTTACAGAGGTTAAATCCAAAATCGATTAATACAAACCCTAAAAAAGACGATTGTTCAAAACTGAAACAAAACAAGTAAAACTTTGCACGAATTCAGCCAAGGACTAAATAACAATGAAGTTAATCAGTAACAAAGGTAAATCGATGCAAAGAATCCCAAGAGTTGAGGCAAATTTAAAAAAACGATGAGGGAGTTTAGGGTTTGCAAAAAATCGCCTAGAGAGAATCGTTTTTTTTTTTTTTTTTTTTTTATTATTTTTTTACATGTCTTTTTTTGGGTAAAAGGGTTAATTCACCCGGTAAAATGCATTACACCAAAAACATTGAAGTACATAGGATGAGGGTGATATCCTCACCTCGATCCTTAGGACACTTACAGACTCGAATATAAGAATGACACACCATTCTTATAACTAACAATAAAATGAACCTACCAATAATGATAAAAGTACATAAGAATTGACAATACTACTCAAGAAAAGCACTTGAGCCTTCTATATCACTATGGCGGTCCACCTTAACTTCCGTGAAGAATCCACGTAGAAACATCCAGGCGATCTTCAACATAAAATCTGTGTGTAGTAGCAACGAACACCACAAACAAAACTTCCAACAATCCCATCATACACTAAATCCATAAGCTACACCCCGACAATAGCAGCACGATAAGCTACTACCCGAATATGTGAATACATGTGAACCCATTAGTAGCAAGAGATAGTGTAACAAGCACATAGGGTTCCAGAAAACCCTAACATCCATGCAACAAACCTGCAATGTACACGCCATGGTCACCTACAGCAACAAGACCACCATGCAACTAACCCTAGAGTTTTTGAATAAGAACCCTAAAACTTAACTTCCATAACATGCAACACCATCAATCAAAAGACCCATTAAAATAACGATAAGCAACATATCTTTGAATAACGAGCAGCACATCAACGAACACCATCACCTTCCCTCTCTCAACCCACTTCCTCGAATAACATCACAAAACCAATAGATAAACATGATCAACAGATCGACCTACAAGATATAATGAACATCGGTCAACTGCAAACAACCCATCTAATCAAAACCAATAAATACGAAACCCTAAAATTAGGGTTTCGTTCATGAATATCCCTAACAAACCATTCGATCCAAAAGCAGATAGAAGGCGGTTAGAGTGAGGTTTTGATCGGCCATAACACCCCAATAACGATCGTTGAATAATAATCATATAGCAATAGACGATCAAACAAACAAATAAAACCCTCAAAACCGATTGCAAAAGCAATCGCATAGGATTAAATTCGCAAAACCAGATCGCACCCATGATATATATTGGTGAATAACACCGACTTCACGGGAATAATAGATGCGATCCGAAGACTAACTCGATCCAAAACCTTAACATATTAATTAAGAATGAAATAGTTAGGGTTTTGGAACATAAAACAAGGAGAAAACCGATTAGGAATAGGAATTAAAAGATGCCAACCACCCTCCCATGAATATAATTGACCTAAATCGTATTGCATATCCCTAAGAAAGAGATAGAGAGGATGATTAGGCAATTATTGGCCGGAATTTTTTTTTACATGTCTTTGTTGACTTCGATGTTTTGTTTGTTGTTTTTAATTGGATTGTAACTTAGGGTGTGTTTTATGTTTATGGGGGCTCGAACTTTTAAAATTAGTCGGCTTATAAAGTATGTCTCGTTTGTCACACAAACTTATGAAGGCTTATGACTTATAAAATAAGCCATAAGCTTTCATAAGCCCAAGCCTATAGAAAGAGGCTTATAAAAGCTTATAACTAGTTAAATTATTTAAATACCCTTAAAAATAAAATGAATTATGATGTAAAAGTTAGAAATATATATATAAACTTAATTTGATGTATTTTTATGCAATTTTACATTAATAAGCTTCAATTCTAATTAAGTCGCCAAACAACTTTATTAAAATATAAGTTTCAGGTTTTATTAATAATATAAGTCTCATTGACTCTAGCCCTAGCCCATTGGGCTAAACCTACCCTAAGCTTTATTACTTGTAATGATTGATATTGTATTTTGAAATGACTTAGTGCATTAAATGAAGGAATGTTATCCTCCATTATATGTAGTATACATATACATGTACATTAATTCGGGGTGAATTAACCCTTTTACCCAAAAATAAATTTGTATAGAATTTTATCTCACAAAGAGTTTGACTGTTTAAGCGACATGGTGTTTATGTTGATACAATTTAAATTCTAACTATTAAATTTAAGCGCCATAGCATGTAATGACCTTTAAAAACAACTCCTAGTATTTCGCTTATTCTTAAGTCGGTTGTTCTTGATTTTAAATATATATGGAGCGATTTATTGATTGGTTTTGTCATCTATACTGAACGCTTATAAAACCTAATTTGGTTTTTACATTAAATCGTTTTTGGATCTACAAGGCTGAACGGAACCCTAATTTTTTAGGGTTTTGTTTATTATTTTTTCTGCTGGAAGTATACCCTCGTTAGGGTATTGATTAAATGTTGGTACGAACCTTTTGGGTTGTGTTATGAGTGTGGTTGTAAGTGGGTTATGGGAGAGATGGACGCTGGTATATAGTTGGATCATCAAATCGAGTTTCAGGTTGTAACCCTATTTGGTGATTATGGACTCGTCATCTTATCAGACCTGGTGGTGATTCTATTGTTGATTTGTGTGTGGTCTGTTTGAGGATTGTCGAGTGATTATTAGGATGTTGGGGTTTTTGGTTAACTCTATTCCCTTGCTACTGTTTTGATCTGATTTGTATTGCTGCTACTGTTGATTGCTGCTACTGTGCGGATCATATGGTGGCTGAAAGTTAGGGTGTGTAAACTCTATGTTTTGTCTATGGCAGATTCTCATCACATTGGTCTCATTCTTCTTCGATTATGCTTGTGATTGCTGATGTTGCTCAGAGTTTAAACATAGTGTTAGTGTGGCAACCATTGATCGTTGCGTGGGTTTGGAGTTTTCTTTATAAACATTAATGTGATCATGGGAGCTACGGATTGGTATGTATGATTGGTCAATCAGATTCTTGGACACAATTCTGATCATGAGGTCCTCGAGGGTTGGCTAATTGGAAGTTAGAGTTCTATGGCGCCTTTTGAAGAATCAAGTGTTTCTACTTGAGTAACGGTTAATTTGTTTATTTTATTTGGCGTTGTAGTCTATGCTCTATTATTTGTTATAAGTGTGGTTTGTCACTCTTATATAGTTGGTTAGTGGTAAGTTATAAGAATGTTTTGTCATTATATGAGTATGTAAGTGTCCTAAGGGACTGTGGCGAGAGAATTCACCCTCGTCTTTTGTACTTCAATGTTTTTGGATAATATACTTTACCGTGGTGCATGATTACTCCCTTTACCCAAAAAAAAAAAAAAAAAAAAAAAAACCTTTAAAAATATGCGTAGTTAATATATACAATCTCATGCATTTATTTTCATCTCACTTTAACCCGTGTAGCCGTGCCTTCATTTTGATATGTATATTCTTGTTAGTTAGAATTTTAGTCGTATTTAATTTGCAAACCTGTTTACGAGGCGTGAGCAAAAACGAAAAAATGAATCAACACGAAAAAACCAACAAACACAAGTGAAAACTACACCAACTAAAAACCCGTAGGAATTTCATGTATGTACATTGCAACATATAAACGAATACAACTAATCATTTCATGTACCTATGGGTCACACGTCAACATGGACTTGAAGCGATATTTAATATACATAAGAGTATGTATCTCATCCAAAGTAACAATTCACGACAAGAGTTCTCGATTAATTAAGCTACGATTTTGTAAGAATTATGTGCATCGATAATATATATTTATATATGGGAAAATTTCGAAATAAACCAATTGCCTTAGGTCACTTTCTAGTTCATTTTTTTTTGGTGATATAATAATAGACCGGTTGTCTTGGCAACTTGCACCACCCAATCATGTGACGCCACGTGTCCGACCAAATTGTACCAAAGTATATACGTTAATTGTATATGTCCCGTATGTGTAAGGTATTGTTTTTTGAGAAACCTTTTTTTTTGGAAACTTGTATTTTTCCAACAGGATATTTTGGTCATTTTACACTGATTTAATTAAGGCAACTAGATTTTTTTTAGGGCAACGCGTCATATCGATCAATCGAATACATTTGGACGATTAATAAAACACACATACACACAAAAAAAACCACAGTCTCACACACACTCACACCACTTCTTCTACCCTTGCTAAATTAGCACAGTACTAACAAAACGTTCATAAATCATAATTCCTAAAATCCTTTTAACCGCAAATTAATGTTCCTGTCTATTTTGATATGGCCAATTTATATTGAGTTGTACGATTGTAAAATCACGATTCGTTCTACTGTGAAGTTGCTTCTAGAAATTAAGCGATTTTGTCGAAGAATGAAAATCGCGAAGGTTGTTTAGGAAAAGCAGTTTTTGGTCGGTGGTTAGATATTGATCTTGCGATAATGAGCGCCATCGATTTATTATGTTTTGAAACATCGGATATATGTTTCTAACATCTCGTCGATTCCCTCCATTTACATTCGAGATTGGGGATCATTGGTTACCGTTTGGCGAAAAGAATTTTGTTTAATAATGGGGTTTGATTTAGAAAAGTTTCAAAATCGATTAATCGATCTAGTGCATTTTGGTGATCGTGTATTTTCGGAAAAAAAAAAAAAAAAAAAAGACCGATGCTATAAAGAATGTATCGCATTGATCTTTTGGAACTTGTTAGAGATGAAAAAAAGTGGTTGTCTGTTTCGGATGAGGATGCTGTTAGGTTATGTCTTTTGATAGTTGGTGAGTTAGTGTTTATGGGTATTGAAGAAAGGAATTGTATCCCTAAGCATATATTGCATTTGGTGTAGGATTTTGATGCTTGGAATGTTTATCCTTAGAGTGAATACATGTGGGATAAATATTATCAAAAGACTGTCAATGTTGTTGCTATACTCAGATTACATCATTTGAGAAAATTGAAAAAAAAAAAAAAAAGTACAGTGCCACATACAATCTATACGAGTTTGCTTGAGCTTTCAAGGTTAGAATACTTACTAGTTATAAGGTTAGGTATTAGTTCCCATGATCCCGCCAGAGCTAAAGGGATCTACCCAGGAAATATCCACTAGTTAGTGTAGAAGTCCTTAGGTATGATGAAAAAAAAGGAGAAAAGTGAGAATAAGGGAAGAGTGCCGACTGAGATAGAGCTAGAACTGGAATAAACCCAACAAGGTTCTAGTAATGAAGTCTCGGTAAGCACTTAAGGGGTTGAAGAATGAAAAAGAAATGTAAAGTGAAAAGGGTGAAAACAAATAGCCCTCCAATAATTCAACCTTAGGCGTAAACGGGTTCAATACATATGCTACTTGGTGGTTACTTAGGTAACGCCGGTATTGAAGACAAGGCGTCATGGACCTAGTGACGACCGCACTAAACTTCCCAAGCCACTCGAGTTCTCTTAAAAGGACTTGTTTCATTCTCACTGGGAACCTACATAATCTATCGACTTTTTTTTTGGGTAAAGGGAGTAATCATGCACCACGGTAAAGTATATTAACCAAACAAATTGAAGTACAACGGATGAGAGTGAGTCCTCACCTCGGTCCCTAAGGACACTTACGAGACTCGAATATAAGAATGACACACCATTCCTATAACTTACAATAAAATGAACCTACCAATAATGACACAAGTACATAAAAATTTACACAACTACTCAAGAAAACACTTGAGCCTTCTATATCACTATGGTGGTCCATCTTAACTTCCATGAAGAATCCACGTAGAGAAATCCATGCGATCTTCAACATCAAATCTGTTAGCTAAAGAAGATCCGAATGCAAAATAGCAAACAAAAGCATCCATAAAACTAACAATAGGGTATAGTACACCCTAACATACCACTCCATGATCATGACGCCATCAAATAAGAATCAGTTCACAAATTTCGCACAACGATTGGTGGAAGACTCTAAAACCACGGATAGAGCAGCAAGCATAAACTCACTCCAAACGTGTGCGTTGAGATGCTAAACCGAATACCAATAACCAAACAGCAGCACCATGCATAGAACCATCATTGATCGAACCTTGGATTAAAAAATCCAACTTACAGCCATAATAACCAATAAATGATGATCCACCATGCTAAGGAACATCCAATAACGTGTAACCAGACCATCATGGGACTTCCATGGTAGCAGCATCATCCATCACCTAACATGCAATCCAAAACAGCCGTTGACGTAAATACAAGTAACCTTGATGAATGAAACACCACCGCTGTAAAGAACACACATTAGACTTAAATAGGGTTTAAGAAAACCCTAACATCAAGATCAGATCAGAAACGATCCAATAAAATAGGGTAAAAACAATCCCTAACTTCCATAACCAAATCAAAGAGATCCGCATATGATATAACCGGTCGGTGAGGATCCAATACCATCAAACGATAGGGTAGACATACCCCAACCAATACCAACATCAACTCTCCCTTAAACCCACTTACAAACACTAACATAACCAACCCAAAAAGGTTAACGATCGATAATCAAAACCCTAAAAGGGTTTACTTTCCGAATCGAAGTAGATAAAAACCTAAAAAGGTTTTATAATCGTTAAGTGCACAAACCAATCAACAAATCGACCCATAGTATGTAGTACGGAGTATCAGTTATAAACCGATTAATAGAAAATAGGGACGATTGAAAATCGAAACCCTAAAAACAGATCCCATAAAACATCCAAGATAGGCGAATTATAGTACCTATTGGTTAGGGTTTCAGCCACATAAATAGAGACGATATCAAGATGTAATGATTAAATAACAGCGACACAACCCTACCCATATAATAACTACCATCAAAACGATTGCATATCATTCAGAGAATGATAGAGAGGCGATTTATATGGTGGTTTAGAAATCGGAATAGAAGGGGGAGGGGTGGCCGGATATCGCCCCCATGGGGAGAGAATTTTAGGGTTAGCAATAGTACATAATCTATCGACTTTCTCTTAGAGATTGTTGATATTGAAGAAGACCCTCTCCATAGTCTCCAATTAGGAAACCAAAATGCACTATAGAGTCTAGAGCCAAGAGATCATCACAATAAATCTCATTAGGACACACAATTTATGAAGACTTGTTGTTTCACTCAATGTGGAAAGTAAGAATATATATTAAGAGTCCTACGTATTATCCTCGTGGTATTGCCAGAACATCCGATTGATATGTAAAGTATTCACGATGAAAATGGAAATCCTTCTAGAGCCAACATCAAACAAGCTCTTGGTGGGTGACATATGAGATTCTTCAAGAATCAAACTTGTGTCAACTGGATTGAAACGATGGGGCGATTCACTCTTGAATCAACCTTGGTCCAGGAAATGGATTGGTGAATACTTTTGAAAACCTTTCGATGTGCAAATCTACTCTTTCTCTAGCACATCGATCGTGTATTAATTTTTCAAATAAAAGGGTATTTATGATTGAAAATTGATCTTTCTCATAAAACCTTCGTTGTATTGCAAAACTCCTTCTCTTCAAAGAATACGTGATTGTTTTCAAATCAATTTTCATCAATCGGTGAATCTTAATTCATGGTTCACTCACTCCGTGTTGTCTACTTTGGGACGCTGCGGTTTGAGAACGGCTAGATCAAGTGCGAAACCACAGTAAATGAGATTCTTAGGAATTCTACCGATCACAAAGATTTATCTTGATCAACGAGGAACCGTGGTTCTTGCAAACGCATTCAAAAAAGTGAACAAAGACACTTTCGTGTGTTTTATTACTAACTATTGTTTGCGGGAACATCGACGATTGCGGTGATCGAATTGAGAAGTCAATCCATAACCACATGCTCACACATCATACTCACGTTCAAAGAAATCATGACAAGTGCACATCAACACTCGTTTGCTCTGATATCATCATGATACGTTTGCTTTCACTCTGATGCCATCATGCTATGCTCCGCTTCGCGATGCAAATATCATGATCCAACGAAGCTTCCGCAACTCTGATGAAAAGATGTCATGATCCAATACCGTGAGCATGTTGGTCCAAAGTCACAAACATCACATGAAGGCAACACAACAAAGGATGGGTCAAGATATTTACGGTGACAGATGATCTCTAAGAAGGCTCAAAGAATAACCAATCAGTGGATCGGTTTAAAACCTCCACTTAAAGTACAAAGCATGCAAAATTTGAAGAATTAAAGATTACGAGCTACAGAGCAAATAACTTCAAAAGAATCCAAGAACAAAAAAAATATAATATCTGTTTGTAATTGAGGTGACTTCCCTTAGGGGAGATTGTTGGGATTTAGAAAATCCGTTAGTTAAAGACTCGGTCACCTCAAGTATATGTAATCATTAGAAAGCTCGTAGTCGTAGTCGTTTAGTAATGTTTAGTAGTTAGTCAAGTAACACCGTGGAGGACGGACGGGAGACCCATTGTATGTCTGATCCACAGCCCATAGGTGACGTATTTTGTAAGATACTATAAATACCCTTTGCCTCCCAAGGCAAAGGGTGGAGCTTCATAATATACTTTTCTTTCTCTCACTAGAAGTTCCAGCCTCTCCATCTTTCTCTCTAGACTTCATACATTCGAACCTTGTGATTTGTGTTAGTGTGTTTATGAAAATCAATATGTTACACCATCCTTCTTCTTCACGAACAAGACGGGTGCTCCCCATGGTGATGAACTTGGTCGAATGAATCCCTTCTCTGACAACTCTGCCAACTGTCTTGACAGTTCCTCCAACTCTCTTGGAGCAAGTTGATAGGGTGCTCGGGCCACGGTGCAAAGCACGGTATCAACTCGATTTGGAATTCCACTTGTCGGACGGTGGAATCCACAGCGGTCGTCGGAAACACATCGGAAAATCTCGAACGATGGGTACATCCTCAAGGCGTCTTTCACTCTTCTTTTCGCCTTTCTTTTCGTAAATTCGAGCTTAGAAAAGACAACCTCCTCTATCTATGTACTTTTGTGCCTTAATACAAGAGATGATGCTCAACACGGAGGGACCTCTGATCGCTCCATTTCTCCTTGTATACTCAAGAATTTTCCACCATACGGCACACGCACGATCTTGATGATGACGTCAAAACTTCCAGAGTAACGGGCAAGAGGTCTATGCTGAACGGGTGGTCTAGGAAACTTAACGTGCAACTTCGGACTACAGTGTCTATCCTTTCCCTATTTCCATTAGCTAACTTCAAATCATAGCTTAATCCTAAAGGTGTCGGGGAAATTCCTAGTAATGGCATAAAGGCAGTGGATACGAAACTCATATCGGCACCGGTATCAAACAATATGGAAGCATACCAGTTATTGAGAAGGAACGTACCCGTAACTACGTTCGGGTCCTCTTTGATCTCCTTCCCAATGACGTACACTTGCGCTGCTCCCATGTTTCTCTGTTGATTTCTAGCATCCTGGTTTCCTTGGTTCCCTTTTGTACCTCGATTTCCGGGGTTATGCCCATTACTTCTCGCACCTCGGTTCACCGGATTTCCTCCATTCCCGGGGTTTCCTTTGACCTAGGGCTCTCGACACTCAGTCTTGAAATACCCTTTCTTCCAATATCTAAAACAGGTGACAGTGGCTTTCCAGTCCGTTCCCTGTGCGGTTTGCGCCACAACAAGGGGTCGGGACCGACAGTCTCTGGCCATATGTCCTACCTTAGAGCAATTCCTACACACCACGTGCATCTTGCCCATGATGGTGTCGATTGCAACGACCACACAAGGGCTTACTTCCTTCATAACCCTTCTTCTCTCCATTACCGATAGCATACATCCTGGCAGTCTCTCGTCATTTGTTGCTATCACCCTTAACTCCTTCATTCCTTTTCCTCTTATGGCTCTTTCATTTTCTGCATTCCTTCCATCACAAAGGGATTCCATCGAAGCGGTCTATGTAGCTAGAGGCAATCCATCCATGTACCTCTCAATCTTAAGAGCCTCAGTGCGAACCATCTTTGAGCAAAGCAACGACAACTCTTGGAAGAGACGGTTGTAAACCGTCATGTCGTTTCCCTTTACCTTATGGTTCCAGAACTCAATTTCTAACTTCTTAACTTCATTCCTAGGGCCGTAAGTCTTGATTAGTAGGGCCTTAAACTGGTTCCAAGTCATTGCATAGGCTACCTCACTTCCTACCGATTTTCTAAACCCTTACTCCTTAATCGGTTTTCAATCTAATCAACCTAAACCTTGGATTCTTTGCATCATTCTCACTTTGCTACTGATTAACATCCTTGTTAATTCGTCCAAGTTTGAATTCGTGTATTGTTTTCCGAGTTTTTAGGTTTATTTTTGAATCGTTTTATGGTTTAGGTTATCGTTTTTTGATCTTAAGTTGCGTAGGTTTTTGTGATCGTCCTTCCCTGGTTATAATCTCCTTGCTGGTCTTATTCTTATCATTGTATCATTGATCGATCATGGGAGCAGGTTAGGATATGGTGCATAACTTCTCAAAACCCTAACTTTTTAGTTAGGGTTTCGTTCTTGTACTGTTCGATAGCTGTTTGATTTCTGTTCCGTATTGGTGTTTGTTTGGCTTGTTTGTGGGTTTTTAGAGAGATGGAGAAAGGTTTTCTTGACAAAGATGGTTCTTCGGTGAAGGCTTCAAAAACTGCCACCAACTTGGCCGATCAAGTTGGTGTGAACACGGACACGAATCCGTATCATAGGGTTGATATTCAGGCGTTGGAAGCTAGGTTACAACGTCTCAAAGGTGAACGTGGTATCGAGGGTGACACTGCTGGTCCTGAGTTGCGTAAAGCTGCTAGGGTTGTTCTAAACCCTAGCACGCATGATGTTCATTCGATTACGTTTGGGGTAATACTAACTGGAAAACACAAGTTATAGTGCTACGTTTGTGGGTGGGTTGGATTCGACTATTTTCTGCCGATGTGGTGAATGCTTCTAATTCGGTCCTAATGTGTACACCCAAGAACGTGGTAAATGCTTCTACTTCTGGTCCTAACGTGATTGGTAGTGAAAATAACGAAGTGAGGTCATTTGCTAATGTATTAAACCCGGAACGTGTCTCTAGGAAAGTTAATTTTCGTGCCTTGGTGAATGAGACTCGCATTGAAAATCATGATACGGTGCTTCCAAAGGCTGCTATGGAGGGTGTATTCAACCGCTATGATAATACACTTGTTGGCTTCTTTGTTGGCAAGAATGTTGCATTTCCTTTGGTTCAGAACTACGTCACCAACACGTGGGGTAAGTTTGGTTTTAAGAAAATAATGAAGAATGATGATGGTGTTTTCCTCTTTAAATTCGATTCTAAAGAGGGTGTTGAGAATGTTCTTCAACGGGCCCTTGGATTATTCGCAATTCTCCTCTCATTCTCACTAAATGGACTCGGATGTGCTATTGTCTAAAAGTGAGGTTACTAGAGTTCCGTTTGGATTAAATTGCATAATGTGCCATTACTTGCATATTCGGAAGATGTGCCATTACTTACGCCACATTCCATTCGTACTTAACATTTTTGGTTATATATTTAGGGGTAATACCCTTTACCCAAAAAAAAACAAATTGTTTTCAATACAACAAACATGATCAAGTATATGAATAAACATAATACAAGACCAGAACGTGGAAAGAAAAACAAGTTTTTAGAGCAGATTTGAAGAAACGATTAGTAGGTTAGGGTTTCTTTTCCGCCAATCAATAGGACGATTAAGGATAGATAGGAGATGAATAAACAGCACACCACTTCAGAAAATAAACAACATACTAATCCGATTGCATACCAAAGGTAGAGATACGGATTAGGAGGCTGAAGTTGGCTGGAAAAAGTATGGAAGTGGCGGCCAGAAATCACCCCTAAGGGGAGAGAGGATCTTTTCATTCAACAATAGACTTCTTTTGCTTGAATATTCTTGAATTGCGCTCCATCCAAATGTAGTACGTAGTAGCAGCGAGCAGTAACCGAGAAATGATGCTACTAACCGACCGCCCCTTTGAAATAGGAATAAGGAAGGTAATGGCACTATCCAAAGAAGGTGAGACCGCATCCATTCCAGATAAAACCCAAACCTGAAACCATACCTGCATAGAAAACTGGCACTCAAAAAATAAGTGAGAGTGAGAATCCGGGACCAAGTCACATAGCGGGCATCGAAGCATGTCCAAATTAACATTAGGACCAACATCCCATTGCCGCATCCTATCTTGAGTCTTCAATTTCTGCTTAATAACTAGCCACAAATGTATAGCATGCCTCGGGATACAATGAGAAAACCAAGGAACATGATACAACCCCACTAAGTCAGCCCTTAGGCGCAATGATTCCCAAGCACCGGCGAAAGCGATTAAGATTACCATCCAGATTGCGCCATAATAATGTATCATCAGTATCGTTAAGATTAGGAACCGGGAGAGCAGCTAACAATGGAAACCTAGGTAACCAGTCAGGAGGCCATCGCCAAACACCATTATCAATCACATCACAAACCGAATCTGATAAACTTAACCCAGCCCGCGCAACATCTCTAGCAGTAAGCAAATTACGTATAGGGCTTAACTCACACCACATATCAAACCAAACAGAGGTACCCTGTCCATTATTAATCTTATGCTAGATGAAAGGACGAACCTTAGTTCTAATTGCAAGGATTTTGCGCCATCCCGCCTAACATCACCCAAGCAAGGGACATCCCAAAAGCTTCTCCCACGTAGTTTATAAGAATGAATCCATTGAACCCATAAGGACTCTTTATGAGTCAAGATACTCCAAATATGCGTAGTCATGAGAGCAATGTTATAATCCTCCAATCTACGAATACCTAGACCTCCTTCTTGCTTAGGCTTACAAAGCAGACTCCCAAGCAACTTTGGCCTTACCCTTTTCATTTCTCCTTGACACCAAAGGAAACCCCTCATAAGTTGCTCTAATTCATGAATAATACGGTGGGAAGAATAAAAATAGAAGCCCAATATAAATGCATCGGCGATAACACAAAACGACCAAGCTGAAGCCTACCGGTGAGGATAAAAACTTATTACGCCAATCATTCACACGACCTTCCAATTTTTCCACAAGAATCTTACAATCCCTATAAAGAAGTCTAGATGATATAAGAGGGACCCCAAGATACCTAACAGGAAGAGAACCTTCTGCAAATGGCATAGACTGGAGAATAGCAGCTTTCATAGCATTAGGAACATTACAAAAGAAAGCTGTACTTTTAGGGATACTTGGAACAAGACCCGAAACATTCTTGAAATCATCCAAAGCGTGCATAATGACAGTAACAGACTCAGGATTGCCTCTAGAAAACAAGAAGATGTCATCTGCAAAACAAAGGTTAATAATTCTCTGCTGTTCACACAAATGATGAAACTGAAAATCCACTGCATTAGAAACCTTTTTCTGCAAGATAAGAGTTAACACCTCCATAACTAACGTAAACAAGTAGGGAGATAACGGGTCACCTTGCCTAAGGCCCCGCTTACCTTCCATGAAGATCCCCATTAACACATATAGAATAAGATGTTGATGAGATACACACCATGATCCATTCAACCATTTTGGAGTGAAAACCAAACCCAATCAGAATAGCCTTAAGAAACGCCCAATCAACAGTATCATATGCCTTACAATCCCTATAAAGAAGTCTAGATGATATAGTGAGCATGCTCATCCCGAATGGCTGAATTAGATGGATCCTTATCAACGGCCTTCTGGACCTCATCTAACTCCTTACGAATCCTATCCACCCGCTCATGAAGGTTACCTTGATTGTGCGAACGCTTACGAAAAGGAGATTTCAGCCCCCTCAGACGTTTAACAACACGATACATAGCACAACCATGAACATTAAGATTCCACCCCGCAGTAACCGTATCAAGAAACCCGTCTTTATGAATCAAAAAGTTAGAGAACTTGAAAGGTTTAGGCTTAAGCTTTGTTACCTGAGGGATACAAAGGACACACAGAGAATGATCCGAAATACGATAAGGTTGAAAGATAGCAAAAGAACCTGGAAAAGAATCAGAAAACTGCAGATTACCCATCACCCTATCAATTTTCTTCAAAGTACCACATGAGCCTTTTGGTTTTTGATTCCAAGTAAAGTGAAGACCAGTGCTATTAACATCCTCAACCTCCATTCTCTGAACACAATCTTTAAATTCACGAATAGCAATTACAGGCGTGTAACTACCACATGAATGATCTTCCAAGTTAAAAGCCGCATTAAAATCACCCAACAAGACCCAAGGCCTGCTACGCATAAAACCAGCATGGCATACAAGATTGGTCCAAAGTGTACGACGATGCCCATAATAGTTATCTGCATACACAAAGGAACAAAAAAATGTTTTGCTGTCCGCACGAATATTAACCTGTACATGCATAACTTGATTAGTTTGAGACATAATCATAACAGCAACAATGTCATCATTCCAACCTAGAATAATACGTGACCCCTTATCACAAAGACTACCATTAGACGTCTACTTCCATCGACGACACACATTACGACATGTATCATACACCACAGAAGCATCCACATGAGATTCCAAAATCGCACACACACTAAGATTATTTTCATTAACCACATGTCTAACCTCTTTTGTTTAGGGAGTGGTTCAAACCCTTATATTCCAAGAGGCGATACTAAACATCGTGAACATTCGAGCAGTGCTTGCCCGGTTTATCAAACAGTTACGATTCATCAAATATATTTTCAACCTCATCATCATTAGCCAAATCATTGTTCACATCAACATCATCATCAGAGCCAAAGAACCAAATGGGTTAGATGTAGTCACATTAGCGACCGAGTAGTGTTACTTACCTTAGGTGTGGGATAGCTATTACTATGAGTAACATTACGAGTAGGTTGGCTATCCTTATTAACCTCCGCATTTAGGACGGTGGGTGTCGGATTAGTATGTGAAGTAGTACCTACCGGTTTGGAGCCGCACTAGTACTATTTGTTCCTTAAGAAGGTTTGCTAGCGAAGGAGTGTTGATAGCTTTGGGCATATCTTGCATATTCCTACCAACTGGAACCCCATTAAATAAATTACCACTTTTATTATCCTTAGTATTCTTCTTTGTTTATCCTTTTTCCCAACTAGATGAAATCCATCATTATTTTCCTCCACAACCGTGCGATCACAACTTTCTTGGGGCAAGTACCCAGAGAATGGCCAAATATCAAACAAACGTCACATCTAGGAGGTTTCCATTCATATTCCACCCTAATAGTTTTAGAAGAAAATCCAAGTCTATCCATATAGGGGACCCCAACAGTAATAGATTCCTTAAGTCATGAGAGTCAATTTCAATTAAACAACGAGCAAAACTAATCCTACCCCAAGAATCAATACACATAGAGCTAGTATAGGAATCAAGCATAATAGGCTTACCAATATGTGTAGCAATAATACTAATAACATCCTCAGAGAATACCTGTAATGGAACATCATGAAGCTTAACCCATACCGGGATACGGGTTAATTCCTCTTTCCTCAAACTAGTACTCATGGTCCACTTTTTAAGAATAATAGGGCTGTTTTTTTTATCATCCATGGTCCTCCTTCTAAGACAGCCTCCAAGCCAACCTGAGAGTCAAACTTAAAGAAAAAGAAGCCTTTTGCATTTATCATAATACGTTTTAGACCATACTTAGCCCAGTTGTTACCGAACAATATACTCAACCACTGGGAATGCAATACGCTTACAAATGAAATACCCATACAAGGTGTTATCAAATTTGGTACTAATTGTTTCAACCACCTTACAAGGAATGGATACGTCAACACCATTAAAAATATTATCAACTGTAAGAGCACGAAAGTTAGATTTACCTTTGGCAGGAATAGACTGAGTACCTGTAGTAGGAACATGTTGTGATCCACTAGCAACTCCCACGTATGTTGGTGATCTGAATTTGAGACGATTGAACAATAGGACTCTCCTTATTAGAAGAATCATGCGTCACAATACCTTTGAACTTGCCAGCTTGACTAGCCACACTAATTCCATCACCTTTAGGCAAATTATCATCCAAAGAGGCCCCAACAACAACATTGTCATTCTTATTTTGATTACCCAACTGAGCACTACTATTAGCTAAACCACGAACCTCCTCTAGAGTTGGGAAATCAGATTTGAGATACGGATTAGTAGCATTACCATCAGCTCCCCAAAACAAAGACTCATGCTCAACATGTTGCATGCTAGGATTAACAAACAACCCAATGTCTCCCTCAAGAAGACCAGAATCACGAGAGGTCATACCATAATCTTGGGACGGATCAGCAGAGAAACAACCACCAAAAGCCATGTTTGAATGATCAGTAGTTGAATTCCCCGTAGCTACTTTAGGGTTTCGCACAACCCTCATAGCCAATTTTGGCTTAGGCGCACCTTCAATTCTAGAATCATTCCCTTTCAAACGTTGCATACGAGCATCCAAAGCTTCTAAATCGACATTAACATCACCACTTTTATCCATATTACAAAATCTAACAGCAGCGAAATCAAAGAACCAGAAAAATCAAAACCGAAACCCTAAAAAACGACTAAGACAAAAAAATCAGGAAGCACCACTTCAATCTTCCAAAGCGAGGGCCTTAGTAGAGCTAAGGCATGAGTTATAGCACAAATCAACTAACCAAATCCAACCATGTTAAGCACGTATGATATTAAGAGTAGAATCAGAATTTGCGAAACCCTAAGAAAAAAACTCGGCAATAATTAACCCTAAAGCCAAAACGATTACAATAATCTGAAACAATTACGCAAAACACGAATGTAATTACTTAATTGAAACAAATTAGAGCAATAGAGAAGAGACTAGAGCTAGCTTGTTGTCGTTTTTTTTGAAGTTTAGGGATTCGCAAATCACCAGAGCAAGCAAATCGTTTTTGGGTTTTTTGCGTTTATAACAATGTTCACCTCAAAGCCCACATCATAGAGTGTAACTGTGTTTTTGTTAGTGGGCTGCAAAGCCCATCCATCCAAGGAGGGCGTTTGGTTTGCTAAGTACCACCAAGGCCTTGTGTAAAGTGTATATGTAACAAATTGGGCCTAAGCCCAAGAATACAAAGGGTTCCATTTGGTTTTATTTAATGACCCACTCGGGCATTGGTTAGAGTGTGTAGTCTCGAGTTAAATTTGATGAATTGTTTTTGGTAAAGAGATTTTTACCCGGTAAAATACTATTACACCAAAAACATTGAAGTACAAAAGGATGAGGGTGACTTCCTCATCTCGGTCTCAAAGGACACTCACATTCAAAAAGAAAGCAACAAACAAAACCATAATATAAGAATGACAGGCCATCCTTATAACTTATAACTAAACCTACAACCATCATCGACTATACTAAATATTAAGAACTGTTTGCCCTACTCCAAGTAACGATACCTGAGCCTTCATAGCCATCATAGCAGCCCAAATCATCATAAATCCTCTAGCCGGTGAAATACCGGTAGAAAACACAACGTAGATGAACATAGATGATTAATAGTTACACGAAGAAGCCTCACAAAAATACAAGTATGGTAGGAATAAGCTTCATATGATCATTATCACTCAGATCAGTAGTAATGTCACCAAAATACTGACTAGCTTCCAACCCCACATCATAAGAGTTCAAACGACATACCAACAATAAAACCAAAACATCCCATACGACCGGTTATGCAGTGATGAAACAAACTCAAACCCTAGAAATTTAGAGTTTGAACGACATACCAATAATGAATACGCATGAAGTAAGGGTTCAACGTTCAACACTCCAAACTGCAAGTACGATTTCCAATTTACAATTAACAAACCCCTCGAAATACTTGTAATGAACAACGCTAAATCTCACCATATGAATCATTATAAACATGCTGTCTTACCAAGCAACATTCCCATAAACTTCAACTCACCACTTCACATAAGTGCATCGAATGCAACAGCTCGCTAAAGCGATGACACCCAAACAACCAGCAATAATCCATTGACGAATAATAGTAGCATCAACATGACCAAGCTAGCAACTTCCAACCACCAATCATCAACTTCCAATTGAATCAGGCGTTTTAATGATGCCCTAGCAGCACAATAACATCCAGTAATCCGCAGCTCCCATGATCACATGAAGGGTTACAAAGAATCAACATCAACAGCTCCACCAAACCCGAACGACCATGCGATCAATGTTTGCCACACTTCCATATTAATGACTCCCTTTAGCAATGGTTGAAACCCATACGAACCCCAAGGGGTCGATTAAATCAATACATACCAAACCGTTGTGAACTTAGAGTAATAATCTCCAATAATACAAGGCACCCACGAACCAAAACACTTCCAACAAAAAATAGATCGAAACCATAGATATAAATCGCCACAAGATAGTTCAATAAAAGCGGTAGGGTCACACAAAACCCTAACTTAAGCAGAAACAGCATGCCATTGATGCACCACCCTAAACCACCATCAAGAAAACGAACCAATAGAGGTCGAACCCTAAAAAATCGCAAATAAAACCAACCAAACCAGTTGATTAAATAAGACGATCAAGCGAGGTTGTAGTGTTTCGACACCACATTCACAAGTAGAACGATTTCGAGATAGAATAATAAGTAGCAAGCGGGTGCCACACAACAAGATAACAATCAGATCCTTTACATCCGCTAACCAAACAATCTATAAAAGATTATAGGAAGAACGAATGCAAAAGACAAGATCGAATCTTGTTGTAGTGGCAACCGAAATCGCCTAGAGAGGATTAGGGTTTTGTGTGTTTTTTTCCTTTGACTTGCGTTTAGCTAATTCGACTAAATATCACTCCAACCGACTTTTTTTCCATCTCCTCTCAACATGCATTGCACTCGACTTTTCCATTTGCACACGACTCATCAAAAGCTTCCACACGACTTATATTTATTATTAACATTAATATTAAAACAAGACAAGAGATGAATTTCAAACATAAACAAAGTTTTGAAAATAATATAGTTAAAATGAGTTTACTATTATTACGTATAACTCAATTAAAAAGTTGACACACTGCTAGCTTTGTGAAAACATAAACTTGTAAACGTACAATTTCGATTACTAAACCGGATATTAAACTCTATGAAATAAAATATGCAACTTTTGACAATTAGTCAACTCGGATAAATAGAATATACACTCGGGTCATGCCGAATTTTCTATAAACATACCTACTATTTTATAATGTACAAACGAAATGTATTTTTTGAAAACATATGTGATATTTTTCTAATTACAAATGTGTATAAGATAAGTTATATTTAAACTTTTCAGAACATATTTACTTTAACAATATAAGCGACATGAATACATATTTATAAGTACATTTAATATGTACATACCACTTTCAAACCGTACACGTCTTACATTATATGTATTACTTTCCGTACATTATCATTCGGTCATCATTAAACCGAACCGCGTTCATCCTCGACATTTTTTTCTATTATATATATTTCTACACTTCCATAAGCCGATATATACACATACTTTTGAAAAACTGTTTTCAAACTTAAACAATGCCACACAAGCAACAACAACACAAACACAGTAATACTTATAAAGTTTATTTAAACTTTATTGAGCTTAAACATGAAGTAAAGACTAAAACTTGACATACTAATTTAGGTTGCGTGTCAGAGCCATCCACTATCACTATTTGATTTGTTCACTTCAGACTACTATTTGTTGAGGTGAGTTTATAGCCATAACTTTAAGTTTATATGTTTTATAAAGTATGGGGTGAGAAACATGCAAAACTGTTTTCGAACCAGAACTAAAATTTTTATGAAAACATTGCGTAGAGTAGCCTAAGCCCTTGTATCCCAAAAGTTCTCCACCTCATGAACCGTCAATTCCTCGCTTGAAGCGCGAATGTTATATATAGATCTATTTGAGTGACATCCCGTTCGGTTTGACCGGATAGGCAAAGCGGACGTATAACATGTAAAATTCAAGTGTTTCTAGATAGACACTTGTCGGCCAAATTATTAATATACATGATTCTAGATGCATGCCCATTCTTATAACTTCGGTTGCATAAACTTAGTGCTAGCGCAATAGATTGTTTTGGTATGGCGTTATATTCGTTGTAATGCCCATACAACACACATGGTCCAACTTATGATTTTATTGATTTATTATAAACCTATGAATTCACCAGCTTTTTAATGACTTTTAGCATGTTTTTTTCAGGTGTTTAATCTGCAGGCAAGGTAATGGCAAGGAAAAGGTCATAGACTATCAACTAAAGTGTTTTCACACAAACTATGATTATTTTTATAGGACTACTTAAAACTTATGGGCCATATTTTCTGCATTTGAAATTATTGTAAAACTCTATTTATTAATAATGAAATTTTAACGGAGTAAGTATTCCGTTCTTTATTATCTTGTGTTGTGAATACCAATTGAGTAGCACCTTTGTGCTTCCGCTGTACCAGTTTTGGAACTAATAAGAAGTTAACCTGTTTGGCACATGAGGAACACACAAGTGGTCAATTCCAGGCATGTGAGGTACACGTGACATCCTTTAACAACCTATAATTGACTTTGGTGCCATTTTCACATTTAAATACATGTCTTTGTATAGATATAGTCATGATTTTGTAATTAACTCCTTCCTCTCTTGTAATCATTCAACTGTGATAATCATAACAAACTTTTCCACCATTGAAAATCAACTAAATCTTCATCGATCTATTTCTTATTTCTTGAAAAATCCATTATTGGATCTTAAGTGGTCCATGTTGGTTCATATCAAGTGGTATAAGACCGCTTTTCTCGCACTTTAACACCATAATCCACCATACAACCGATGTACTATTTAGTTTCCGATCATCTTCTCCGGTTGAATTGACTGAACGGAAATTTCTGATCAAAATACGTTTCCAATCTTAAATACGTTCATAAATCTTGTTTTGTGCTTTTTTCAAATCTCAAATACTTAGTGTGAGATTCATAAATTCACAAAATACGTTTTCTATAATCATTAGTGATCAACTAATCAAATTAGAGATTCTATACATTTTGGTTGCACAACTTAAATCTTAAAGTTTTTTTTGGGTAAAGGGTTAATTCACCCGGTAAAATGTATTACTCCAAAAACGTTGAGGTATATAGGATGAGGGTGATATCCCTCACCTCAGTCCCTAAGGACACTTACAAACACAAATATAAGAATGACACACCATTCCTATAACTTACAATAAAATGAACCTACCAATAATGACAAAAATACATAAAAATAACAATATTACTCAAGAAAAGTACTTGAGCCTTCTATATCACTATGGCGGTCCACCTTAACTTCCATGAAGAATCCTCCAACTTGCCCACACATGGATCATCAATCTTGAGATTCAGTTAACAAATGTCACACAAAGGTTGGTGAAAGACTCTAAAACCACGGATAGAGCAGCAAGCAAACTTGCTCCAACGGTGTATGTTTAGATGCAAAACCGAACACAATTCATAAACACCAGTATGATGACCAGTAGCGTATGAAAATAGGATTTACAAACCCTAACTTCCAGCATATACAATCACGAGACCCCAAGATGAATAAGAGTGCAACTGATCCGTGATTGTGTACATGGGGTTTTGAACAAGAGTCCCCAAAAACTTAACTTCCATCAATGACACCATGAAGATAGCAAATCAGCCAGGTTACACTACGGCACCAAAGATAAACCATAACAAGAATAAGCCGCATCGTAATCAAAGTCAGATTCAACTCCATCACCCCCACACAACATAGTAACAACGACCAGCCATGTAGAGCAAAGTAGATCGAATTGACACCAATCATAGGGCTACCGAAAACCCTAACATACACAACTCCAGCAGCCATATCAATGCATGATACAACAATAGGGTATTCAACCCTAACTTCCAATAACGTTCTCTTGAGTTGTTGAATAAGAACCCAACAAAACTTAACTTCCAATAACACTATCTCTCAAAAAACCCACGTACATAATACTTAAATCTGATACTTGCAATCAACAAAACAAACCCTAGAATGGGTTTACCTTGAGTTATGATCGATAATCATCGTGCGAGAAAAAAATAAAGCGAAACCCTAATTTAGGGTTCCATTAGATCATTGAAGCACACACCCCATCAAGCGGAAATCAAGCACCAAGCAGTTAATTAATTGCAATCAAAGATCAGGCCAACCACCGATAATAGATAAGAAACCCTAGAATTAGGGTTTCGTCAATAGAGCACAGCATATACAAAAAAATGATCAAACCATGATCGTTAAACCAACCGACCCTAGATTAGGGTATACCTGATCAAGAAGACCAGAAGTATAACGATTTAAGAACGATTAGGATCATAATACGACCAGCCACCATCAGATATAGAGATTTCATAAGGTATTCATGAGAAAAGAAACCAGCCGCCACTTCTTTAAATAAAAAACGCATCAAATACAACGTATTGCATACCCAATAACGAATTAGAGGGTAGAGGGCGTGTAGATGAGGTTTTATGGCGAAAATTGAATAGGAAGTGGCGTAGAAATCTCCATTCGCTTAAATCTTAAAGTTAGTTAGTGTAATATTGATTAGTTGAAAATAGTAACTTTTTGGGTAAAAGGCGGACCACGGTAAAATATATTAATCACAAACAAATGAAGTACACTGGAATGTGGCAGAGATACCACATAAACCTCAAGCAAAAGCTTGAACAACCACTACACTAAACGCTTGTGACATGCCACAAAGCGAAACTAAAATCACCATACAAAACTAAGTCACCAATAGGAAACAACCACCGATGAAACATGAATCGCCACAGATGTCCATCACCGCTTGAAGGAGATTGATGAACCAAATGAGGCGCCTCCTTAAAACCTCTCGGTAAAAACCGGTGGGAAAACCCTGGAAGAGGGAAAAAAGAGTACAACTCTCAAGTGGATCTCCAACGAAAAATCCAAACAACCAAAGGCAACTTCCAAAGAGATCACATCATCCATCAGAACCCAGCACTCAGAAGACCACATCATGAATGCATAAGAGACAAAGGCAACTGCCACATCATGAAAATAGTAACTTCAGCTAGGAATGCTCTTGTGGTAGGAAATTCTAGTGCCATGTTGGTAATACAGTTACTATTGATGATGAAACAATAAGGGTCTTGAAAGATACTATAGCATCTGTGGCTAAAGGTGCATTGGCTAGAATCAATGTTCTAAAAGGTGTGAGGCATGGTGTGGCGGCACAACCACACCTCAAGCCTTACGAGCCTTTGAAGCCTTGAGCGTTTCTTAAGGCGTGCTTAAGGTGGCAAACAAATATTTATAGATTTATGTATTTATAATTTTATATCATTTTTAAGAGAAATTTCAAATACTAAGGCCCAAATCCCAAATAGCCAAGCCCAAATCGAGGCCCAAGTAGGAATTAAGTTTTGAAATTATGAGGCCCAAGAAGGAAATAGCCCAAATACTAGAAATTCAATCCTAAATCCAGTAAATCCTCTAAATGCTTCTAAAATGGCGCCATGCCTTACCAAAAGCGCTCTTTCACGCCTTTTGCGCCTTATCCCACGCCTTTTCACACGACTCCTAGACCTCGCCTTGGTTCATTTCATGGCGCCAAGGCACACGCTCGCGCCTTGGGCGCCTTTTAGAACACTTGCTGGAATACAAAGTTCAATGACAGAGATGACAAACAACATTACTGGGCTTAGTTTGGAAAACCAACAAATGGGGAATAGAAACATGAGAATTCAGTTACAACATAACATAATGGCCTAGAATAATTTTCCCAACTTTAATGGTGAGAATGCTAAGGGTTGGTGTTTAGATGTGAACAATTCTTCTTGATTGATCAAGTTCAAGAAATAGAAGAAGGTAAATCTCATTGCTATACACTTGTATGATAAAGCTTTACTTTGGCATAGGTTATTTGTTAAAAATAATGGACCATTGTGAATTAGGAAGTTTACAATGAAGTAGTGTTGGCAAGATTTGGTAGTGTGTTTGATGATCCCATGTCTCAACTTAAGAATATGAAGTATGAAAAAATTGCTAAAGAATATAAGGATGCTTTTGATGATTTGTTAAATATAGTAGAAATAAGTAAGGATCATGCTATTAGCTTTTTTATTAGGGGGGGGGGGTTATCAACTGAAATAGAGATGAGTGTTAGGATTTTTAAGCCCAAGACCCTTGCTGATGCTTATTGTTTGACATATTTCAAGAAGCAACCTTGAATGCAGTTAAGAAAAAGAACAAGGTGCCTTTTGTGAGTAATAAAGGTAGATTTAATCCAACATTAGCAAATAACAATCAAAACCGAAGAGCCTTGTTACCCTTTCCAAACACTAGTACTGTGTGGTTAAACCAAAAGTTAAACACTCCATATGCTAGGACACAATTGTCCCAAAAGGAATACGCAGAGAAAAGGGATCAAAATCATTATCTACTATGATCGAAATATGTATCAAGCCATAAGTGCAAAGACAGTTGTACTCTTTAATTGTGTTGCCTAATTAGGAAGGTTGTTTAAAGGAAAGTATGGAAGAAGAAGATGATGACAAAATTGACATTCGTATTGATGAAATGCAGCCACGGATCTCATTGAATGCTTTGACTAGAACCAACACTTTTCGGACCATGAGTGTAACACCCCAAAATTAGGTCTAGCGGAAGCAAACAAACCTTGGGGTGCTACCATATTGGTATCACAACATAAGATACAAAGAATGGTTTTTATTCCATTCATTTAGAATATAATTCATTAACAAAACATTAAGTTTTCATTATATGAAAATAGTGCGGAAATAGGCCCATAAAGAAGTTTAAAACGGTCCCAATTATTCATCAGAGTCACCTATGACCATGCCCTTTTCCAAGCGTCTTCCAATAGTGAGCTATCGCCTTAAACCTGAGAACATATGCTAAAAGGGCGACTACTTTGGTGAGTTCATAGAGTTTAATCACAAAGTTTAGTAGTGGACACGATAGAGTTTACTTGCTATGTGCGACTAAGACAAATATACAATAAACATCCCAATAACAATCATTCCAATATCATTCCAATAACATTCCATCAATAGGCGACTCTAGCCAGGCACCACAGCTATAACAAAGCCTAGAACAATGCTACCCTGGTCTAGGTCAGATACAGATGTCTATTCTTAGCTAGGTATCGCGCTATAGCAAATGATTGCTACCCTAGTCTAAGTCAACATCTTTCATACTTCCAACCTTACCTAGTCAACACATTAGCAATTTAAAAGAGTAGTGGCAGGTCCAAGAAATAGTTTGCACTCACATTTACTTCCAATAAACACGTAAAGCATTCAATCACCAAATCAAATATTCCAATCAATGATTATTCTCAAATAACATCTCACATATTCAATTATGTTTAGTTAAAACCAGCATGTATTCTCCCCAACATAGTTATGAAAACCTTTGAAAATAGGGGCTATGAACTCACCTTTCACTACTAACACGACTAGCATCTATTTTTTTTCAAAGGTAAAATATATTAAATAAAATGGAAAATTTATGTACAAAACATAGCACAAGAAAATGAAATTGTTAGGACAACCCCTAAACAATCCATTTCTTGCCTAGAAGGAGAGGAACCATACAAATAGAGAAAAACCAAATACCAAAAAACAAAACAGAATACAAATCTAAACAAATACCAAATAAAAAACAGATAACCAAAACAAGTGCAACCCCTAAACTTAGACCTAGCAAAAAGGCAAGTTTTAACAAATGCCATACCCATATTCTGAATACATGGACAGATATAAGGGACCAACCAAATAACTGCCAAACATCACCATATGGGTATAACATAGAAAAACTGAATTGCTAAGACTAAGTAGAGGAAGCTGCGATTAATAACCAAACAACATTATATGCGACATGATTCCTCCCGAAGCTTGAACAAGAAAAGTCCATAAAGTCCAACAGTCCATATCATCAAAGCGAGATATGAAGTAGAGTGAATCCTCAAAATAAAAACCTAGCCAAATAAAAACCTAGCCAATAAAAAAAATTGGACTAGGAAAAGAGTACGAGGGTTAATAATGTCATAATTCAAGGAAAATGGAAGCATAAACCTAAGAAAATCATCAAACCAACTCTGTTTATACAACCCATAGACACTGAATATGAACAATAAACCAACACAAAAGACGAGCCTTGAAGGTAAAATCAGTCTGTAGTGCATAACCAAGCTGTACTCCAAACACCCAAACAGAGATCAGTAAACCGAAAAACACCTCGTAGTGCATAGCCAATTGCCCAAACTCCTCCAAATAATCATAACAATGGACCAAAGACAGAGTTCTGAGATAAAGATCAACAAAATATAGTTTCCTAAATAGCAAGGCTCAATGAAAACATAAAAGAGACATAGGAAAACATACCGTTAATCTTGTTTGCACCTATATAGCAAAGCCCACCCAAAATATTCCGAAGAAACCATACAGAAACTAAAACATCATTACCACGATCAAAAATACGGTTCTGACTCCACGGACGATTGCCAGACGTAACCAAAGAAACCAAGATAGTAATCAAAATGTAGCACAAAATCTTCAAAGTCTTGGGCCATACATGAAAGCAAACACCAAAACAGCAAAACTTGCAACCACACACTTGATTTAGAATTAAACCCAATCTGGCGCAACTGAGCAAAACAAGCCAAAGAGAAGCCAAATCCAAATCACTACACCAAAACACAATACCAACCCAAAACAAGAGACCAGCGCAGAAAGTAAGCCTAAATTCTGTAGTGCATAGTCTACCAATCCACATACCTCCAAGCAGTAGACCAGCTCATAACTTAGACTTACAATCTGTAGTGCATAGCCAATTGCATAAAATCCACCAATCATCCAACATATTGCAACACCACAGATTTTTAAACCATAGATACCTGCAAGTGACAAGTTTACGTAACACCATTTGCATCACCATTTAGACCCAGACTAACACCATTATGAATACCTTTCACCGGGATCTTCCAAATTTTAGCAACTTTCTCCACTTCTAAAGAACGCTTGATCTTCAACCCCATAAGTTTATGACGAACAGTATCAACAATGATCTTAAACACAGTCTCATCAGTTCTAAAATCATTTTGGAATATTCTAATGTTTCTTTCTTGCCATATAAAATAAACCGCAGCACCGAAAACTAACCTCTGAACAACGCTCCAAATAGAACTATTATCAGCTCTAACCGATATTCCCGAAACAATCTCAGCCAAATACAAGAAACATCATCCGGTTTACATAACAATTTAAGGTTATCCCAAACAATCTTAAACCGACATTTGAAGAACAAGTGACTATGACTCTCATCATCATTTTTACACAAGGGCACAAGGTGCTAGAAACGTTAAACCATTTGGAAATCCTATCGGTGGTTTTAAGCCTACCTCTCATTGCCATCCAAAGAACAAAAGCATGCCTAGGAATGCATTGGTGAACCGGACATGCTTATGCCAAATGACTTTAGGACTATCAACCCTTAACGCTTCCAAGCTTCCTTGACACTAAATAAAACATCCTTGTTCTTCTTATTAATCCATAAAACCTTATCATCACGGTCATCTAATAAAACAGGCACCGGGACATTCAAAACTTCACCAAACAGAGTATTCCATTCAAGTGGCAATTTCCACCCATTAGCATCAATCCAATCAGCAACCTTATCATTAACATCAATACCACGCTCACTTAAGAAACTATGAGTAATAAGTTTACATAACGGACCATTAGTGTGCCACTTATCAAACCACATGGAACAACTTCTGCCATTACCTAACTTATAAACAACAAAAGCACGAATCTTATCTCGAAGCTCTAAAATCGATTCAACTCCACGCCCATGTTCGAGCTTACATTGAACCAAATATTCCTATCTTTAATCCTATACAAATGAACCCACTTAACCCACAACGAGTCTTTCTTACTGATGACATTCCAAAGATGCTTAGTCATTAACGCCTCATTCATAAGCCTAAGAGGTTTAAGACCAAGACCACCTTGATTTTTTGGCTTACACACATCCTTCCAAGCAACACTAGCAATTCCACTACCATCATCACCACTAGACCACAGGAATTTCTTAAGGACCTTATCGATGCTATCACAAACATGAACAGGAAGTAAAAACATTGATGCCCAATACACATGAAGAGAAGACAGAACTGAATACACAAGTTGGAGCCTACCCGCAAAAGACAAAGTCTTATTCCTCCAGCTCTGAATTCTACTTTTAACTTTATCAATCAAAATTCTACAATCAGCATTACTAATTCTCTTACCAGTAAGGGGAATACCTAAGTATTTCATAGGAAGATGCCCAATACTAAACGGCATAGCCATGAGAATTCTATCCTTAACCACATCAGAAACAGTAGAAGTAGCAGTAGCAGTAGAAGTAGCAGCTACATCAACATTTTGATCACACAAACTCCTAACATCAGCAGCTGCATCCGAAGGACTCACAACAGAGGTAACAACAGATGATATATTAGGATCACATAACATGCTAGCATTGTTCGCGATCTGATGAACCCCTTCGAACCCACTTTCAACTTTGTTTTTATTAGGGTTACTGACCATGGAGACATCACAATAATCAAAATCAATCCCTTTTAGCCGAGCCATACGGTCATATAATGCATCCAAATCCACCGTAACCACTAACCTAGAAGACTGATTCGAAATATCAGCCCCCAACTTGTTATCAGGTAATAACACTCCCTTCACCATTCCTCCAAAACCCACTTTCAGTTATAAAAACACCACCAAGTAAAAGATAAACCCTATAAAAAAAGGGACGTACAGATCTGATATGAATTGCAATGATGCATGTAATCCTAAAGGGAGAACGTGGACCCTTTAAAATAAACAATCACAGCAAGTTGAATTCCATGCATAACACGACAATAAGAAATATTGAGAATTGTAGTACCAGCGAATGAAAATAATGACCCACGATTGAGCAATAATTGTCACCGTCCCACGATTGAGCAATATATATTAAACAATTAAAGATTAATAATCAATAGTTATTAAATCATTAAGAATGTTATCGCCGTTTTTTTTTTCTTATTTTGTCGCCACCAAGAGAGAGGAAACAGTTAGGGTTTTTGATGTCTTGGAAGTTAGGGTTTGCTGTAAACTCTATTTATGATTATTTGTTGGTGACGTGATTTGATATGCTGCTGGAATGGGTTATCTGACGCATGTTTTGGGCAGTCTGATCATGTGTTCATCATTTAAGTTTGATGTGATTTAATGTATGTTAGGGTTTCTTTAAATCCTATTGGTCTTTTCGTTGGCAGCTTGGTCAATTTGATGACATAAACCCGAATGTTTTAGGGTTTTGTTTCTATGGGACTGCTATTAACGAGCCTGGTTTAAATCGATCTGTGATAATTATTTATTCTTTATCAATCTAGTTCTTTAGAGAAGTGATAAGTTGGTGATCGGTTATGGTCTTTTAGTATGTCGATGGGTCATGTTCTTTATTGCATGTCGTGTGTGTATTGCTGCGTGGTCTTACCATGGATATACAACACGTTGATGTTACTTGGCTACGTGATCGTTTCATTCCAGATGCTATATGGCTATAGGTGTTTATGTGCATTTGGGCTGAAGTCAATTGGGATGCTAGGTGTTGAAGATGCATCTTTCACCTATGGAATTTATCAAGGCGTTATTGCTAAGACTTGGTGTTTGGATGCTTTCTTATCTTGGTTATTGTGACAGTTTGTTGTCACATTCGGTTGTGTGTATGTTCAGGTTCTATGTTGATGTCAATTGCGTCCTATGATGATGGGTGCTTTGCTGGATCGCATGGAAATTGATTTGAAGTTCTATGATGGCTATACATTTGGTGCTACCTTAGTGATTCAAGTTTTAATTTTCTATTTTTATTCACTTGTATAGTCATTGTATTTTGCAAGTAATAAGAATGGCATGTCATTCTTATAGGAGAGTCTGTAAGTGTCCTAAGGGACTGAGATGAGGGAAGTCACCCCATCCATTGTACTTCAATGTTTTTGGTGTAATGCATTTTACCGTGGTGAAAATCTCTTTACCCAAAAAATACCATAACACTTTTAACTTGTTTAATACCTTTTATCCATGAAACACAACACAAACAATATATACGATCGGCACAAAAACAAAAATAAAAATAATATGAAACGGGTTGTGTTTTACCATGAGAACGAGATGAACAAGACTCGGAGGTCGTGGTGTTATTCGACACACGACTTCCATCCTGGCGTTGGTGCTATCTTTTATGAGCTAAACTCGCATCCAAACCAAGCTTGAAACTCTTTCTATACGGTTACCACTAAAACCCTTATCGAACACAAAAGTCTAGATCTAGGATGCTTGGGGCGTCTTTAGGCGCATGTGGCACATGAGAAGAACCACAAAGTCCCTGATCTATCGATTTAGAAAGGCGGTGTAATAGGTGGTGGCGGCTCGAATCCGTGATGATGGCTAGAAACCCTAGGAAGGGTTGTTGTGGTGACAGATTATTTAGAGAGGGAGAGAAAGGGTGATTGTGTGTGTGTAAAAATGAGGCAAGAGAGAGAAATGAGGGTATTTATATTTCCAGGAGGGACTAAACTTGTAACCATAGAAAGATGAGGGGCGGCGGGTAAACTACCACAGGGACCTAAGTTGTATATTTTGTTATCTTTTGTATATTTGCGATTCGGGGCTCGTTTAGACTAGCAAACGATGGATTCATGACCCGGGAATTACACCAACGCGCTAAGAATAATATTTCTCATAAAGATGATATATAAATATGTCTCATATCTCAAATTAGAGGGAAAGGTCAACTCTAATCGTTGTTTCTCCGTATAAGACGCATTAGGAAAATTACGGGTTGTCACAGCCTCACCTCCTTAAAAGGAATCGCGTCCTCGGGATTCAATTCAAGTTACCCGTTAAGGTCTAAAAGAGGTGAGTGTATACACACGAGGATTTATCTTCACGTTCCCTACGTGAATTTAGGATCTTTTCGCGAGTTTCGATGAACTTCGACGATAGGGATGCGACTTTACTAAAGTCGTCTGACTTCATGGTCTACGATTTTGATAGGTCAACAAGGTTTAAACGTTTAAAGATTTGGATTTCTCAAAGGAATAACAACTGCCTCATCGGCGAGTCATTTCTTCGTATTACGCACGAAATGTCGGGAATACTGCTGAGTCTTGACGGTAGCTCAAGGCTCTAAGCTACGGGTCTAACTCCAGCAAGGACTTTGAAAAGATCGATATAGCGAAGATTTAAGCTTTTTGAGTTTACTAAACGCTTCACACATTCTCACGGTGAATCTTCAAGCTTAATCTAGGCTACATCTGGGGATTCAAGAGATTTACGTCATCTGTGTCTTTTAACGATTCGCGAGCAGCTTTCATATCCGTCTCGTCTTTGAACGATCTCCTCAGTATCTCCTCGAACAGTTTTGGGATCGGTAAGTTAGGTATCTCCTCGAACAATCAGGATCGGCACTTATGACCATAGAGGGTCTCTTACAGTGCCATTGATATACGGGAGTGGTAGGTATGGTTATAAGAGAATTTGGCCAACGGACGGTGTCTGTCCCAGCCATTTCCAAACTCGATAGGCACGCGACATGTCTACTAACGCTCGAATGATTTCTTCACTTTGGCCATCAGTCTGGAGATGATACACCGTATGCATATCAAGATCTGTTCTCGCGGCTCTAGGGAGGGAGGGATGAAACGTGAGTGTGAGGCGATTGCCACGATCTGGAAAGGATATAAATCAGCACTTCCTGATGCACAGGATCTTCTTTACGTATAAAGAAATCTATTTACTTAACCAGGCCTTCAGATCGCACTTCCTCCTAAAGACGATCGGAAGAAGTTGAAGGTTGAGAAAGAAGGATCAGATATGTACGAACAGAATGAACCCTAGATAGAGAAAGCAGACCAAGGGGAGATTCCCCTTTCGATTGAAGTTCTACGGTGGGAAAGAAAGTAAGGAGTTAGAGCTCGGAAGTGAGAACTAACTTATAGGAGCGAAGCCACTCGTCCAGAGGGAGAAGAATGAGTACTCTCTCTCCTCCTTAAAAGAAGATAGAGGGATACCCCAGTACTGCTATAACTATAAGGGGAGAGACGAGCAAGGTCGTCCATACTTTCCATCTTGCTGAATAGCGGGAGGCGAACAGGTTAGGTAGGATTACCAACAACCACTTAGGTAGAGGCGCGGGATCTTCTTCCGAGGTTTCGTCTATAACATAGCTTATCGATTGGTAAGAGGTAGTAAGGATATCAGGCGTACTCGAAAGACGAAGGAAGAATTAGTCTTCAGCTCCAAGGATCACGGTTTAGGTTACTCCTTAAGATTTCCAGATTTCCGTTGAGCACAGAATCTCTACTGGACGGGAAGTTTAGCAAGTTTAGAGTACGACTCTGAAGGAGAGTATTAATTACTAATAGCAATCAATCGATTGACTCATTAGTGCACTTAATACTTAACGAATAAAGGAACAATATTCGAATCCAAAGTCATAATTTTGAAAAGAAATTTGACTACCAATCGATATCAAATCAAATCCTAAATACGAGTAAACGTCAATGGCTCCAAGTAAGTATGCTAAAGAATTTCGCATCGATTGAGGGTAAGGTACAACACTGATAGGACACCGTAGGTAGTACAACAGTCGGTAGTATGACGTCAGCAAACTATCATTGATAAAACAACATCTAGAGTTCAACATAGTTAGGGCAACATCAGCAAGATAACCTCGGTAAACAACTTCAATAAAACAACATCGTTAGAACGTTATCGATAGGAATACCTCAATAGAGAATAAGGTACAACACCAACAGCACATAAGGTACAACCTTAACTGAGAGTTGTTGACGAAGCAACGTCGACAAAACATTATCGGTTCAGAAAAATGAACAACATCGACTAGATAACGTCATTTGAATCAACATCGAGCGAATGGTAACATTTCATAATATTAAACAACAATCGATTCGAGATGAGACTTGAGGTAGAAGCGTTTGTAATAGGATTACTGACGAAACGAGGCTGAATGACAAATCCAACAAGATTACTAACAAAACGAGGCTGAATGACAATTCCAACAAGATTATCAACGAAACGAGGCTGAATAATGATTCGAGGCCGAATGACGATTCGAGGCCGAATGACGATTCGAGACCGAATGACAATGACAATTCGAGGTTGAATGACGATTTGAGGTTGAATGATGGTTCGAGGTCGAATGACGATTCAAGGTCGAATGACGATTTGAGGTCGAATCACGGTTCGAGGTCGAATGACGGTTCAAGGTCGAATGACGGTTCAATTTCGAGCGAGGTCTAAAATTACGAGAAAATGCTCAAAACCGAATCCAACAGTTTCAGCAAGATCGACGAGGCTTATGACGATAAGCAACTCAGATTTAAATGGCGTCAATTGGGTCTAACCCGATCCAAGGCGAACTACACTCATCGGCGACGACGGGAATTCCATATAAGCAAAGACCCATAGCGCCAGAAGCATTATGATTCGTGAGGTGTTGCTATGCCAGTGTGTTGTGTGTAAGTGTAGGCTTTTGTGATATTCAATGTGTGTGTGTGTGTCCACCTAAAGCTCATCATTCGTAAAACCAAACTCTAACCTGGACATAATTTTGTTATAACTACTCCCAGTATCGCAAAATTCACCTAAGAGTCAGACATAGGTGATCAATCCATGTCCCATTGTCCCTGGCTGAATATAGGTGATCAGTCTATATTCACCTGAGGTTCAATGAATTTTGATATACTCGACTTAGTTATACTAGCACCATGTCCTTTACATCCCAAATCATTCCCAAGGCTAATACTAGTGTGCAAGCTCTAAATCGAATAATGAGATTATGCAAGGAAATTGCATAACTCTGTGAAAGGCATAGTGCGTGCATAAGCTAAAAGGCAGACTTAAATCATCTACCAGTGGGGCACTCATTCAACAAGTATACCATAAACATCACATCAATTGTATCATCAATCAATTCTTCTAATATATCCTCAATCATCCAATCATCTATATCCTCAAACAAATCATACGCGAGGCATCAGCTTGGCAAGCAGGCATGTGGCGGTGATAGGGTTAAGTTTTCGCAAAAGTGGTTATAGTCTAGGTTTTGAAAATTTCGAGCTCCCTATAACCTTGGCTCTGATACCAATCCGTAACACCCCCAAAATTGGGTCCAACGGAGCATACAAACCTTGGGGTGCTACCATATTGGTATCACAATATAAGATACAAAGAATGGTTTTTATTCCATTCATTTAGAATATAATTCATTAACAAAAACATTAAGTTTTCATTATATGAAAATAGTGCGGAAATAGGCCCATAAAGAAGTTTAAAGCGGTCCCAATTATTCATCAGAGTCGCCTATGACCATGCCCTTGCCAAGCGTCTCCCAATAGTGAGCTATCACTTTAAACCTGAGAACACATGCTAAAAGGGTCAGCTTACGCTGGTGAGTTTATAGAGTTTAATCACAAAGTTTAGTAGTGGACCTGATAAAGTTTAATTGCTATGTGCGACTAAGACAGATATACAATAAACATCACAATAACAATCATTCCAATAATATTCCAATAACATTCCATCAATAGGCGACTCTTGCCAGGCACCACAGCTATAGCAAAGCCTAGAACAATGCTACCCTGGTCTAGGTTGGATACAGATGTCTATTCTTAGCTAGGTATCACGCTATAGATGACCGTGTAGATGTGTTTGATGTGCTTCTTGAACTACCTCCACACGATCACATGATCACAAGATACCATTCGTTGAGGAGCCTTGCCGGTGAATATTAGACCTTATAAACATCCACCATCCCAAAAGATGCTATTGAAAGTATGGTTAAGGAGCTATTGGAAGCTAGGGTGATCAAGAAAGTCAAAGTCGTTTTGCATCACCAATTGTAATGGTTTAAAAGAAAGACAATACTTGGAGAATGCATGTGGACTATATAAACAGTTGACAAGCAAACCATTAAGGACAAATTTCCTATACCCTATAATAGAGGATTTAATTGATGAATTAAATGGAGCAAAGTTGTTTACCATGCTGGACTTGAGACCATGTTACCACCAAATCAGAATGAATGCAGCAGATGTGCCCAAGACTGCATTCAGGACCCATGAAAGCCATTATGAGTTCCTAGTCATGCCATTTGGTTTGACAAATGCTCCTTCAACATTTCAATCCTTGATGAATGAGGTATTCAAACCTTTTCACAAAAAAAATCACATGTGCCGATCCAAAACCTTTTTAGACGCAATCCAAACATGTCTATTTTCATGTCAGTCACAGATTAGGTTTCGTGTTAGGTTAGAAATTGCTACCCGTACACAATACATACATGGCAGTATGACACTTACTCAACATTCACATGTTACTCATATTTTCATTAAGTAGGCCTATTTTAAACTTTCCTAAATGTGTACCGGCCTTATACTAACACAATCCAAAAATGATTTAATCAAGGTTTAGTAAGTTAATTACAACTTGAAAACACAAAAGCGTATGCTTGTTTACTCAAATAGATGTTGTTTTGCTTAAATGGTTGTTGTCACGTAAACAAGATACTTTGACTCTTGAGTTTACTAGCATAGTTTGATATAAAACTTCAGCACCTAAGTTCATAAAGAAGCTCTTTGTTCAGTTACTAATAGACATAAGTTATTACATGCTAATGCTTTGTAATTGTAACACCCCAAAATACGGTCCAACGGAAGCATACGAACCTTTGGGTGCTACTATCTTGGTATCACAACATAAGGTACAAAGAATGGTTTCTATCCCATTTATTTAGAATAAAATTCATTAATTGAAAGCATTAAGTTTACATTAATGAAAGTAGTGCAGAAATAGGCCCAAAAGATAATTAAAGCGGTCCCGATTATTCATCAGAGTCGCCTATGACCATGGCCCTTGCCAAGCGTCTTCCAATAGTGAGCTATCACCTTAAACCTAAGAACACATGCTAAAAAGGTCAGCTTACGCTGGTGAGTTCATAGAGTTTAGTTACAAAAGTAATAGTGGGCCTGATAGAGTTTAATTGCTACATGCGACTAAGACAGATAACTAATAAACTTTACAACCATGAATCAATCAATCCATAATCAATTCAATCAATAATGAATCCAATCAATAATCAATCCAATCAATAATCCACAATACGTTTGAGATCTCTATGAAGGGCCCCGAGCGACTCTAGCCAGCACAATCGTAGCAAGGCCTAGAACACAAGCTACCCTGGTCTAGGTCGGTCTATTCTTAGCTAGGCATCGCGTTATAGCATAGAGATGCTACCCTAGTCTAAGTCGACAAATGCCGCATGTCTAACCTTTCCCAATCAACACATTAGCAATTCAAAAGAGTAGTGGTAGGTCCAATAAATAGTTTGTATTCACATAAACACATAAGGCAACAATCACAAATCAAATATTCCAAACAACGGTCATTCTCATATAACATTCACGTATCCAAGATTAGTTGATTAAAAAGCATGTATTCTCCCCAAAATAGTTATGAAAACTTTTGAAAAGAGGGCTATGAAACTCACCTTAGCCATTGTAATGCACTATTCACTATTCACACGATCGGCATCTAAAGCTATTCTCCATGGCATCCGTAAGAATGTACGACGAGCACGATAGAGTAGAAGTGACGCAACCTAATGCGTATACAAATATTCTTGAAATACGGCATGTGATAAAGAAGTCGATAGAAAGTGATGTGTCATAGTTTTCGTGGATCACTCGTGTCATTACTTTCAAAAGTCTGTTATCATTTCCCAAAAGCTTATAATTAATATTTCAAAAGTTAGTTTTAACGTTTCGTGTGGTGGTAAGAAACGTAGACGCGACGTACAACTCACGCGAAAGAAGAGAAGATGTCGACATAGTCGAGACATACTAACTTGAACGCACGCCACAAAGGAAAAGACATCGAGCAAGTCAAGAAATACTGACAATTCTCAAGCTAGTCAAAGACTAGTAAATGACGACGACCATTTATGAAATATAAATAGACTAACCTTCGATAGTTTTCCCATAATCCCAAACGTTCATATTATAATAAATATAAGTTTCCATATCGCTTGATCAATAAGGATTTCACATTCGTTACCCGTAATTATACAAGTTTATAATAAAGTACGTCGTATAAAGCATACTATTTAGTATTTTATAAGTGACACGTTTGTTTACTCATGTTCCCAACCATTACAACTTTAATAAGTTGACTTATCCAAAATAATCATTTTCAACAAGTTTATAGAAGTTAACTTGTTTTTATAAAACACAAGTTATTATCGTAGTTGATAAAGGTTTATAATTAAATAAAACCATATTTTTCGACATTATATAGATAAATGTCTCGCTATTAGTAAATATGCGAAAATAGAATATTTAGTCTTATCGTGAATCAATATATTAAACTCGCGTCGAGTCTAACACATTATATTCGGTTAATTCAAAACGTTTAATAAAACACAACTTATATCCAATATTTTTGGGTAAAAGGGATTTTCACCCCGGTAAATTTTTTGGGTAAAAGGGAGTAATCTTGCACCGGTAAACTATATTAACCAAAAACATTGAAGTACAATGGATGAGAGTGAGTCCTCATCTCGGTCCGTAGGACACTTACCTAACCACTATATAAGAATGACAGCCATTCTTATAACTTAAAAATCCAAATACAACTAACAATGACTAAAAATAAAATTACAATACATCTTTTTTTTTGGGTAAAGGGGTTTACCCGGTAAATATAAATTACAATACATCATAACCTTACCTAGGTATGGATTGATGCTCCTCCCTCAAGGGGGACTCTCGACGGCTATGATCGGATAATAAAGTATGTAAGATATAGCTCGTGCCTCTTAGGCTTAACAAGATGGGGTTCGGATGAAAACGGATCTCGCTAATCCAGTCTATTCTATTTTGAATAGTCCGTAGTTGACTACGTGATCGGATCCTCCGCCTTTGCTCGAAACTTTCACCGTCATCAAAGGAATAGTGAACTACTACATTGATTAGGAAGGCGATCCGCCGTATGTACTTCCGATCGACACAATCGGCGACTTGAGGAATAAATGTGCTTTAATACTTTCCGAGTTTTGCAAGAATAATAATCGTGAACATGAGACCTTCACAACATCATACAAGAACGACCTTAAAAACAAGATAAGCGAAGGTGATTCACTTTCGTGAGGACTTTATTCACATTTTACGGACTTATTACGACTACGAATTGGAGATAGTGGGGATAAATGGGCTAGGAAATATGAAGAGCTAACGGGATGCTTACCGACTAAACGAACTTTGGCAAAAGGAACCCATAACCAACTTTCCCCGCCTTCCAAATGCTCATTCCAAAACAAATCCATTTGCGACTTCTATTAGTATTATACATGAAGCATAATCTAACAACCTAATAAGAGTGCAATCCATAGCAAATCGAATTTGAACCATAAGTGGGTGTAAGCGACCCTAACTTCCAGATATAATAACTTGAACCAATCTTCAAAACAATCCGAGTGAATCACATGAAGACAACCAAAGATCAAGTCACAATGACACCACACCTCCCATGATCACACAAAGATTGAAATAAATAACATCAATCGCTCACCAGCCCTTCATACGCGTGTGATCACAACGAACACTATGACATGATTTGAGTACCAATAAGTTGCCAAAAGCAACCAAGATCAGAATGCAAACCGATGGTATCATAACTGCCATAGACTAACACAAGGGTGATTAGCATAATCAGCAAACCCTAACTTCCATAGAAACCAGTAGCATCGATCAAAAGATTAAATAAGATTGGCAACATGACTTTGAATGATGAACAAGGATCCCTAAATATGACAACCAGCAACAACAATACCTAAAAACGCTCTCTCCCTTGTGGAGATTTCCGGCCGCCACCCCTACCTATTTTTCGGCCAAATCTGCCTTCTATCCGTCCTATCTACCTATTTAGGGTATGCAATACGGATTAGCGGGTCTGATTCACATTGTAGGGGTAGCTGGTTATCCATTTTTTGGTCCATCTTTTCGAAATCTCTACTCTTGTTTATGACAAAACCCTTACAATCGTTTTTATATCTTTCTGTTTTGTTATCACATGATCTTTTTTACACCTTTAATGTCATACGATTTATTTTGTTCTATCTTTTGATATCATGGGTCGGTGGGATCTATCGCACCTATTTACGATTCCCTTTATTCGCTATTTTTTAATTACTTTTCCTCCTTCATGGTCGGTTGGAGTAATTTTATTATCTAAGGGCATCATGGGTCGGTGCATAATCCTTGGTTTGATGTGTGTTTTCTCATTGCATGGTATTTTTTAATTCATTCTTGTATGGCTATGAGTTAACATGTTGGGGAGTTATAGGATCTGTTTGAACGATTTAAAAACCTCTTGGGTTTTACTCTTATCGATCCTGGTTGCATATGCTTAGTGACTACGAACCCTAATCTTTTAGGGTTACGTTTTTCTTTCATGGTACGTTATTCATGTATTGTGGGTATGATTCGATGCACGTGCTATTTGCGGTTCTATGAGTTTAAGTCAGATGTGTTTGTGGGTTGGGAGAGAATGAAGTCAAGTTTAGTGGTTCTTGTTCAAAAACCGTTGCATGATTCCTTTCCGATCCTCTTGGGGCTATCATTCTGATTTCATGCTGATTTGGTGCGTCGAGAAGTGGTTTTCTGGTTTGTTAGGGCTGTTTCGATGACCCTATGATTCACCAAGTGAAGGAGGATTGTATGTATGTTAGGGCTGTATAAACCCTAGGCGCGTTTCAATTCAGCTCTGAATGCATGTTTGATGTTGCAATGCATGGGATGGGGCTGTTTTGTTTTATATGTTTATTATTGACCTGGTGATATGCAGTTAATACTATGAGGTCAAATGATGTCTCCGTTGTGGTTGTATCGGCTACGATGGTGATCGTCTATTGTGATGGATTTAGCTGATTGGAAGTCAGTATTGGGTTGTTTGCATATATTGGGTCTGTTATCGATGGGTATTGGAAGTTCGCATGTTGTTATGTGGTTGTCTTATCAAGATCGCTCCATTCACGGTGTTGAATGGTATTTTAAGTGCTATTGATGGAGTGATGGTATTGTGGGATGTTGGCAACGTGGTTTTGTGTTTGGACGTTAGGGTTTTCATTACCCTATTCTTGTTTTTCAGTTCTGTATTGCCGAGTATTGCATGTTTATTTAGGCTATTCTTTATGAATAGCAGGTGCAATGGTCGTAGTTTTTTTTTTTTTTTTAAAGAGTTTTACCCCGTAAATATATAACCAAAGTTAGAGTTGGTTGCAACTTGATAAAACTAGTGTTTATTATCATATTACATCAACAAACTAGAGTGAGTTTCTTTCATTGATCATCTTATTATTAGTCGAACGCCTTGGTGGTTGGCTGGTATCGGCTGCTATGGTATTGGATGTTGCTTTTCATGTCGTTGTGGTATTCATTTTGTGATTTCGACATGGTGGAAGGCATAGTATGTGGTGCGTGGGTTTATAACCATTACATGTACGTTTCGTTCTTTTCTTAGCCAAGTGTGGAGGCGGCATTCTTATCTTCTCGGGCTATGGATAATGAACAATATTAGTGCATAAGGTATCGTTGTTCCTTACTAATCAAGTTCACTTTTGTGGCTACTTTTGCATTTGGTTTTTTTTGAGTAAAGGGTTAATTCACCCGGTAAAATTCATTACACCAAAAGCGTTGAAGTACATAGGATGAGGTGATATCCTCACCTCGATCCCTTAGGACACTTACTGAGACTCGAATATAAGAATGACACATCATTCCTATAACTTACAATAAAATGAACCTACCAATAATGACACAAGTACATATAACATGACAATACTACTCAAGAAAAAACTTGAGCCTTCTAAATCACTTTGGCGGTCCACCTTAACTTCCATGAAGAATCCATGAATAAACATCCAAGCGATCTTCAACATATAATCAGATGATACAAATGGATTTGAAGAAGTCCATACCATACCACAATAGAATCACCTTAGACACTTCATAACGTGACAAAAACCACGAGCACTCAATGAACAAAGATAACTCTAACTTCCAATAAACCATCCCACGAGGACCTAATGATCGGAATTATGTCCAACAAATAGAACGGTCTCAAATAGGGTGAACAACCCTAACTTACCAAACATGCAATAACATGGTCATCAAATTGAGTTACAGTTCACAAATTCCACACAACGGTTGGTGAGAGACTCTAAAACCACGGATAGAGCAGCAAGCACAAACTCGCTCCAAAGGTGCGTGTTTAGATGCAAAACTGAACACCAAAAAGAATAACCACATTACCAGCGACCTATAATCATCAAGAGCGTGCAAAATATGATCCTAGATGAACAACAGCAGCCCAAGCACCACATGATCACACAAAGGCTGAAAAAGAGTCATCATCATCATCACACCAACCTTAAACACCTATGCGACATGTACCACCAGCAGGTCGAATCAAAAAACAAGTAATAGGGTTTAACAAACCCTAACCAACATATACGACCCATCCTAATCATTAGGAACCTGAAAACAAACACCCACAACACAATCCAACAAAGCAACGAGCTTCCAGCAAAGAAACCCTAACTTCCAGCAAAGACCCATCCTAATCATAGGGTTAACAAACCCTAACTTCCAGCAAAGAAACCATACACAAGACCACATAATAAACGAATTAGCAGCATCTTGTGATAGTAACCAAAATAGGGTTTTTGAACAAGATCACCCAAAAACTTGACTTACAATCTCTCTAAAAACCCACTTACATAACCTTTAATCTGGTAGAACATTTAGACGATTGAGAGCACGCCACCATCAAGAACAGCCACCAAACGAGGAACAAACATCCCCAAGCCATAAAGTATGTACAATCAAAGACCAGGCTAACGACAGATAATAAACAAGAAACCCTAAACTTAGGGTTTCCTCGGTAGAGCACAGCAAATCCCAACCAGAATCGACCATATAGAAAAGCAAAAAAGGTTTTACAATCATAAACCAAGGTCGAAACATATCGTACCAAGAAAATTACCAGGATACGATCTAAAAAACAAATAATCCGAAACCCTAAAAAAATGATAGCAATCAAAATAAGGGTTTCAGAAAGAAACACCAACCCAGCCACCTCTATTCAAGAAAAACACTACCCTTTATAATCGATTGCATACCAATAAACGAATCAGAAGATTGTTTAGAGGTAGAGAGGCGAAAATAGAAGATAGATTGACCGGAAAAATTAGGAATAGGGCGGCGGATTTCACCATAAGGAGAGACTACTTTTGCATTTGGTTCAGCTATACATAATTGCATTTGGACGTTTTGAGTAAGTTGGAGGATTCTTCATGGAAGTAGGTGGACCGCCATAGTGTTTTTGAAGGCTCAAGTACATTTCTTGAGTAGTATTGTAATGTTTTATTTACTTTTGTCATTATTGGTAGGTTCATTTGGTAAGTTATAAGAATGGTTTGTCATTCTTATATAAGAGTCTGTAAGTTGCACATGTTGTGCATTTTTCGTCGCCCTGATCGGGCTTTGGGCATGGGATTCACCCATGTCATTTGTACTTCTATGATTTTGGTGTAATAGTATTTTGCCAGGGTGAATTAACCCTTTTACCCAAAAAAAAGCAACAACAATAACAAGACCGATTAGTGTAACTTGAATGATCAGCAGGTCTTGAATCGAAACCAAGGGTTTTTGAACAAGGCACCCTCACAAACTTGACTACCATCTCTCTCGTAACCCCCAAACAATGTCACTAACATCAGCGAAGAAACATCCAAACTGAACCAATCCCTAAAACGGGATAACTTGCAGTGACCAGAACCCCTAAAAACAATAGAATTAACAACAAGGGTTTCGTAGCACCATTACCACCCTACCAATCTTTTGCACACTAAATACGAAATCCTAGATCAGATATCGCATAGAGTGAAACACTTTAACCAAGCAATTGATTAAAATAAGTGCAAAAAGATATCCAGCAAACCAACAGCAAATCGAATAATATAGGAGATATTAGGTCGGTTGCAAATAAACCCTAATAAAAACGATTATACAATAAGGTCGATTAGGGTTTAATGTAATAGCGATCAAGATCAAACTCTTAAAACAATTCCACCAGAAACTTTGGTGAAAAAACGATTAAGGGTATTAGAGTTGATCAAGAAAAGGTCGGCACCAGAAAACCCTACAACTCTAAAAAGTCGACAACTAACAAACTACCCAAATCGAATGAAAAACTAACAAATCTGTAATAGGAACTAAAGAACACGAATGTTAATTAGTAGCAATACAAATCGTTAATGAATTATACAGAATTAGGAAGAGAATTAGAAGAAAACGATTTAGGGTTGTTAGGGATTTTGGTCGCCTTTTTTCACCAGAGAGAGGTACAATGGGACACGGTTGGGTTATTTTTTTTTGAGTCACCCTGGTAAAATGCATTACACCAAAAAGCGTTGAAATACAAAGGATGGGAGTGAATCCCCCATCTTGGCCCTAAAGGGCGATAGACATGCACCATCACAAGTGCAACTTACAAATAACCTAAGCTAAACAACGCTACATAACACCAAGAAACACAAAGAAAATAAATCTAATTCTTCTTGCGTCCTTGCACCTTGAAGTCTCTAGCAGAGCCGCTATGATTCTTAGATTTGGAAGCATACATCTCGATATCATCATAGTTCTCATAGACTTCATCATCACTTTCACTAACAACATCCGCATTTGAATCTTGACCCTGAATAGAAGTAGAAGCCACATCACTAATGTTAGGGTAAAAATTCGACGTCTTACTCGTGGAAGCCACATGGGAATTGAAACGCTCCCACAAGTCTGCAGTCTTACTTCTCGTAGGCACTTGACGATTAGAACCCTCAACAGTATTATCCTTTCCCCCACATGAAGAAACGGCAACATTAGAAGGCTTTGCAATTTGTTCCTGTACCATATCCACACCATCATCACTCTTCACCACACCATTAAGTGTACCAAGAGGGAAGGAACCCTCGTTAGGAGGCTTAAAATCAGCCCCTAATTTCGAAGAGTTCTTTTTCTTGGCAGCCGGTTTAGAAACTGGTCTATACATAACATTGGTCTTGGGTTTAAAAACCCGATCCCTTTAGAATCTTTACCAATCCCTTTACCTGCCTTATGAGAATGAACAGGACGATCAACACCAACATCTTTATTAGTCTGAGGACTAGTAAACCCACTTTCTTCTAAGAGGACAGAAATCATCATCATGATTGAAGGTAATACACTTAGAGCACCAAGGCGGCCACCACTCATACTCGACTTCAAGAACTTCCATATAGTGACCCTTACCCTTAGGTAGAGGGACATCAACATCAATTGATTCCAAAACATCTCGATCAGCGGATAACTGAATAAGAACCTCCCGGCCTAAATCAACCCTCCTAACCGCCTCTCTACTAAAATACGATCTCTGATTCGTGTTCTTGGTATGCAATCGGTTATTGGGTTGTGTTTTTTGAGGTGGTGTGCTGCGTTTATCTGCCAAAACCCTTATTATACTTTAACTTGTACCATCATTTTTTTAGGGTTGTGGATCTTCACTATTTGATCGTATTGATTTAATGTTCATGTCGGTTTATTAATCGATTTTGATTATATATAACGATCTGATGGTTTCTCTAAGTCGGTTTGATATTTATTATATATACTTTGCCGATTTAGGGATTGGGATGGTTTTCTTTAAGTCGGTTTGATTATCCCTTTATAACCTTTGTCGACTTAGAGATTGGGGTATGTTTATGATGCTTTAACGTTATAACAGAATTTTTTTGGATTCTGTTTACGATTCGTATTGAGGGTAAACCCTTTCTAGGGTTTTGTTCATACTGATGCTGTATGTTGGTTATGGTTCGTACCTGCTGGAGGTTCTTATTCGATTATTGGAAGTGGGTTGAGAGAGTGTAAGTTTTTTATTGCGTTTATGGCAGTTGGATCCCTAATTCTATGAAACCCTTAGGGTTTGTTATTTTTAATCTGCTATTACGATTGGTTTGCATGTTAGGGTGTTTACACCCTATATCACTGGTTTGATTCGTACTACATGAAGACCTGATTGATGTTATGCACTGTTTATTTCCTGGTCTGGTGTGCGAAGGAATTGGATGTTAGGGTTCGTTCAGACCTATGTTCGAGTACACTTAATGTTATGGCTTGGGGCATCATTGTGATTAATAATTCATTCTTTTTGGCTTCGAACTGGTATGTTTGTGTACGTATTGAATGGTTATGGGTAGTTAGCAGTTGATAACCCTGTGTTGCATCGAATGGGTCGAATACATTTGGGTTATTTTGATTTGCGACATGTTTTAAGGGTTTAGCAGCTGCTATGTGCTTCCTCAATGATCACATGCGTGAAGGGGTGTGTGCTCGATGGTATCTATTCCAATTTTGTGTGATCATGTGAGATTTATGTTTTAAATGGAAGTTAAGTTTTGGGGATCTTGTTCAAAACCCCATTCACACGTTATCTTTGGAAGGTTGGGTCGATTAGACCATGTTTATGCTTCAAAGTCGATTTTGCTACGTAAGTCACTCTTATTAGGTTATTAGATTATGCATTTTGCATAATACTAATAGAAGAAGCAATTGGTTGAAGCTGGAAGTTTGAATTACTACGACGATTTGATGATTCAAGGATTTGTCTACTTGATTTGCATTTTATTTTTTATATATAGTCGTTGTAGTTTATGTTCAATGTTTGTTATAAGCGTGGTTTGTCACGTTTATATGAGTGTCTGTAAGTGTCCTAGGATCGAGGCGAGGAATCACCCCGCCTTTGTACTAAAAACGTTTGGTTAATAATATTTTACCGTGGTGTAGGATTACTCCCTTTACCCCAAAAATCAATAAGAACCCGTGCGTATCGACCCCAAGGATTGCTACACATAGCATTAGTACCGCATCAAAACGTAGAATCCGCCCCAACTGCTTTTGCAATCAAACTTATACCGACTTTAGAATACACAACGGAAGGTACATTATGGATACGAACCCAAACCGGTACCTTAGTCACTTTCTCCTTTTCCAACCTAGTATTCGCACCCACTCATGTAAGAATATAGGAACCGATTTAATAAACCAAGGACCCCTCAAGAGCCTTAGTCTTTTGGGTAAAAGGGTTAATTCACCGGTAAAATGCATTACTCAAAAAACGTTGAGGTACAAAGGATGAGGGTGATTTCTCATCTCCCCTTAGGACACTTACAGACTCGAATATAGGAATGACACATCATTCCTATAACTTACAATAAAATGAACCTACCAATAATGACAAAAGTACATATAAATTTACAATACTACTCAAGAAAAGAACTTGAGCCTTCTATATCACTATTGTGGTCCACTTTAACTTCCATGAAGAATCCATGAACATCCAAGCATTCTTCAACATATCATCCAAGTAGTATCAAAGAACACCACAAACAAAACCATTATGATCTTGTAGCACCAATACGCCACAACCCATCAACTTACACCCCATTATTTCCTTTTCCCACAGTAGCCATGATAAATCATTCATCACGATCTAGATTCATCTAAGCCTGGTTTATCACTTGTTATAATCTCTTTTCTTTGATTGAATCATGGGTGCGAGTTAGGTTATTGTCAGTGGTGTTAAAACCCTAACTTTCAGTTAGGGTTTGTTTATCGTCTTGTTTTCTTCAAGTGCTGATTGTGTGTGTCGAGTTTTGGGATTGTTTGTGGGTTTTAAGAGAGATGGAGAAAGGTTTTCTTGACAAAGATGGTTCTTGGTTAAGGCTTAAAAGCCACCAACTTGGCCGATCAAGTTGGTGTGAACAGACACGATCCGTATCCTAGGGTTGATATTCGCGTTGGAAGCTAGGTTTCGGCGTCTCAAAGGTGAGCGTGGTATTGAGGGTGACACTTGCTGGTCCGGAGTTGCGTAAAGCTGCTAGGGTTGTTCTAAATCCTAATACGCATGATGTTCATTCAGATTCTGTTTGGGGTAATATTAATCTAGAAAACACAAGTTATAGTGCTACGTTTGTGGGTGGATTGGATTCGAGCACTAAAGTCTCTTCGACTAATGCTACTAATGCGGTGAATTCTGGTCCTAACGTGGTGAATGCTTCTACTTCAGGTCCTAATGTGATTGGTAGTGAAAATAACGAAGTGAGGTCCTTTGCTAATGTTTTAAACCCGGGCGTGTCTCTAGGAAAGTTAATTTTGGGCCTTGGTGAATGAGATGTGCATTGAAAATCATGATACGGTGCTTCCAAAGGCTGCTATGGAGGTGTATTCAACCGTTATGAAAATCTGAGTTGTTGGCTTCTTTGTTGGCAAGAATGTTGCTTTTCCTTTGGTTGAACTACGTCACCAACACGTGGGGAAGTTTGGTTTTAAGAAACTTATGAAGAATGATGATGGTGTTTTCCTCTTTAAATTCGATTCTAAAGAGGGTGTTGAGATTGTTCTTCAACGGGGTCCTTGGATTATTCGCAATTCTCCTCTCATTCTCACTAAATGGACTCACGATGTGCTATTGTCTAAAAGTGAGGTAACTAGAGTTCCGTTTGGATTAAATTGCATAATGTTCCATTACTTGCATATTCGGAAGATGGGTTGAGCTTAATTGCTACTCAAGTGGGTAAGCCGATTATGCTAGATGCTTTTACTAGTTCCATGTGTGTTGATTCATGGGGTCGCTTTAGTTTTGCACGTGCTCTTGTGGAATTATCATCGAATCGAGCTTAAACATGTGGTGACTATGGCGATCCCTAATAAGGATGATAGTGGTTTACTACGGCAAGTATTAAGGTGGAATATGAATGGAAGCCGCCACCTTTGTGCGGAATGTAAAGTGTTTGGACATATTCTTGCTTGTTGTCCTAAGTGTTTAAAGGAGCAAACGATGTCCTCCCACTCTAATGTGGAGGAAACGATGATGGTTTTAAGGTGGTGCGAGAATCGGAAAGCCAAACCTAAAGGTACGAAGATGACGGGTGGTATTAATATGGGTAAGGGTCCTAGATTTGCACCTAGGAAGCATGTATATGTTGCAAAGGCGAAGACACGCGTTTGCTAGTGTTAATGCTAAAGGTACACAGATTACTACATCTAACTCTTTTGGGACTCTTGAGGTGGAAGATGACACGGGCATCCCAAATCTTGTGATTGATTCTACTCTCGACGCGGAAGGCGGGAGTCTTTGGTACTACTAAGGAAGCGGTATTGATGGTTCTCGGGAAGGACTCGTATTGATATTGGTGCGGCTTCTAAGCCTCAGGAGGCTGAATTCTTCGCTACCAAGGTAAGTAACCCGTTTTCTAAAGTCGGGAATGTGACACATTACGGCGGTGAAGAGGATGAGGTTTTGGAGCGAGATAACCCTATGGCGTCATTTTTGGCTTCAGGGGTGGTGGGGTTTTGATCTTGAAGATTTTGATGATTATCTTGAGCAAGTCTCGATCTACCGAGACACTTGGAGGATATGTGTGACATGTATGATGTTAGTATCTTAGGTCGTGGTAGGAAGTAAATTTGGTTGTTTGGTAGTTCATAAGATTGGCATGTCTTTCTTATGTAATTTGTTTGGTTAGTGCACTTTTAGTGTGTGTTTGTTGCCCATGTAACGGGCGAGGTGAGAGATTCACTCTCATCCGTTGTATAAACTTTTTGGTTAATATATTTTACCATGGTGCGGATTACTCCCTTTACCCAAAATCATTCATCACGAAAACAGGCCTTATGCAACATACACGCCATGATAACATCCGAATGGTAATGCAAAGCTCTAGACGAATGAAGGAACCAGAAACATGGGACTACCATAGGGTCCATAAAGGACCAAACCAGCACTATAACCCAATCCAATACCGCATCTACTACAAGTTTCAATGGAGTAAAACTCAAGTTAGGAATGGAACCCATTGTATCTTGATCAGCCATAGACGAAAAATAGGGTAATCCGACCCTAACTTACAATACACCAATCATATTATTTTCCATTAGATATGAATTCAACACCAGAAAATAAATTGATCAGCCATGCATACACAAAGCTCCCATGCTCATGAGGAATATACCCAAGCAACGATACATGTTTGCTACACTTGAAACTATAGTGCGATTGGAAGCACATCAAGAATTACAAGTAACTTGAATCGCATGAACCAATGTGAAACCATCTACCATAGACAAACACTATGACAAGATTATTGTAACCATATACTGCCTAACGCATGAGATTAACATGTAAACCGAATGATCATAACCTGCCATAGACAAATCAAAGGTTTAATAAACCTAACTTCAATACCCCGATCAATTCTGCATCAACAAGTGATCACTACATTAACATTCAGAATCGACCAGCCACAGGACATCCAAGACTTCCCACTCTCCCACCCATTCAAAACCCATGTACAATCAAACTAATGACAACGGTAGACATGACATATTAACAAACCCTAAAAGGTTACTTTCAATCGGGATATACCAAACCCACAGCGAGTTCGATTATTCAATAAGCACCCAAAATACAAAACCCTAAAGGTGTTTAGAACCCTAACTAATCTGAATCAACGAAACAAATCGTTCTTGGTATGTTGATGTGCTATATCTATGAAACCCTTTTAGGGTTTTTATCTTTAATCATTGTTGCTTGGTGCTTCAAGGTCAACGGATCCCTAATGTTTTAGGGGTTTGTTTATTTTATCTCTTTGAAGTGTACCCTTGTTAGGGTATTGATTAATGGTTGGTACCTTTTTTAGGTTCGTATGTTCTTAGTATGATGGTACATTAATGTTTAGTGGGTTTATGAGAGAAGGTTTGTTATCCTTGTTGAACCTCTTTGGTGTTTCATTGTACCATTATCGATCTATGGTGTTGGTTTGCTTGATTTTTGGTGCAGTATTTGTGGGTATTGGAAGTTGAGGTGATGTTAATCGATCCGAGATGGGGTTTCTTGTTCTTTTACTGAGTTTGATTATCTTCCTCTGTGTCGTTATTGATGTCCTTTTGTAAGTTAGGGTTTCGTAACCCTTTTTTTGGGTAAAGGGCCATAAAACCCGGTAAATATATCCAAAATCAATGAAGTACAATTAACATGAGCGTACACCCATGTCCTCTTGCCAGTTACATAGGCGATATGACTCAACCTAGATAACAAAGCTACCTACATACGCTAAGCAGAATGAACATTACATTTAAATTACAATAAACATTACTAAATCTAAACCATGCCGCATAGCGTCTCCCATAGTGAGCTATCACTTTAAACACGAGAACACATGCTAAAAGGGTGGAACCTGTTGGTGAGTTTATAGAGTTTAATCACAAAGTTTAGTAGTGGACACGATAAAGTTTAATTGCTATGTGCGACTAAGAGCAGATATACAATAAACATCATTAACAATCATTCCAATAATATTCCAATAACATTCCATCAATAGCGACTCTTGCCGGGCACCACGGCTATAGCAAGCCAATGCTACTACTTGTCTAGGTTGGATCGAGATGTCTATTCTTAGCTAGGTATCACGCTATAGATGACGTGTAGATGTGTTTGATGTGCTTGCTGAACTACCTCCACACAGATCACATGATCACAAGATACCATTCGTTGAGGGAGCCTTGCCAGTGAATATTAGACCTTATAAACATCCACCATCCCAAAAAGATGCTATTGAAAGTATGGTTAAGGAGCTATTGGAAGCTAGGGTGATCAAGAAAGTCAAAGTCGTTTTGCATCACCAATTGTAATGGTTTAAAGAAAGACAATACTTGGAGAATGCATGTGGACTATATAAGCAGTTGACAAGCAAACCATTAAGGACAAATTTCCTATACCCTATAATAGAGGATTTAATTGATGAATTAAATGGAGCAAAGTTGTTTACCATCTTGGACTTGAGACCATGTTACCACCAAATCGAGAATGAATCGTGAGATGTTTGCCCGCAGTTATATGGCGATATGACTCAAGATAACAAAGTTACTCATATTTTCATTAAGTAGGCCTATTTTAAACTTTCTAAATGTATACCGCCTTATACTAACACAATCAAAAATGATTTAATCAAGGTTTAGTAAGTTAATTACAACTTGAAAACACAAAAGCGTATGCTTGTTTACTCAAATAGATGTTGCTTTGCAAATGGTTGTTGTCTAAGTTAACATGACGTACTATCCTCTTGCAGTTACATAGGCGATATGACTCAACCTAGATAACAAAGCTACCATAATCTCTCAATGTAAATGTAATCCGTCAAAAGAACCACTTCCATAGCGAGCACCCTGTCTAAGTCGACAAATGCCGCATGTCTAACCTTTCCCAATCAACACATTAGCAATTCAAAAGAGTAGTGGTAGGTCAATAAATAGTTTGTAAGCAATCCGGTTCAAAAGAACCACTTCCATAGTGAGCACCACGTCTTTTTAACGTTTAGGTGTGGTGGTAAGAAGCGTGAGCGACGATACAACTCCATGAAAGAAGAGAGATGTCGACATAGTCGAGACATACTAACGAATACTGCATACAAAGGAAAAGACATCGAGCAAGTCAAGAAATCTTGACAATTCTCAAGCTAGTCAAAGACTAGTAAATAATGACGACCATTTATGAAATATAAATAGACTAACCTTCGATAGTTTTCCCATAATCCCAAGCGTTCATATTATAATAAATATAAGTTTCCATATCGCTTGATCAATAAGGATTTCACATTAGTTGCAGTAATTATACAAGTTTATAATAAAGTACGTCAGTATAAAGCATACTATTTAGTATTTTATAAGTGACACGTTTGTTTACTCATGTTCCCAACCATTACAACTTTAATAAGTTGACTTATCCAAAATAATCATTTTCAACAAGTTTATAGAAGTTAACTTGTTTTTATAAAACACAAGTTATTATCGTAGTTGATAAAGGTTTATAATTAAATAAAACCATATTTTCGACATTATATAGATAAATGTCTAGCTATTAGTAAATATCGAAAATAGAATATTTAGTCTTATCGTGAATCAATATATTAAACTCGCGTGAGTCTAACACATTATATTCGGTTAATTCAAAGCGTTTAATAAAACACAACTTATATCCAATATTTTTGGGTAAAGGGATTTTCACCACAGTAACTTTTTGGGTAAAGGGAGTAATCTTGCACCAATATAACCAAAAACATTGAAGTACAATGGATGAGATGAGTCCTCATCTCGGTCCGTAGGACACTTACCTAACCACTATATAAGAATGACAGCCATTCTTTACGGTACATTTAAATTACAATAAACATTACCTAGGTATGGATTGGATGCTCCTCTGCTTGAGGCGGGACTCGATGACTATGATCGGATAATAAAGTATTTAAATTACAATAAACATTACAATCTAAATGTAAATGCGAATCCGTTCAAAGAAGGTGATTCACTTTCGTGAGGACTTATTCACACGGACTTATTACACTACGAATGGAGATAGTGGGATAAATGGGCTAGGAAATATGAAGAGCTAACGGGATGCTTACCGACTAAACGAACTTTGGCAAAAGAACCCATAACCAACTTTCCCGCCTTCCAAATGCTCATTCCAAAACAAATCCATTTAGACTTATTATTATACATGAAGCATAATCTAACAACCTAATAAGAGTGCAATCATAGCAAATCAATTTGAACCATAAGCGGTGTAAGCGACCCTAACTTCCAAGCATATAATAACTTGAACCAATCTTCAAAACAATCGGTGAATCACATGAAGACAACCAAAGATCAAGTCACAATGACACCACACCCTCATGATCACACAATTGAAATAAATAACATCAATCGCTCACCCTTCATCTGCGTGTGATCTGTGAACACTATGACATGATTTGAGTACCAATAAGTTGCCAAAAGCAACCAAGATCGAGAATGCAAACCGATGGTATCATAAGCAGATCGGTTCAAAAGAACCACTTCCATAGTGAGCCTTGAGCATCGATCAAAGATTAAATAAGATTGGCAACATGACTTTGAATGATGAACAAGGATCCTAAATATGACAACCGACAACAACAATACCTAAGCGCTCTCTCCATTGTGGAGATTTCACGCCACCCACTACTATTTTTCGGCCAAATCGCCTTCTATCCGTCCTATCTACCTATTTAGGGCAATCTGGATTAGCGGAGTCGATTCACATTGTAGGTGGCTGGTTATCCATTTTTGGTCCATCTTTTCGAAATCTCTACTCTTGTTTATGACAAAACCCTTACAATCGTTTTATATCTTTACGTTTTGTTATCACATGATCTTTTACACCTTTAATGTCATACGATTTATTTTGTTCTATCTTTTGATATCATGGGTCGGTGGGATCTATCGCACCTATTCGATTCCTTTATTAGCTATTTTTAATTACTTTTGCTCCTTCATGGTCGGTTGGAGTAATTTTATTATCTAAGGGCATCATGGGTGGGTGCATAATCCTTGGTTTGATGTGTGTTTTCTCATTGCATGGTATTTTTAATTCATTCTTGTATGGCTATGAGTTAACATGTTGGGAGTTATAGGATCTGTTTGAGCGATTTAAAAACCTCTTGGGTTTTACTCTTATCGATCACAGTTGCATATGCTTAGTGACTACGAACCCTAATCTTTTAGGGTTACGTTTTCTTTCATATGCGTTATTCATGTATTGTGGGTATGATTCGATGCACGTGCTATTTGCGGTTCTATGAGTTTAAGTCAGATGTGTTTGTGGGTTGGGAGAGAATGAAGTCAAGTTTAGTGGTTCTTGTTCAAAACAGTTGCATGATTCCTTTCCGATCCTCTTGGGGCTATCATTCTGATTTCATGCTGATTTGGTGCGTCGGAAGTGGTTTCTGGTTTGTTAGGGCTGTTTCGATGACCTATGATTCACCAAGTGAAGGAGGATTGTATGTATGTTAGGGCTGTATAAACCCTAAGCGCGTTTCAATTCACACGAATGCATGTTTGATGTTGCAATGCATGGGATAGGGCTGTTTTGTTTTATATGTTTATTATTGACACGGTGATCGAGTTAATACTATGAGGTCAAATGATGTCTCCGTTGTGGTTGTATCGGCTACGATGGTGATGTCTATTGTGATGGATTTAGCTGATTGGAAGTCGGTATTGGGTTGTTTGCATATATTGGATACTGTATCGATGGGTATTGGAGATTCTTGCATGTTGTTATCGGTTGTCTTATCAAGATCGCTCCATTCACGGTGTTGAATGGTATTTTAAGTGTTATTGATGGAGTGATGGTATTGTGGGATGTTGGCAGCGTGGTTTTGTGTTTGGGCGTTAGGGTTTTCATTACCTATTCTTGTTTTGATTCTGTATGCAAAGTATTGCATGTTTATTTAGGCTATTCTTTATGAATAGCAGTGCAATAGTCGTGATTACGGAAGTTAGAGTTGGTTGCAACTCTATTATCATGTTCTAAGTGAGTTTCTTTCATTGATCATCTTATTATTCGAGGCCTTGGTGGTTGGCTGGTGTATTTGCTATGGTATTGGATGTTGCTTTTTCATATCGTTGTGGTATTCATTTTGTGATTTCGACATGGTGGAAGGCATAGTATGTGGTGCGTGGGTTTATAACCATTACATGTGCGTTTCGTTCTTTTCTTAGCCAAGTGTGGAGGCGGCATTCTTATCTTCTCGGGCTATGGATAATGAACAATATTAGATGCATAAGGTATCGTTGTTCCTTACTAATCAAGTTCACTTTTGTGGCTACTTTTGCATTTGGTTTTTTGAGTAAAGGGTTAATTCACCGGTAAAATTCATTACACCAAAAGCGTTGAAGTACATAGGATGAGGAGATATCCTCACCTCGATCCTGGGGCACTTCTGAGACTCGAATATAAGAATGACATCATTCCTATAACACAATAAAATGAACCTACCAATAATGACAATCTAAATGTAGCGAATCCGGTTCAAAAGAACCACTTCCATAGTGAGCACACATCTTCAATGTCTTCATTGCTTGACCCATGAGTGACACCAACTTCCAACTGCAACCGCAACAAAACACGTCAAGAGTGACACTACAACTCGATCCAATACCTCAACTACTTCAAGTTTCAATAGGAAACTCAAGCTAAGAAAATGTATCTTGATCGTCAGTGAGCGAACATAGGGCTCAACGACCTAACTTACATCAAATAGACCACCATTGAACACATGATCAAATAGTTAATGCCATGTCCATAAGCGATGATAAACAAGGTTTGAATAAGCCCTTAAACAACACATCACTTATTCGAGCAGCAGCAGATTCGATAAGAAGTTACCATGAACAAAACTCAATCCACTAGAAACACGAATAGCAAACAAACCATTGAACACCCAAAGCTCGTACCATAGCGTTATCACCTAGCTGGACGTACTATAATAACATCATACCACCAAGTCGACAAGACATAGTTCGAATAGCAAGGACCATATAACGATGCACGAAAGGAAAATAGGTCACAACCCTAACCTCATGATACCATCACTTAAGATCTCTCCTTTACCCACTTACCACTACAACCATCATCGAACGCACAACCAACAATGAAGCCCAAAAAGCTACCATGAAGCATAGCGTGCGGACCATAGAATGTCGAAACCCTTAATAGATTTCATAAACATGAGCAGCGTAGCAACACCCATTCGATAAGCGTAATGATCAATCAATTAAATCCATCGGTGAACCATAAAACCCTAAGCCGATAGTAAATAATAAATCGTTAAGGATAAACCACTAACGATCTACAATATATTTGAGGCGAGTCGGTTAGGGTTAATAAAGAATCGAATAAAACCCAAAGAAAGAGTCGGCTAAGAAACCAACCTAATAGATCGATCTTTAACCGGTGAACAATAACGATTAGGGTTTAATAATGCGAAATCCGATAATATATAAACAAAAGCAGCGTTGCCAACCACCTAATAATAAGATCTAACCAAAAAGCGTATTGCATACCCTTGAATCAAGGATAGAGAGACGATTTGGTGTAGAAATTGGCCTAAAAGGTTTGTAGGTGGCGGCGGTTTCCCTAAGTGGATCTATGATTCTCGGGGTTTCGTAACCCTAGGTTTAGAGTTATCGGATTGGTGTGTCATGCAACTATGGTGAAATTCTTGGATGCTACTTTGTTGTTGCATTGTTGGTCGTTATTTGCATTTGGTCTGATCATGATGATATTGAAAGTTAAGTTTAAAGATTTCTTATTCAAAATCCTTTTGTGTATTTTATGGATATTGACTTTGCATCTTTTTTTTTTTTTTTTTTTTTTTTTTTTTTTTTGGGTAAAGGGTTAATTCACCCGGTAAAATATATTCGCCAAAACATTGAAGTACAAAGGATGGGGTGACTCCCTCATCTTACAGACTCTCATATAAGAATGACACGCCATTCTTATAACTTACATAATACAACTTACCACTACAATGACTATACAAGTGAATAAAAATAGGAATTAAACATGATTCACTAAGGTAGCACCAAGAACATAGCCATCGTAGAACTTCCATCAATCTTCCATGGAGAAACCTCCAACTTGCCCACAACACATGGATCATCTCTCTTGAGCTTGATTCACAATTTCACAAAGGTTGGTGAGAGACTCAAAACCACGGATATAGCAGCAAGTACAAACTTGCTCCAACGGTGTATATTTAGATGCAAAACCGAATACAATCACACCAAGCATGATGACCGATGCGGATAAAAACAATCACGCAATCCCAAGATGAATAAGAGTGCAACTGATCCGTGATTGTATGAATGGGGTTTTGAACAAGGGCCCCCAAAAACTTAACTTCCATATGTATCATAAATCTGTACCCATAAACGCTTCATCACCAATCCTTACTTGCATCATGGGAACACATTCGACCAGTAAACATAGGGTTTAGGACCCTAACTTACCAATAACAGCAAACAAACAGCTCTCCACCCACATGCAATCAACATTCCGTGTGACCCATAGTCACGCACAAACAACCAGCACCAAAACCAATGTCGATCAACATGTATAGAGGCCACACATAGGGTTAACGTAGTCAAACTGAAACCATGAACTTCATTGCAGCAGCAACGATAGAAACAAGTAATACCATTCGGTTGCACGCATAAAAACCCTAACTTACACAGAAACAGCCAAATCGATTTGTAAAGATGATCATTCGAAACCCAACATCAAATCGACCAATACCGCACTTAATAGTCACTTACACTCTCATAAACCCACTTCCAATAACCTCCATCAATAAGAACATAAGAACCCTCAACAGTACTTACAGTAACGAATGGACAAATGGTCCAACTTGCGAAACTTGAAAGATAAATAATTGAGCAGTAGCGGCATCAATAAAAAGACCAATCAAACATAAAATACAAAACCCTAAAAAGATTTCGTTCACGAAAAGTCTTGATCGGCCTTTAATACATCATAAACGAAACCTAATAAAGCATTAGGGTTTCAAACAAACTATAGTGAGAAAACACGCGCCCTCATTAATATAACACCCCTAAAAATTGATTGCATACAACCAAAGCATGGATGTAGAGAGGCGATTTTAGAAGATGATTTTGGCAAGAAAAGGATTGAATAGGAGGCGGCTAAGAGAGACGATTTCTGTCCAGAATAACACACCTCTACCCAAAAAAATAACACACCATCAAAACCGATTGCATATCATTCATGGATGAATGATAGAGAGGCGGTTTGGTGGCTGTTTTGGCCGGAATAGAAGGGGTAGAGGCTGCCAGAAAATCGCCCCTAGGGGAGAGAGAAAATTAGGTTTTTTTCCCTATAGAAAATTCAGCTTTGCATCTAAACGCACACTGTTGGAGCGAGGTTACGCTTGCTGCTCTATCCGTGGTTTTAGAGTCTCCCACCAACCGTTGTGTGGTATTTGTGAACTGATCCGTATTGCTGCTTTGGAAGTTAGGTTATGGTAGTCCCATGTTATTCGGTCCCTTTATTCGCTGGATATTTTTCTTAGCGTGTATGTTGTATAAGGCCTCCTCTTTGTGACGAATGACTTATCATGGCTGCTATGGAAAATGGAAATCATGGGGTGTTTGTTGATGGGTTTGTGGCATTGTGGTGCTATAATCATGAAAGTTTTGTTTGTGGTATTCTTTGCTACTACAAATAGATGATGTGTTGAAGAATGCTTGGATGTTCTTAGTTGGATTCTTCATGGAAGTTAAAGTGGACCACATTAGTGACATAGAAGGCTCAAGTATTTTTCTTGAGTAGTATTGTAAATTTTTATGTATTTTTGTCATTATTTGTTGGTTAAGTTTAGTGTAAGTTATAAGAATGGTATGTCATTCTTATATATCAGTCTGTAAGTGTCTAAGGGGACCGAGATGAGAATCACCCTCATCCTTTGTACCTCAACGTTTTGGAGTAATGCATTTTGGGGTGAATTAACCTTTACCCAAAACATAAACAAATCGATGAGCATCGATTTTAGGGTTATAATCGCCAAGATCGACCCTTGTAAATATATAATCGATTTGAAAAAAACCGACCTATGCATCAAAGATTAAAAGGATCGATTAAAACCGGTGGCGGTTTAAAAACCCTAGAAAAACGATTCCGATTGAATAAGGGTTCAAAACCGCCAATATATGGAAATCCGATTAGATATGAATGATAATCGAAACCAACCACCCTCAAAAGAATATTTTCAGCCCTAATCGTATTGCATACCCTAAATGATGATTAGAGAGGACGAATTAGGGGTGAATATTGGCCGGAATAATTAGGAAGGGTGGCGGCCAGAAATCCCCAAAGGGAGGACCCTCAAGAGCCTTAGTCATACCATCAAATGAAGCAAATTTGAAAAGGAAGAACTCATTCAAGTAGAATAGTGTGCTCAAGCGAACTTAGCCCAAGTATGTTTGGCGTAATTGTTGACAATCGGGAATGTTGGGCGTTGACCAATGAAATATCCATAAAGTGTATTCGCAAATTCCACACATATCATCTACTACTTCAATTGGAATTACAACATTCGCACCGACAACAACTTATCATTTGAAACATCACAAGACCTCGACATATGTACATGATTATCATCAATAGAATTAGAAGAAAGAGAACGTAAAGAGGAAAGCATCATTCCATCAGCAGACCCTCTTTAACCGTTTCATACTATCCGTCGATACATCGTTAGCCTCATGAACCATATCCATTAGAACTTGACACATGAACCATTTCCAAAACAAACCTTACCACATGAGGGTGACACCAAAGGCATTTCATAATTATTTTGAACCAAAGAAGGTTTGGCTTGAAATACGGTTGCACACTGGTCCCACACGATCAGAAATAACATCCAGTTTCCCAGCCTCCATACTAGGGTTCATTATCGAAAAATTCGACTCACCACAACTAGTATGAAAGCCCATATCATCAGCAACAAGTACCTGGTCATTCCCATCAGACGAGACCTCAAAATTAGCATTAGGTACACAGTCATGATCCAACGTCGACACATGTACACGATTTCCGAATCACGATCCTACTGTGACCATAATACCCGATTTGAACCCGAAACGGTAGCCTCATTAACACGAGGTACATGGGCTCAACATGTACATCGGCAACATGTACATCGGGTCCTAAAGGTGGACCATGTTCGGTAGATGAGGCCATAGATAAATTATTACCATTAATAGCGGAAGCACGGTATACGCAATCAACCGACTCCCTAGCCACGTCTACACCAAAGAAGAACATTACATTCATCATTGATAGGATCATTCAAAGTAATATTACTGTATTATGAGGTCCGGCACCTACAATTGTAAACAACACCAACGACTTCATGAAACCCTAGCGGTAAACCGGCATCGACCCTTATCAAACGAGCCATACGTGCGCTCAAGTCATCCAAATTAACCATAGGAATACCGGTCCTAATGGTTTCATCTCTATAACCCACTTTCAATAACTTCCAATAACCAAAACCTTATATGGTTTACTTGCAAAGCGGATAGAAAAAGAAAACCCTAGAAGGTTTGTAAGTTGAAGCACGAATCCAATAACGCCACAAAAAGTTTCTTATCAAACCAATAGTATCAAAATCGTTTTAGATAACCCTAATACCGATTAGGATATAAAAGGTAAACAAAAGCGACTACAATAAGGATCGATTTGAAGAAACACAAGAAAAACAATGGCGACACAAAAAAAACCTAAAAAGCGATTTCACAAAGTCACACCAAAACCAATTTAACTCCATGAATCGATCAAGAAAGCGATTACTACGAAGATTAATCACTAACCCTAAGTCCCTAATATTAATGAAAGAAAGCGAAGAATTGAGTGAAATTAATGAAAAGCGATTAGCATGTTTAGGGTTTGTTTTTTGTCGCCACTAGAGAAAGAAAACTTATATCCAATATTTTTTTTGGGTAAAGGGGAGAAAACTTATATCCAATATGACTCGTATATTAAGTGTTATTCTAATTTATAAACCGTATTAACCTTATAACGTATACGTAATATCCGATATCAACTATAAATCACGTAATTAATTCTAAATGTTTATCATCCCGTTTTATAAGCACTTATTTGTTGCTAACTCAAGTTTAATATCGTTTATCCCGATATCGTCGTGTAATTAGTTCGTTATCTTAAATCAAATTGTTAGATATATGTATATATATATATATATATATATATATATATATATATATATATATATATATATATATATATATATATATATATATATATATATATATATATATATATATATATATATATAAGTGCTAGATATATGTGTATATATATATAATTAGTTCGTTATCTTAAATCAAATTGTTGATATATATATATATATATATATATATATATATATATATATATATATATATATATATATATATATATATATATATATATATATATATATATATATATATATGTGTGTGTGTGTGTGTGTGTGTGTGTGTATGTGTGTATGGTTAATCAATGTTCTATCACAAGTTTTTACCCGATGTCATATACTATTTACCGTATCCTTGGTAATCGATAATTCATGTATAATTAACTCGCCACCTAATTTCAATTAGTCCAATATTACCCGTTTGATATTTTATATGAATAACCGTTGCATCTCACAATTTAGCAAGTCTTATTCAAGTAATACTGTAACCCAATTAACGTATCAAGTCGACTTATGCCATAAACCGATATATAAGCCAAGATAAACAATCAACAAATGGATATCCAAGGTCAAGCGTGACCAAAAGGCGACATAACACATATAAACACACCCCAATGTGACCAAGCGAATCTATGACCGAACAAACAACACCTAGTACAAAGTTAACACCACATGAATGACAACACAAGGTTTTAATCCATTTTAACCCACAAAGTTATCACACTCCGTTTCCCGACAAACCAATCGGGACCAACTCGACCCTACCGGGTTGACGATGATTCAACACGGAAAGTTACCAACAACACATTTAAAAGCGAGAATCAACACAGGTTCAAATCTACTCGAACCCTTGAAAAATCAATCCGATCCGACTTAAATTACAAGAACATCACGGACACCATTTTCACGATTTATCAAAATTAATACCACACTATCACTTCAAAAGCAGTTTTACCTAATTAACCACACGAGACCATAATAAAAACATTACTATAAATCCGAGTTTTATTCCACACTGACCACGAAATCATTTTTCGAAACATGTGTTACTTTTATTTTTCACTCTAGACTTATTTATCAAATCGTTTGAATATGGGTAAAGGATTTTCACCACGGTAAAATGCATTACACCAAAAATATTGAAGTACAAAGGATGAGGGTGACTTCCTCATCTGGGTCCCTAGGACACTTACAGACTCTTATATAAGAATGACAAATCATTCCTATAACATACCTAACAAACCTACCAATAACCACAATATAGAGTGACAAACCGGTCTTATAACCAATCAATGAACATAAAACTACCACGACTATAAGATTACAAATTAAAAACTCAAGTAAAAACACTTGATTCATCAAAGTCGTCATAGAAGTCCATAACCTTCAACGATGTAGCCTTAGCGATGGTAGCACTAAAACGAATCAGCACCAACCCACACCAAACAACTACAACGAACCCCCATTGATCCGATAGGACCAAACCAATACTAAGACTAGATTCCAATACCTCATACTGCTACAAGTTTCGATGGTGAAAGCGTAGCTAAGAATGTAATATGGTGTATAATGATCGACCTTAGGCGAAATATAGGGTTACGGACCCCAACTTACGAAACAACATCCTTATCTCGACCCACATGTTAAGAATAATAACCACCACACCATAGGTCGAGAAAAGAACATGAATATGCCAAGTATCAAACTCCCATAAGAGCTTAAACTTAGCATTCAAATCACCTAAATTATCTTCTTCGCCAATGGACCAACTAGAATACAAACTTTCATGATGAAACCATAATCCATATGCCCAAAATCGTCAAATGACTTTGTTTACAAAGACATTGAAACACTTCACCAACAAACCACAAGTCAAATAACAACCAAAAACCAGCAAGAACTAATATCAAGAAGAAGACCATTTGCCAATTCGAGCGTCCACTAGACTTGTACCAACATAACCAAATCTGACTTGATCCTCGCCATCATAAAATAACAGTTGTACAAAGGAACCAGTCAAATACGAAGAATCCTAATAATGTTAGGAACATGATACCACTCACTAAAAACATGATTCAACAGCAAACATGCAAGCGTACCATTATGTGATGATTATATAGTTCCCCAAACCCTAACTTCTAGCAATACGAACACAAGACCAATAATGGAACAAACATCAACATATTCACGAATAAAAATCTTGATAAATGTCACCCAAACACCATGTCAATACAAGCGTATCCACATAATATCATCATCATGTACCCAACACACGAGATAACAATGATTCAAACACACCTAGGGTAAATCAAAACCCTAACTAGCAAACAATTTGACCCCATAACCAAAGATCAAACCATGACATAACATCACGAACTAGGGTTTAGAAACCCTAATACCATGAATAATCACCTCTCTCGTAACCCAGATACATGAATCAGATATAGAACATATAGATGAAGAACCATCACGTACCAATATACATATATCAGCGAACAATAAAACGAAACCCTACAGTTAGGGTTTCATTTGATAAGCAGCAGCCGCATATATGTACATCACCATCAATTAAGAACAGATTCCAAAACCCTAAGAAAGCAACCGATTCCATAAACACGACCAAGAATCATGATAATCATCAACAAATCTGAATAGAATCAAATCATAGAATGAGAAACATGATCTAAGGACGAATTAAATGAAAAAATGATTGAAAATTAAGGGTATTAGGACACAATAAACTCCAGCCGCCACCCATATGAACACACAACCATTAAATCGATTGCATACCAATTAAACAAAAGTATTACTAGCGTAGAAACAGTAGAAAAACAAATGTTTAAAGGTAGAGAGGCGATTTGAAAGGTTGTTTATGGCTGGAAATTGGATTTTAGGGTGGCGGCTAGAACACCCATAGAGAGAGACGTTTTTTAAGGTTTTATCATTAAATCGTTTGAATATGAATTTATACGAAAACATTAACTAAAAAATGAGTAACAACAATAAAATAACAAGAGTGGGTCGTGGTTTTTACCGAAAGGAAGGAGAGAACGGTTGTGATGCATATGTCAATTTAAATTTCAATTGTAGGCGTGTTCTCTTGAAAAAAAAACCCTTGGCGATTCTCTCTTGGCCATTTTTTTGGTAAAAGGACTAACCCGGTTAAATATATTCCAAAACCGATAAGAACAATGGAATGTAGCTGAAATGCTACATTAACCTCAAGCTAAAAGCGCTTGAACAGCCACTACATCATATGACATGCCATATGATTATCTATTACAAAATAGCCAATAACACCAATAGGAAAACCACCTAAAGGTGCATAAACAAACATGACAAAAACAAAACATAAATAAGAACACTTGAGGCTGCCTCCACGATCATCAAAAGATATCCCTTTTCAATCCTCACTATCACTCTCATTAAGCACCTCATCGGAATAGCAATAACCATGGAATCCATAAGCTCCTTATCAGCCGATACTTCAATAAGAGCCCTCGCATAAGAACTCCTTCCCGTGAACTCGCACATATTAGATGTATCTGAATCCAACATAATAGGTTTACCAATTTGAGTAGTAATAAGACTAAGGCCAACCTCCGTGTAAGCAACAATAGGAACATGGTGTAGTTTAATCCACACCGGGCTGTTTGACCTCATCCTTCTTCAAATCCACATTTGGAGACCACATATTCAGAATCAACGGAACACGACGAATCATCCAAGGACTGTTTCAAGCACCCTTTCCATTCGACCTCCGTATCAAATTGGAATAGAAAGAAATCACCATGAAGTTGCATTCTTTTATACCAAATTTAGCCCATGTGTTAGTCACATAATTCTCTACCAATTTGAATGCCAATCGTTTACCAATAAAATAGCCGAACAAAGTATTTGCAAACCTTGCATTCACCATCATCAAGAAGAAGAGGTAAAGTAAGCTGCTTTGCCCTTCTACTACCTCATCGTTTACGAGCTCCGAAGAGTAACAACTTGACGAGCAGTTTGTGCGCCCATTATCAAGCAAGCGACATATGCTCACTCCTGACAGCCACATCATCACTAGCAACATCATTACTAAGTGAATCAGTTCCTGTAGTAGTAAACACATCTGGTTTATCAATGTGATCCTCACATGATACATGCGTTCCTGGAGAAGGATTAGGGGTCTGATTTGCAGGTTTCGAATCAAAACAAACCGCCCTATGAGGTAATCTATTTGAACGAATCATGTGCCCCTCAACATTCTTGATCTTCTTCGCCAATGAAGGCAGACGAGGGAAGTCATCCTCCTTTCATCATCATTAAACACCTCCCCAACAGAACAAGTTATCTCAGCATTAGCATCCTTACCCTCTTTACCATTATTAGTAAATCTAACTTGATTTACTCATAATTGAAGCGATACTCAACACAAAAACCCAAAGTCCCTACACTCCCACGAACCGAGAAAAGACCGAGAATAAAAGCACAAAGATGTTCCAAAAAGATGACAACCTACTTATATATATATATTAACCATGAACAAAATCACCACCAACAATGAAATTGGCCCACAATAATGCACTACTAATATGAAATAATTGAAAGGAATCATCCGACTTTTATAAAAGCACAACTAAATATACTTTTAAAGAAAATGGTTGTGGGTACCAGCAATAAATCAAAGAACGAATCTATCAAGCCATAATTAAAACCAATCTAAAGTAAGAAACATTCTATCAATCAGAAGATTAAACAGAATGAATCAAAGAGATGGAATGATTTTGGAATTGAAAGAGGCGGCCCCTAACAATCCTAACTCGTTTTTTTTCTAATCGCCTAAAATCTTGGGATTACATGCATCGATCCGCCTTTATTCTTGATAAACTTCATTGTTTTTGGTCCTTGGTTGGATTAGTGTCACGTTTCCCTTGTTTGCTTGATTTTGCCAAATCATTTTCTTAGGGTTTTAAAAATCGTTTTTGGTTATTATCTTATTTGAGCGATCTTGATTCATCTAAGCCTGGTTTATCACTTGTTATAATCTCTTTTCTTTGATTGAATCATGGAAGCGGTTAGTTATTGGTTCGTGGTGTTCTAAACCTAACTTTGATTAGGGTTTCTTTATCTGTGATTGGTCTTCAAAATTTGCTTGCTTGTGTCGATTGTTTGGGATTGTTTGTGGGGTCTTAGAGATGGAGAAAGGTTTTTTAACAAGGATAGTACTTTGTTGAAAGCTACAAAACAGCCACCAACTTGGCCGATCAAGTTGGATTAAATAAGGAATCTAATCCGTATGCTTCTTTGGATATTAATGCTTTGGATGCTAGGTTAAAACATCTCAAAGGTGAGCACGCAATGGTCGGTGATCATTTGTTCTGAAGTGCGCCAAAGCTACTAGGGTTTTGCGAAACCCTAGTACTCACGAAGGCACATTTGAATCTGTTTGGAGTTCTTCAATCCTGGGCCGTAACACCCCAATTTCGTGATGCAATGAATTCAAAGCGGTGTTACTTCATGGCCAACATGATATAACAATAGAAAGCGTATTCTAATGGAGTCGTTTTAAAAGATTTATCATTCGATTTATATAAATATCAGAGTTTACAAAAATGAGGTCCCAGATGGTTTCAAGTTTACAAAATACATTAAATGGGTTTTCAAATGATAATAAAATTTATAGCCTTCTTGAGTATCTGTGTTCCTCCTTGCCAGCCTCGTACATTATGGACCTGAAATACATGCTTAAAACTGTCAACACAAAGTTTGAGTGAAATTCATAGAGTTTAGGAAATCAGTTGAACACATAATGTTTGTAGTGTGAGCTATTTTTTTGGGTAAAGGGGAGTAATCCTGCACCCTAGTAAAATATATTAACCAAAAACGTTTAAGTACAACGGATGAGAGTGAATCTCTCACCTCGGCCCTTTATATGGGCAACATACACACACTAAAAGTGCACTTAACCAAAAAAATTACATAAGAAAGACATGCCAATCTTATGAACGACTAAACAACCAAATTTACTTCCTACCACGACCTAAGAGACTAACATCATACATGTCACATATCCTCCAAGTGTCTCATTAGATCGTGAACTTGCTCGACATAATCATCAAAATCTTCAAGATCAAAACCCCACCACCCTGAAGCCAAAATGACGCCATAGGGTTATCTCGCTCCAAAACCTCATCCTCTTCCTTTGTCGAGCAGTCACATTCCGACTTTAGAAAGCGGATTACTTGCCTTGGTAGCGAAGAAGTCACGAGTCTCGGGAGGCTTAGACGCCTCACCAATCTGAGAGTCCTTCCCAGGAACCATCAATACACCTTCCTTAGTAGTACAGAAGACTTCCGGTCTTCGCCTCGTCAGTAATAGATTCAACCACAGTACTTTGGATGCCCGTATCATCTTCCACCTCAAGAGTCCCAAAAGGGTTAGACGTAGTGATTGGAGTACCTGTAGTATTAACACTAGCAGCTGCCGGTGTCTTCGTCTTTGCAACATATACCTGCTTCCTAGGTGCAAATCTAGGACCCTTTCCCATATTAATACCACCAGTCATCTTCGTACCTTTTGGTTTGCCTTTCCGATTCTGCACCACCTTAAAACCATCAACAGGTTCTTCCACATTCGTGGTGGGAGGGACATCATTTTGCTCCTTAATACTCTTAGGACAACAAGCAGTAACATTCCCAAACACTTTACATTCCGCACAATGTGGCGGCTTCCATTCATATTCCACCTTGATACTTGCCGTAGTAAAACCACTATCATCCTTATTAGGGATCGCCATAGTCACCACATGTTTTAGCTCAGATTCTGATGATAATTCCACAAGAGCACGTGCAAAACTTATGCGACCCATGAATCAACACACATGGAACTAGTAAAGCATCTAACATAATCGGCTTCCCCACTTGAGTAGCAATTAAGCTCAACCCATCTTCCAAATATGCAAGTAATGGCACATTATGCAATTTAATCAAGCGGGAACTCTAGTAACCTCACTTTTAGACAATAGCACATCCGAGTCCATTTAGTGAGAATGAGAGGAGAATTGCAATTATCCAAGGGCCCCGTTGAAGAACATTCTCAACACCTCTTTAGAATTGAATTTAAGAGGAAAACACCATCATCATTCTTCATTATTTTCTTAAAACCAAACTTACCCCACGTGTTGGTGACGTAGTTCTGAACCAATGGAAATGCAACATACTTGCCAACAAAGAAGCCAACAAGTGTATTATCATATTGGTTAAATACACCCTCCATAGCAGCCTTTGGAAGCACCGTATCATGATTTTCAATGCGAGTCTCATTCACCAAGGCACGAAAATTAACTTTCCTAGAGACACGTTCCGGGTTTAATACATTAGCAAATGACCTCACTTCGTTGTTATCACTACCAATCACGTTAGGACCAGAAGTAGAAGCATTTACCACGTTCTTGGGTGTACTCACACTAGGACCAGAATTAGAATTCACCACATCAGCAGCAGAATCCAACCCACCCACAAACGTAGCACTATAACTTGTGTTTTCCAGATTAGTATTACCAACAGAATCTGAATGAACATCATGCGTGCTAGGGTTTAGAACAACCCTAGCAGCTTTACGCAACTCAGGACCATCAGAAGTTTGTAGTGTGAGCTATAGACTCACACCAATGGTTTGAAAACCAAAACAGTTATTATTAGACTAAGCATCATGCAATCAAGGCGTTAACGTGTTCCAAAATTAATTGGAGAAAATGTCGGTGCGTGCCCTATCTGGTAAAATTGCCGTTTTTACCAATGTTACTCAAATATAGTGCGTTTGTTTACCTTTAATGGGGCCAACACAAACGGGATTAATGATTCATGATTAAGGGACTTAAGTTTGGCAAATGCGGAAACTTAGTGCTAATAACAATCAGATAAGTATATAGTTTGAAAGCAATGTGTTCGGTTTAAAATAAAGCATGTATCTCCCCAAGGGTTTGTAAAACAATTAAGTAATAGAAAGTGGGGCTATGAACTCACAAAGAGTTGATGATGTTAAGTACTAACGGATGATGGATAAGTCGGAAGACTTCTACGTGCAACCTAAAATGAAATGTTGCGACTTAGGTTTGGAATAATGTTTAAGAAACATAAACCATCCTATATATATTCCTATGTTGATCATGATGTAGTCAATTATCATTTGATGTTTATAGAAAGATCTTTAATATGTGAAAACATATTTAGTTTATAGATATCGTACTACCGTTCGGGCCATCATAATTCGGAGGTCATGCGGTGGCGTTAGAGCTAGGACACTTTAAATCGTAAATCCGACAACTCGTCGATCGTTTTACTCAAATGAAACCCTCACATGAAGCTCCCTACTATTGTAGCACTTAGTAGATACAATATATGTTTTGAGTGAAGATTGTGATATAAATAAGTTTATCATGTTTTTACAAGTTCTCAAATGCGTTTCATAAATATGATTACCTTAGTTAACGATCTTGGGTAAATAAGCCTTAAGGCTTTAGCCATGGTCTTCCCGGGCCTTGGGTCTTACTACCATGGTCTTGAGACTTAGTTTTGACCTTTAGCTGTAGCCATGGTCTTGACTTATGGCCATTAGGCCTCTTGGTTTGGTTTTAGGTGTGACAAAAGTATAGTTGTGAGACTATATTTACGGCAGTTTTTGTGTTTGAAAGATAATGGCCTGTTTATGCGTTTTCAAGGTCCGAGCTTCTTTACTATTAAAGGAAAACGTCGTTCCGGACAACTTTCGTGTTTTAACTTTTGATGATTAGGACCGAAGTACTACTTTTAAAAGCGGCGTAAGAACATATGACTTCTACATGGCGGTTTGGCGTTTTAGTTTCGCTAACTTTTGGCTATAACTATTGACTCGTTTGTCCGTTTCTGGTGATTCAAGTTGCTATGTTTACCTTTTTATCTTGTCTACCATAGTATGTAAGTTATAAAGTCCATAGGTTACTGATTTTAATGGTCTCAAATGTGTAGAATATGACTAGTTTACTAGTTTGTTACTTTTATGACAATATGTAAATTAAAACATGTGATTGAGTATATGTACATCATGAATCAACATAGTAACTATATATATAGCATGAAATAGTTAAGATTATGAATAATAAAGATGAGGTGATGGTGGTGATAAGTTGCTTACAACTTTTGGCTTTCAATCAAGAAAGGAGTAACTAGTAAGGATGGGACTTTGATTGATCGCTTAAGACTTTGGATTGAGCTAGCTTTCCACACCTTGGCACCCTTGCAAACTTGAAGAGTTGGTGATGAAGTACTAAGTGACTTGAGTGGATTTAAACTCAAGAAGATCACTTAAACTTGCTAGAGATTTGATGTAGTAGCTTGATCTTTGGAACGACCAAAATCAGTATGTGAGGGATTTTATGATGTATTTCACTTCCTATTTATAGGAGGTAAGTTTGTTAACCATATATTGGGTTAAATATTAACCATGGTTAGGTTAGGACACTTGTAATGATCTAAAGGAACCTTGGTTGGGATGATGCCACCAAAATGATGACTCCCCCTAGGTCGGCCATGAAGTGATGATAAGGTTTAGATGATAAGTCTTGGTCTTATCTTGAGTTTAGAGTAAGTTTTGGTTCCGTTAAATGCCAACCGTAAGTTGTTAAGCCATAAAGCGTAAAACCGGTATCGTAAAATATGAAACTTACAGGAATGATGAGACTCATCATTATACTCAAATCTAAAAATATAAAATGAGTGATAAGTCTCATTGGGTGCCATGCTTAAAGGCTGAAATCGGGTCAAAAAGCGTAATTCGCAGTTTATCGAGAAAAAACGAAATTTCGGGAAACGACCGTGAATTTATTTAGAGTAGACTAAAATTAGTCTAAAAGTGATATGAGATGTCAAAATGTGGTTTTAAGTCATACGCGGGATAACTACAGTTATTAAGTGAAGTTTAAAAGTTACGCGATATAAGCAAAAATGTAGAGCGTACAAGGTTAATTCCTTTATGGTCAAAGGAGGAGGAAATATGTTTGACTTTTCCAAAAATGTAAAAGTGTCAAAACATATTAGAAACACGATCAGTATCGTTAAGCACGGATGTAAGTAGAATTGTATAAAGCGTAATTTTAGTTTTGTTCGTGTGAGGTTTATTTGGTAACCTAAAATAAATCTTAAAATTCTCAAATTAATCATGAGTGATCTAAAATTCAAGCGATGCGAGGAAAATTGTCAGGGTTTATTTTTGTTATGCGCGGGATGTTGAAATGGTGTTCCGACCAAAATGAAACTTTAAAACGATGTTTTCTTAATAACTTTTGCGAAAATGATCTAATGATTGTCGAACTCTCAGGATATTACTAAAATAACTTATCTCACGATAATATGAAATAAAAATTTTATGGGATGAATAGTGACTAGTGAATAGTAATTTCTCGAGGTGAATAGTAAAAATTTGAGAATGGATAGAAATCCTAAAAATGAGAATTGTTACAGTCTCACCACCTTAATGGGAATTCCATCCGAATTCAATGTGTTATCCGATGTTGAAGTGTCTAGAAAATGAGGGTGTATGCGCCAAATTCTAATCTTCGTTCTCAAATTTCGGTCATATAATGTATTATATACCATGTGGTTTAAGTTGATAACCTAAAGGGTTTTGTTAAAATCTTATTGAGTCAATATACCTCAAGTTTGGCTTTTAGATTCTCAAACGAATCATATCTTATTGTATCGAGGCTATCAATAAAACCTTAATTTCTAACATGGGTTTTGGTGATAGTGTGCGGCATGGAACCTAATTTATATTTGTATGGTTTCCTTAGTTGTTTAGTGGGTGATCTCTGAACACCTTAGTCCATCAAATGGTTAACTAATACTTTCGTCTATATAGTGCCTCAAAATGGAATAGTTTTGTTGTTGTTAGGTGCTTGTTGTTAATCAAAAGTGTAAGATATTGTTGATGTGAAATGGTTTGTAATGATGTGACAAGCATCGTTGTAGGAAAGTCTTGCTAGTGGCAAGTGGTTATCCAAACCACTTCAAAGTTGATCATGTCTTAGGTGGTTTCGAGATGAAGGCTATATCGTATAGTGTTTATACCTACTAGTGTTTGATAGAAACGTGGTATTATGAAGTTTTACATACTGAATTTCAATGGGGGTTTAGATAATGATGTGATATGTTGACGATTAGAAGAGTGTAGCGTACGCTTACCATTATTCTTAGGTAGAGATGTAAAGTTTGTTTTAAAATCAAAAGTGAATTTTAAAGGAATATGGCGGAATGATAGTCTTGAAACCTAATCAAGGAATGACGAGAAGATTTGATGACTATCCCAAGATAGAAGTTCGGATTATCTCATGTATGAAAATTTCAAAATAAGGTGTTAAGATTTTGCTGAGTGGTAAGACACTATCATGTCTCTTAATCTTTTTAATGAATTCTGGTGGTTTATCGAGTTTAAGTAGGAAATTAACCTGAATATAACCCTTGTATAACTATTCTCGGTGTTTGAAAAATTTAAGTCGAACATAGTTAATCGGACTATGTTCCACTATCCCAAGGTTAAATATAGGTGATTAGGCTATATTTGCGAGGTTCGATAAAATTTTCAAATACCTAAATTAGGTATACTTGTGATATGTCCATAGCTTTTGAGAAATTGTCCACTAAGCAAGGTGATATCAAACCATTGGTTGCAAGTCCACGCCATAAAAGACTTGTAACCTATGTTTTCACATTCCATTGCATAGAAGATAGTATGGGTAGTATGTGTGGAAAGGAAATTTTAAGTAATTCTAAAATAGTCCATACTTGGCTAGAATCACGGACCTTTAACAATGAAGGTTTCATAAGAGAATTTTGATGAATGTAGAGAACGTTTGCTGAACTTCAGCTTTTGTAGATGATGAGTCACTTTGTCCTTTAGAAATCCTATTTCTTGTATTTCCATTAGGGAAATTGATAGACTATGATGGGTTTCATGTAAAACAATATAATATAATGTTTATAAGATAATTTTAGAGACTATTGTATAACTTACAATATCTGAGGAGTAGTTGAGACCATTGTGCAACTCACAATGTCTGAGAAATAGTTGAGACCATTGTGTAACTCACAATGTCTAGGAAATAATAGAGACCATTGTGCAACTCACAATGTCTAAGAAATGATGGAGAGATCATTGTGTAACCCACAATGTCTTGAGAAATGATAGAGACCATTGTGTAACCCACAATGTCTTGAGAAATGATGAAGAGACCATTGTGTAACTCACAATGTCTTGAGAAATGATGGAGAGACCATTGTGTAACTCAAAATGTCTTGAGAATGATAGAGACCATTGTGTAACCGCAATGTCTTGAGAACTAAATGAGACCCTTTGTAGGATTTCTGATGTCGAGAATGTAATAGAGACCACTGTATCTCACAGTGTCATGAAAAATGAATGAGACCATTGTATCTCACAATGTCTAGGAGGTAGGAAAGACCATTGTAATCAGTTACAATGTCTTGGATAAAGTTTCGTAATCCTAAAATGCACGAGTAGATACATGATTGGGAGATTGGAAAAATATGATTCTTAGAATAGGCATACGCAGATATGTTGAGTACTTTGTTTATGATTGAAATTATGTCAAGTGTATATGTCAATATACTAGTATGTTTGTATAGCTTAAAATGCCTAAAAGTCACATAATAAATGCGGAGGATGGAAGGCACGGAGAGCGGAAGGCTATAAAATGTTTTGTTTGAAAAAGTAGTTATAGTTTAAGTCTCGATTAGACCCGTTTCTCTATAAATGTGGCTCGATACCAATCCATAACACCCCAATTTCGTGGTATGCGGTGAATTCAAGCTGAGTGTTACTTCATGGCACAACAGTCATAACAATAAGCGTACTCTAATGGAGTCGTTTTAAAAGATTTATCATTCGATTTATATAAATATCGAGTTTACAAAATGAAGTCGAGATGGTTCCAAGTTTACAAAATACATTAAATGTGGTTTTTTTACGGGTAAAGGGAGTAATCACGCTATTCCGTAAAGTATATTAACAAAAAACATTGAAGTACAATGGATGAGGTGAATCCTCATCTTAGTCTAAGGACACTTCACAACCACTATATAAGAATGACACACCATTCTTATAACATACAAAAATGAACCTACCAATAATGACAAAAGTAAATAAAACATTATATTACAATTCTACTCAAGAAAAGTACTTAAGCCTTCTGAATCACTATTGCGGTCCACCTACTTCCATGAAGAATCCTCCAACTTGCCCACTCATGGATCATCAATCATGAGATGCAGTTCACAAATTTCACACAACGGTTGGTGAGAGACTCTAAAACCACGGATAGAGCAGCAAGCACAAACTTGCTCCAAAAGTGTACGTTTAGATGCAAAACCGAGCAAAAACCAAGGATGATGACCATAAGCGAATGAACATAGGATTTCCAAACCCTAACTCCATCATATACAATCACTAAACTCCAAAATACATTAAATGGGTTTTCGAATGATAATAAAATTTATAGCCTTCTTGAGTATCCGTGTTCCTCCGTGCCAGCCTCGTACATTATGGACCTGAAATACATGCTTAAAATTGTCAACACAAAGGTTGAGTGAAATTCATAGAGTTTAGGAAATTAGTTGAACACATAATGTTTGTAGTGTGAGCTATAGCACCAATGGTTTGAAGACCAAAACAGTTATTATTAGACTAAGCATCATGCAATCAAGGCGTTAACGTGTTCCAAAATTAATTGGAGAAAATGTCGGTGCGCCCCTATCGGTAAAATTGCCGTTTTACCAATGTTACTCAAATATAGTGCGTTTGTTTGCCTTTAATGGGGCCAACACAAACGAAATTCGTCAATCCCAATAGATCTATTCACAATATTCGCGCCACTCTCACATAGTGATTAATGATTCATGATTAAGGGACTTAAGTTTAGCAAATGCGGAAACTTAGTGCTAATAACAATCGATAAGTATATAGTTTGAAAGCAATGTGTTCGGTTTAAAATAAAGCATGTATCTCCCCCAAGGGTTTGTAAAACAATTAAGTAATAGAAAGTGGGGCTATGAACTCACAAAGAGTTGATGATGTTAAGTACTAACGGATGATGGATAAGTCGGAAGACTTCTACGTGCAACCTAAAATGAAATGTTGCGACTTAGGTTTGGATTAATGTTTAAGGAAACATAAACCATCCTATATATATTCCTATGTTGATCATGATGTAATCAATTATCATTTGATGTTTATAGAAAGATCTTTAATATGTGAAAACATATTTAGTTTACTGAATATCGTACTACCGTTCGGGCCATCATAATTCGAGAGGTCATGCGATGGCGTTAGGAGCTAGGACACTTTAAATCGTAAATCCAAAGAACTCGTCGATCGTTTACTCAAATGAAACCCCTCACATGAAGCTCCTACTATTGTAGCACTTAGTAGATACAATATATGTTTTGAGTGAAGATTGTTATATAAATAAGTTTATCATGTTTTTACAACTTCTCGTCGTTTCATAAATATGATTACCTTAGTTAACGGTCTTGGGTAAATAAGCCTTAAGGCTTTAGCCATGGTCTTGCCGTGACTTTGGTCTTGACTACCATGGTCTTGAGACTTAGTTTTGACCTTAGCTGTAGCCGTGGTCTTGACTTATGGCCATTAGGCCTCTTGGTTTGCTTTTAGGTGTGACAAAAGTATAGTTGTGAGACTATATTCTGGCGGTTTTGTTTTGAAAGATAATGGCCTTTGTTTATGCGTTTTCAAGGTCCGAGCTTCTTCATTATTGAAGGAAAACGTCGTTCCGGACAACTTTCGTGCTTTAACTTTTTGATGATTCGGACCAGAAGTACTACTTTTAAAACGGCAGAACCTTAACAGCTTCTACATGGCAGTTTTGGCGTTTTAGTTTCGCTAACTTCTTTTGGCTATAACTATTGACTCGTTTGTCCGTTTCTGGTGATTCAAGTTGCTATGTTTACCTTTTTATCTTGTCTACCATAGTATGTAAGTTATAAAGTCCATAGGTTACTGATTTTAATGGTCTCAAATGTGTAGAATATGACTAGTTTACTAGTTTGTTACTTTTATGACAATATGTAAATTAAAACATGTGATTGAGTATATGTACATCATGAATCAACATAGTAACTATATATATAGCATGAAATAGTTAAGATTATGAATAATAAAGATGAGATGATGGTGGTGATAAGTTGCTTACAACTTTTGGCTTTCAATCAAGAAAGGAGTAACTAGTAAGGATCGAACTTTGATTGATCGCTTAAGACTTTGGATTGAGCTAGCTTTCCACACCTTGGCACCCTTGCAAACTTGAAGAGTTGGTGATGAAGTACTAAGTGACTTGAGTGGATTTAAACTCAAGAAGATCACTTAAACTTGCTAGAGATTTGATGTAGTAGCTTGATCTTTGGAACTTCCTTGCATAAACTTGGGTTTATAGATCAAATGATGGAAGATGTGAATGTTTTAGGGTATGAACGACCAAAATCAGTATGTGAGGGATTTTATGATGTATTTCACTTCCTATTTATAGGAGGGTAAGTTTGGTTAACCATATATTGGGTTAAATATTAACCATGGTTAGGTTAGGACACTTGTAATGATCTAAAGGAACCTTGGTTAGGATGATGCCACCAAAATGATGACTCCCCCCTAGGTCGGCCATGAAGTGATGATAAGGTTTAGATGATAAGTCTTGGTCTTATCTTGAGTTTAGAGTAAGTTTTGGTTCCGTTAAATGCCAACCGTAAGTTGTTAAGCTATAAAGCGTAAAATCGGTATCGTAAAATCTGAAACTTACAGGAATGATGAGACTCATCATTATACTCCGTCTAAAAATATAAAATGAGTGATAAGTCTCATTGGGTGCAAAAGCAATTGCTTAAAGTCGAAATACGGGTCAAAAAGCGTAATGCAGGTTTATCGAGAAAAGAGCGAAATTTCGGGAAGCGACCGTGAATTTATTTAGAGTAGACTAAAATTAGTCTAAAAGTGATATGAGATGTCAAAATGTGGTTTCATCATACGCGGGATAACTTTACGATTATTAAGTGAAGTTTAAAAGTTACTGTGATATAAGCAAAATGTAGAACGTGCAAGGTTAATTCCTTTATGGTCAAAGGAGGAGGGAAATATGTTTGACTTTTCCAAAAATGTAAAAGTGTCAAAAACATATTAGAAACACAGTGCAGGTATCGTTAAGCCTGGATGTAAGTAGAATTGTATAAAACGTAATTTTAGTTTTGTTCAGCGCAGGGTTTATTTGGTAACCTAAAAATAAATCTTAAAAATTCTCAAATTAATCATGAGTGATCTAAAAATTCAACTGATGCGAGGAAAATTGTCAGGGTTTATTTTTGTTATGCGCGGGATGTTGAAATGGTGTTCCGACCAAAATGAAACTTTAAAACGATGTTTTCTTAATAACTTTTGCGAAAATGATCTAACGATTGTCGAACTCTCAGGATATTACTAAAATAACTTATCCCACGATAATATGAAATAAAAATTTTATGGGATGAATAGTGACTAGTGAATAGTAATTTCTCGGGTGAATAGTAAAAATTTGAGAATGGATAGAAATCTAAAATGAGAATTATTCTGATCTCACCACCTTAATGGAATTCCATCCGAATTCAATGTGTGTTATCCGATGTTGAAGTGTCTAGAAAAATGAGGGTGTATCTGGCAAATTCTAATCTTTACGTTCTCAAATTTACGGTCATATAATGTATTATATACCATGTGGTTTAAGTTGATAACCTAAAGGGTTTTGTTAAAATCTTATTGAGTCCAATATACCTCAAGTTTGGCTTTTTTCCGATTCTCAAAGCGAATCATATCTTATTGTATCGAGGCTATCAATAAAACCTTAATTTCTAACATGGAGTTTTGGTGATAGTGTCTGGCATGGAACCTAATTTATATTTGTATGGTTTCCTTAGTTGTTTCGTGGGTGATCTCTGAACACCTTAGTCCATCAAATGGTTAACTAATACTTTCGTCTATATAGTGCCTCAAAATGGAATAGTTTTGTTGTTGTTAGGGTAACTGTTGTTAATCAAAAGTGTAAGATATTGTTGATGTGAAATGGTTTGTAATGATGTGACAACTGTCGTTGTAGGAAAGTCTTGCTAGTGGCAAGTGGTTATCCAAACCACTTCCAAAGTTGATCATGTCTTAGGTGGTTTCGAGATGAAGGCTATATCGTATAGTGTTTATACCTACTAGTGTTTGATAGAAACGTGGTATTATGAAGTTTACATCTTGAATTTCAATGGGGTTTAGATAATGATGTGATATGTTGACGATTAGAAGAGTGTAGCGATACGCTACCATTATTCTTAGGTAGAGATGTAAAGTTTGTTTTAAAATCAAAGTGAATTTTAAAGGAATATGGCGGAATGATAGTCTTGAAACCTAATCAAGGAATGACGAGAAGATTTGATGACTATCCCAAGATAGAAGTTCGGATTATCTCATGTATGAAAATTTCAAAATAAGGTGTTAAGATTTTCTTTGAGTGGTAAGACACTATCATGTCTCTTAATCTTTTAATGAATTCGGTGGTTTATCGAGGTTTAAGTAGGAAATTAACTGAATATAACCCTTGTATAACTATTCTCGGTGTTTGAAAAATTTAAGTCGAACATAGTTAATCGGACTATGTTCCACTATCCCTAAGGTTAAATATAGGTGATTAGGCTATATTTAGCGAGGTTCGATAAAATTTTCAAATACCTAAATTAGGTATACTTGTGATATGTCCATAGCTTTTGAGAAATTGTCCACTAAGCAAAGGTGATATCAAACCATTCAGTTGCAAGTCCTGGCCATAAAAGACTTGTAACCTATGTTTTCACATTCCATTGCATAGAAGATAGTATGGGTAGTATGTGTGGAAAGGAAATTTTAAGTAATTCTAAAATACTCCATACTTGGCTAGAATCACGGACCTTTAACAATGAAGGTTTCATAAGAGAATTTTGATGAATGAGAAACGTTCTTTGAACTTGACTTTTGTAGATGATGAGTCACTTTGTCCTTTAGAAATCCTATTTCTTGTATTTCCATTAGGAAATTGATAGACTATGATGGGTTTCATGTAAAACAATATAATATAATGTTTATAAGATAATTTTAGAGACTATTGTATAACTTACAATATCGAGGAGTAGTTGAGACCATTGTGCAACTCACAATGTAGAAATAGTTGAGACCATTGTGTAACTCACAATGTCTAGGAAATAATAGAGACCATTGTGCAACTCACAATGTCTAAGAAATGATGAGAGATCATTGTGTAACCCACAATGTCTTGAGAAATGATAGAGACCATTGTGTAACCCACAATGTCTTGAGAAATGATGAAGAGACCATTGTGTAACTCACAATGTCTTGAGAAATGATGAGAGACCATTGTGTAACTCAAAATGTCTTGAGAAATGATAGAGACCATTGTGTAACCCACAATGTCTTGAGAACTAAATGAGACCACATAGGATTTCTGATTGCGAGAATGTAATAGAGACCACTCGTATCTCACGGTGTCATGAAAATGAATGAGACCATTGTATCTCACAATGTCTAGGAGGTAGGAAAGACCATTGTAATCGATTACAATGTCTTGGATAAAGTTTCGTAATCCTAACATGCAGTAGATACATGATTGGGAGATTGGAAAATATGATTCTTAGAATAGGCTACCTTGAATATGTTGAGTACTTTGTTTATGATTGAAATTATGTCAAGTGTATATGTCAATATACTAGTATGTTTGTATAGCTTAAAATGCCTAAAAGTCACATAATCGTGCGGAGGATGGAAGGCACGGAGAGCGGAAGGCTATAAAATGTTTTGTTTGAAAAAGTAGTTATAGTTTAAGTCTCGATTAGACCGTTTCTCTATAAATGTGGCTCGATACCAATCTGTAACACCCCAATTTCGTGGTATGCGGTGAATTCAAACTGGTGTTACTTCATGGCACAACATCATAACAATAGAAAACGTACTCTAATGGAGTCGTTTTAAAAGATTTATCATTCGATTTATATAAATATCGAGTTTACAAAATGAAGTCGATGGTTCCAAGTTTACAAAATACATTAAATGGGGTTTTACGGTAAAGGGAGTAATCACGCACCACGGTAAAGTATATTAACAAAAACATTGAAGTACAATGGATGAGGTGAATCCTCATCTTAGTCCTAAGGACACTTCCACAACCACTATATAAGAATGACACACCATTCTTATAACATACAAAATGAACCTACCAATAATGACAAAAGTAAATAAAACATTATATTACAATTCTACTCAAGAAAAGTACTTAAGCCTTCGAATCACTATGGTCCATACTTCCATGAAGAATCCTCCAACTTGCCCACTCATGGATCATCAATCATGAGATGCTTCATAAATTTCACACAAGCAGTTGGTGAGAGACTCTAAAACCACGGATAGAGCGACAAGCACAAACTTGCTCCAAAGTGTACGTTTAGATGCTGTAGAGCAAAAACCAAGGATGATGACCATAAGCGGATGAACATAGGTTCCAAACCCTAACTCCATCATATACAATCACTAAACTCAAAATACATTAAATGGGTTTCGAATGATAATAAAATTTATAGCCTTCTTGAGTATCCGTGTTCCTCCAGTTGCCACCTCGTACATTATGGACACGAAATACATGCTTAAAATTGTCAACACAAAGGTTGAGTGAAATTCATAGAGTTTAGGAAATGGTTGAACACATAATGTTTGTAGTGTGAGCTATAGACTCACACCAATGGTTTGAAGACCAAAACAGTTATTATTAGACTAAGCATCATGCAATCAAGGCGTTAACGTGTTCCAAAATTAATTGGAGAAAATGTCGGTGCGTGCCCTATCTGGTAAAATTGCCGTTTTTACCAATGTTACTCAAATATAGTGCGTTTGTTTGCTTTTAATGGGGCCAACACAAACGAAATTCGTCAATCCCAATAGATCTATTCACAATATTCGCGCCCACTCTCACATAGTGATTAATGATTCATGATTAAGGGACTTAAGTTTAGCAAATGCGGAAACTTAGTGCTAATAACAATCAGATAAGTATATAGTTTGAAAGCAATGTGTTCGGTTTAAAATAAAGCATGTATCTCCCCCAAGGGTTTGTAAAACAATTAAGTAATAGAAAGTGGGGCTATGAACTCACAAAGAGTTGATGATGTTAAGTACTAACGGATGATGGATAAGTCGGAAAACTTCTACGTGCAACCTAAAAATGAAATGTTGCGACTTAGGTTTGGATTAATGTTTAAGGAAACATAAACCATCCTATATATATTCTATGTTGATCATGATGTAATCAATTATCATTTGATGTTTATAGAAAGATCTTTAATATGTGAAAACATATTTAGTTTTAGATATCGTACTACCGTTAGGGCCATCATAATTGAGAGGTCATGCGAAGGCGTTAGAGAGCTAGGACACTTTAAATCGTAAATCCAAAGAACTCGTCGACACGTTTACTCAAATGAAACCCTCACATGAAGCTCCCTACTATTGTAGCACTTAGTAGATACAATATATGTTTTGAGTGAAGATTGTTATATAAATAAGTTTATCATGTTTTACAACTTCTCGTCGTTTCATAAATATGATTACCTTAGTTAACGGTCTTGGGTAAATAAGCCTTAAGGCTTTAGCCATGGTCTTGCCGTGACTTTGGTCTTGACTACCATGGTCTTGAGACTTAGTTTTGACCTTAGCTGTAGCCGTGGTCTTGACTTATGGCCATTAGGCCTCTTGGTTTGCTTTTAGGTGTGACAAAAGTATAGTTGTGAGACTATATTTACGGCAGTTTTTGTTTTTGAAAGATAATGGCCTGTTTATGCATTTTCGAGGTCCGAGCTTCTTCATTATTGAAGGAAAACGTCGTTCCGGACAACTTTCGTGCTTTAACTTTTGATGATTCGGACCGAAGTACTACTTTTAAAGCGGCGAGAACCAAAACCTTTACATGGCGGTTTGGCGTTTAGTTTCGCTAACTTCTTTTGGCTATAACTATTGACTCGTTTGTCCGTTTACGGTGATTCAAGTTGCTATGTTTACCTTTTATCTTGTCTACCATAGTATGTAAGTTATAAAGTCCATAGGTTACTGATTTTAATGGTCTCAAATGTGTAGAATATGACTAGTTTACTAGTTTGTTACTTTTATGACAATATGTAAATTAAAACATGTGATTGAGTATATGTACATCATGAATCAACATAGTAACTATATATATAGCATGAAATAGTTAAGATTATGAATAATAAAGATGAGATGATGGTGGTGATAAGTTGCTTACAACTTTTGGCTTTCAATCAAGAAAGGAGTAACTAGTAAGGATCGGACTTTGATTGATCGCTTAAGACTTTGGATTGAGCTAGCTTTCCACACCTTGGCACCCTTGCAAACTTGAAGAGTTGGTGATGAAGTACTAAGTGACTTGAGTGGATTTAAACTCAAGAAGATCACTTAAACTTGCTAGAGATTTGATGTAGTAGCTTGATCTTTGGAACTTCCTTGCATAAACTTGGAGTTTATAGATCAAATGATGGAAGATGTGAATGTTTTAGGGTATGAACGACCAAAATCAGTATGTGAGGGATTTTATGATGTATTTCACTTCCTATTTATAGGAGGGTAAGTTTGGTTAACCATATATTGGGTTAAATATTAACCATGGTTAGGTTAGGACACTTGTAATGATCTAAAGGAACCTTGGTTAGGATGATGCCACCAAAATGATGACTCCCCCTAGGTCGGCCATGAAGTGATGATAAGGTTTAGATGATAAGTCTTGGTCTTATCTTGAGTTTAGAGTAAGTTTTGGTTCCGTTAAATGCCAACCGTAAGTTGTTAAGCTATAAAACGTAAAACCGGGTATCGTAAAAATACGAAACTTACAGGAATGATGAGACTCATCATTATACTCCGTCTAAAAATATAAAATGAGTGATAAGTCTCATTGGGTGCAAAAAGCCGCTTAAAAGCGAAATACGGTCAAAAGCGTAATTCGCAGTTTATCGAAAAGAACGAAATTTCGGGAAGCGACCGTGAATTTATTTAGAGTAGACTAAAATTAGTCTAAAAGTGATATGAGATGTCAAAATGTGGTTTTCAGTCATACGCGGGATAACTTTACGATTATTCGTGAAGTTTAAAAGTTACGCGATATAAGCAAAATGTAGAACGTACAAGGTTAATTCCTTTATGGTCAAAGGAGGAGGAAATATGTTTGACTTTTCCAAAAATGTAAAAGTGTCAAAAACATATTAGAAACACAGTCTGCAGGAATCGTTAAGCACGGATGTAAGTAGAATTGTTTAAAACGTAAGTTTAGTTTTGTTCACATGAGGTTTATTTGGTAACATAAAAATAAATCTTAAAAATTCTCAAATTAATCATGAGTGATCTAAAAATTCATCTGATGCGAGGAAAATTGTCAGGGTTTATTTTCGTTATGCGCGGGATGTTGAAATGGTGTTCCGACCAAAATGAAACTTTAAAACGATGTTTTCTTAATAACTTTTGCGAAAATGATCTAACGATTGTCGAACTCTCAGGATATTACTAAAATAACTTATCTCACGATAATATGAAATAAAAATTTTATGGGATGAATAGTGACTAGTGAATAGTAATTTCTCGAGGTGAATAGTAAAAATTTGAGAATGGATAGAAATCCTAAAAATGAGAATTGTTACAGTCTCACCACCTTAATGGGAATTCCATCCCGGAATTCAATGTGTGTTATCCGATGTTGAAGTGTCTAGAAAAATGAGGGTGTATACGCGCCAAATTCTAATCTTTACGTTCTCAAATTTCTGGTCATATAATGTATTATATACCATGTGGTTTAAGTTGATAACCTAAAGGGTTTTGTTAAAATCTTATTGAGTCCAATATACCTCAAGTTTGGCTTTTTCCGATTCTCAAAACGAATCATATCTTATTGTATCGAGGCTATCAATAAAACCTTAATTTCTAACATGGAGTTTTTGGTGATAGTGTACGGCATGGAGCCTAATTTATATTTGTATGGTTTCCTTAGTTGTTTCAGTGGGTGATCTCTCGAACACCTTAGTCCATCAAATGGTTAACTAATACTTTCGTCTATATAGTGCCTCAAAATGGAATAGTTTTGTTGTTGTTAGGGTAACTGTTGTTAATCAAAAGTGTAAGATATTGTTGATGTGAAATGGTTTGTAATGATGTGACAACTGTCGTTGTAGGAAAGTCTTGCTAGTGGCAAGTGGTTATCCAAACCACTTCCAAAGTTGATCATGTCTTAGGTGGTTTCGAGATGAAGGCTATATCGTATAGTGTTTATACCTACTAGTGTTTGATAGAAACGTGGTATTATGAAGTTTTACATACTGAATTTCAATGGGGGTTTAGATAATGATGTGATATGTTGACGATTAGAAGAGTGTAGCGTACGCTTACCATTATTCTTAGGTAGAGATGTAAAGTTTGTTTTAAAATCAAAAGTGAATTTTAAAGGAATATGGCGGAATGATAGTCTTGAAACCTAATCAGGCTAGTACTTCTAAGGAATGACGAGAAGATTTGATGACTATCCCAAGATAGTAGTTCGGATTATCTCATGTATGAAAATTTCAAAAATGAAATTAGGTAGTATAAATAAGGTGTTAAGATTTTGCTGAGTGGTAAGACACTATCATGTCTCTTAATTAACCTATGTTTTCACATTCCATTGCATAGAAGATAGTATGGGTAGATACGTGTGGAAAGGAAATTTTAAGTAATTCTAAAATAGTCCATACTTGGCTAGAATCACGGACCTTTAACAATGAAGGTTTCGTAAGAGAATTTTGATGAATGTAGAGAACGTTCTTTGAACTTGACTTTTGTAGATGATGAGTCACTTTGTCCTTTAGAAATCCTATTTCTTGTATTTCCATTAGGAAATTGATAGATCGTGATGGGTTTCATGTAAAACAATATAATATAATGTTTATAAGATAATTTTAGAGACTATTGTATAACTTACAATATCCGAGGAGTAGTTGAGACCATTGTGCAACTCACAATATCGAGAAATAGTTGAGACCATTGTGTAACTCACAATGTCTAGGAAATAATAGAGACCATTGTGCAACTCACAATGTCTAAGAAATGATGGAGAGATCATTGTGTAACCCACAATGTCTTGAGAAATGATAGAGAGACCATTGTGTAACCCACAATGTCTTGAGAAATGATGAAGAGACCATTGTGTAACTCACAATGTCTTGAGAAATGATGGAGAGACCATTGTGTAACTCAAAATGTCTTGAGAAATGATAGAGAGACCATTGTGTAACCCACAATGTCTTGAGAACTAAATGAGACCACTGTGAGGATTTATTATTGTCCGAGAATGTAATAGAGACCACTATATCTCACGGTGTCTTGAAAAATGAATGAGACCATTGTATCTCACAATGTCTAGGAGGTAGGAAAGACCATTGTAATCAGTTACAATGTCTTGGATAAAGTTTCGTAATCCTAAAATGCACGAGTAGATACATGATTGGGAGATTGGAAAAATATGATTGTGCCGTAATGCCTTAGAATAGGCATACGCAGATATGTTGAGTACTTTGTTTATGATTGAAATTATGTCAAGTGTATATGTCAATATACTAGTATGTTTGTATAGCTTAAAATGCCTAAAAGTTACATAATCGTCTGGAGGATGGAAGGCACGGAGAACGGAAGGCTATAAAATGTTTTTGTTTGAAAAACTAGTTATAGTTTAAGTCTCGATTAGACCCGTTTTCTATAACTATGGCTCGATACCAATCAGAACACCCCAATTTCGTGGTACGCAATGAAATTCAAATTGGGTGTTACTTCATGGCACAACAATATAATAATAGAAAACGTACTCTAATGGAGTCGTTTTAAAAGATTTATCATTCGATTTATATAAATATCGAGTTTACAAAATGAAGTCCCGATGGTTCCAAGTTTACAAAATACATTAAATGGGTTTTCGAATGATAATAAAATTTATAGCCTTCTTGAGTATCCGTGTTCCTCCGTGCCAGCCTCGTACATTATGGACCTGAAATACATGCTTAAAATCGTCAACACAAAGGTTGAGTGAAATTCATAGAATTTAGGAAATCAGTTGAACACATAATGTTTGTAGTGTGAGCTATAGACTCACACCAATGGTTTGAAAACCAAAACAGTTATTATTATACTAAGCATCATGCAATCAAGGCGTTAACGTGTTCCAAAATTAATTGGAGAAAATGTCATGCGTGCTCTATCGGTAAAATTGCCGCTTTTACCAATGTTACTCAAATATAGTGCGTTTGTTTGCCTTTAATGGGGCCAACACAAACGAGATTAAATCAATCCCAATAGATCTATTCACAATATTCGCGCCCACTCTCACATAGTGATTAATGATTCATGATTAAGGGACTTAAGTTTGGCAAATGCGGAAACTTAGTGCTAATAACAATCAGATAAGTATATAGTTTGAAAGCAATGTGTTCGGTTTAAAATAAAGCATGTATCTCCCCCAAGGGTTTGTAAAACAATTAAGTAATAGAAAGTGGGGCTATGAACTCACAAAGAGTTGATGATGTTAAGTACTAACGGATGATGGATAAGTCGGAAGACTTCTACGTGCAACCTAAAAATGAAATGTTGCGACTTAGGTTTGGATTAATGTTTAAGGAAACATAAACCATCCTATATATATTCCTATGTTGATCATGATGTAGTCAATTATCATTTGATGTTTATAGAAAGATCTTTAATATGTGAAAACATATTTAGTTTATAGATATCGTACTACCGTTCGGGCCATCATAATTCAGAGGTCATGCAGTAAACGTTCGAGGAGCTAGGACACTTTAAATCGTAAATCCAAAGAACTCGTCGACACGCTTTACTCAAATGAAACCCCTCACATGAAGCTCCCTACTATTGTAGCACTTAGTAGATACAATATATGTTTTGAGTGAAGATTGTGATATAAATAAGTTTATCATGTTTTTACAAGTTCTCGTCGTTTCATAAATATGATTACCTTAGTTAACGGTCTTGGGTAAATAAGCCTTAAGGCTTTAGCCATGGTCTTGCCGTGACTTTGGTCTTGACTACCATGGTCTTGAGACTTAGTTTTGACCTTATCCGTAGCCGTGGTCTTGACTTATGGCCATTAGGCCTCTTGGTTTGCTTTTAGTTGTGACAAAAGTATAGTTGTGAGACTATATTTACGGCAGCTTCGCTTTTGAAAGATAATGGTCATTTATGCGTTTTCAAGGTCCGAGCTTCTTTGCAAGTGAAGGAAAACGTCGTTCGGACAACTTTCGTGTTTTAACTTTTGATGATTCGGACCGAAGTACTACTTTTAAAACGGCGAACCTTAAACACTTCTACATGGCGCGTTTGGCGCTTTAGTTTCGCTAACTTCTTTTGGCTATAACTTTTGACTCGTTTGTCCGCTTTGGGTGATTCAAGTTGCTATGTTTACCTTTTTATCTTGTCTACCATAGTATGTAAGTTATAAATTCCATAGGTTACTGATTTTAATGGTCTCAAATGTGTAGAATATGACTAGTTTACTAGTTTGTTACTTTTATGACAATATGTAAATTAAAACATGTGATTGAGTATATGTACATCATGAATCAACATAGTAACTATATATATAGCATAAAATAGTTAAGATTATGAGTAATAAAGATGAGATGATGGTGGTGATAAGTTGCTTACAACTTTTGGCTTTCAATCAAGAAAGGAGTAACTAGTAAGGATCGGACTTTGATTGATCGCTTAAGACTTTGGATTGAGCTAGCTTTCCACACCTTGGCACCCTTGCAAACTTGAAGAGTTGGTGATGAAGTACTAAGTGACTTGAGTGGATTTAAACTCAAGAAGATCACTTAAACTTGCTAGAGATTTGATGTAGTAGCTTGATCTTTGGAACTTCCTTGCATAAACTTGGAGTTTATAGATCAAATGATGGAAGATGTGAATGTTTTAGGGTATGAACGACCAAAATCAGTATGTGAGGGAGTTTATGATGTATTTCACTTCCTATTTATAGGAGGGTAAGTTTGGTTAACCATATATTGGGTTAAATATTAACCATGGTTAGGTTAGGACACTTGTAATGATCTAAAGGAACCTTGGTTAGGATGATGCCACCAAAATGATGACTCCCCCCTAGGTCGGCCATGAAGTGATGATAAGGCTTAGATGATAAGTCTTGGTCTTATCTTGAGTTTAGAGTAAGTTTTGGTTCCGTTAAATGCCAACCGTAAGTTGTTAAGCCATAAAACGTAAAACCGGGTATCGTAAAAATATGAAACATACAGGAATGATGAGACTCATTATTATACTCCATCTAAAAATATAAAATGAGTCATAAGTCTCATTGGGTGAAAAACGCCGCTTAAAGTCGAAATACGGGTAAAAACGCGTAATTGCAGTTTATCGAAAAGAACGAAATTTCGTGGAAACGACCGTGAATTTATTTAGAGTAGACTAAAATTAGTCTAAAAGTGATATGAGATGTCAAAATGTGGTTTTAGTCATACGCGGGATAACTTTACGCTTATTCGTGAAGTTTAAAAGTTACGCGATATAAGCAAAATGTAGAACGTACAAGGTTAATTCCTTTATGGTCAAAGGAGGAGGAAATATGTTTGACTTTTCCAAAAATGTAAAAGTGTCAAAACATATTAGAAACACAAAGTCTGAGAATCGTTAAGCACGGATGTAAGTAGAATTGTTTAAAACGTAAGTTTAGTTTTGTTCAACGCAGGTTTATTTGGTAACATAAAATAAATCTTAAAATTCTCAAATTAATCATGAGTGATCTAAAATTCATCTGATGCGAGGAAAATTGTCAGGGTTGATTTTCGTTATGCGCGGGATGTTGAAATGGTGTTCCGACCAAAATGAAACTTTAAAACGATGTTTTCTTAATAACTTTTGCGAAAATGATCTAACGATTGTCGAACTCTCAGGATATTACTAAAATAATTTATCTCACGATAATATGAAATAAAAATTTTATGGGATGAATAGTGAAAGTGAATAGTAAAAGTGAATAGTAATTTCTCGAGGTGAATAGTAAAAATTTGAGAATGGATAGAAATCACGAAAATTCAATTGTTCGAGGAACAAACATCTTGTCCGGAAACATGGGTTGATGATATGGTGGTTCCGTTTTGGGTGGGGTGAATTCGAGCATTAATGTGAATTCTACTAATGCTATTGATCCGGATACTTGTGTGAATCCGGTTTGGTCTCCCCAGTGTTACTTCGATGGATGGGAATGCTATTGCTGCTACGAATGTGTCAAAGGTGTCTACTTCTGGTCTTGATGCTAATGGTAGTGATAATGTGTCCAATAACGCAAGGTCGTTTGCTAATGTTTTAAATCCGGAACAAATCACTAGGAAAGTTAACTTTCGACCATTAGTGAATGATAATCGGATTGATAATCATGATACGGTTCTTCCTAAGGCTGCTATGGAGAGTGTGTGTAACCGTTATGATAATACTCTTGTTGGCTTCTTTGTTGGCAAGAATATTGCCTTTCCTTTGGTCCAAAATTATGTAACTAACACGTGGGGTAAGTTTGGGTTGCAGAAACTCATGAAGAATGACGATGGTGTGTTCCTTTTTAAGTTTGCTTCTAAAGAGGGTGTTGATAATGTCATTCAGCGGGGCCCTTGGATTATTCGCAATTCCCCTATCATTCTCACTAAATGGACTCCTGACGTGCTATTGTCCAAAAGTGAGGTTACTAAAGTGCCCGTATGGATTAAATTGCATAACGTGCCGTTACTTGCATATTCGGAAGACGGGTTGAGCCTTATTGCTACTCAGGTGGGTAAGCCGATCATGTTAGATGCTTTTACTAATTCCATGTGTGTTGATTCATGGGGTCGCATAAGTTTTGCACGTGCTCTTGTGGAATTATCATCAGAATCTGAGCTAAAACATGTGGTGACTATGGCGATCCCTAAAAAGGACGATAGTGGTTTTACTGCGGCAAGTATCAAGGTAGAATATGAATGGAAGCCTCCTCATTTTGCGGAATGCAAAGTGTTTGGGCATGTTACTGCTTGTTATCCTAAGAGTATTAAGGAGCATAATGATGTTGCTCCCACCTCGACTTTGGAAGAACCTGATGATGGTTTTAAGGTGGTGCAGAATCAAAAAGCCAAACCCAAAGGTATGAAGATGTCTAGCTGTAAGAAACATAAACCCTAAAAGGCTCTCTCTATGTGGCGACAAAATTTCTAAACGGCAAACAATTGATTCGTATTCTTCAATCGCTGATTTGGTTATTTCAATCTTGTTTGTCATTTATTGCATGGTGCATTCTATCTACCCTCCTTCCTGATTTGTTAGTGGGTCGGTGATATTTTTTTTATTATTATCAATTGGTCGGTTGTGAATCTTGCATGCATTTATTTTGTCTTAGGTTGGCTTTTGAATCCTTCTAATCGATTGATGTATCATTAATACTTCATTGATTAATTTATCATTTTGGCTATGGGATAGTGGCGTTGTTTAGTTGTTCGAAACCTTAATTTTTAAGGTTTCAAATTCTTGATCTGCTGCTATTCGTTGTTTATGTTCTGCTGCGGTTCTATTAATTGGATTTGTTTTTTGTACGTGGGTAATGAGAGATTAGCTGCTGCTATTTTATTGCGTTTGGGTCCTGGTATTTAAGGTTTTACGGTTTTATATGACGGGTGTGTTTGGTACTGATGGGAGTGTAGGTAAAAAGGTATGCTTTGTTACAAACGATAGTCCGGTTAATGATGGAAACAAGGCGATATCTAGGTCGGATGGGGCTGTGTTTTATGATGACGACAGGGAAGATGAATTCCCCTTGCTGAACTCGTTAGCCAAGAAGATAAGAAATGTCGATGGACACATGATACGATCGAGTAGGGGTCCCATTAGGGCTGTTAGGGTTGAACAAGAGGGTGTGTCGACCGGTATACATGAATCTTTTGATGCTAATGTTGGAGCAGGCTCGAATGCTTCATTGGATAATGAGGTAACAAGTGATAATGAGGTTAACGAGAATGTTATTAACTCTAATACATTGCATGGTTGTGGGGACCCTTTGTTGGCTGCTAGTGGTAAAGTGGGACAGTCATGTGATATTGGTAATGGGCATGACTTTCCTACTATTGGAATTGAATCTGATGTGAATCCTATGGAAAGTGCTAAAAGTAAACCGAGAGCTGCTAATGGAATTCTGAATCCGTATGCTTCGATCGTTAATGATGCTTTTTTTTGGGTAAAAGGGATTTTTCACCCTGGTAAAATGCATTACACCAAAAACGTTGAAGTACAGAAGGATGGGAGTGAATCCCCCATCTCAGCCCTAAAGGGCAATAGACATGCACCAACACAAGTGCAACTTACAAATAAACTAAGCTAAACAAAGCTACTAATCACCAAGAAACACAAAAGAAAAATATAATCTAATTCTTCTTGCGTCCTTGCACCTTGAAGTCTCTAGTAGAACCACTATAATTCTTGGATTTGGAAGCATACATCTGGGTATCATCATAGTTTTCAAAGACTTCATCATCACTTTCACTAACCCCATCCACACATGAACCTTGACCCTGAAAAGAAGTAGAGGCCACATGACTAACGTTTGGGGTAACATTCGACGCCTTACTCGTAGAAGCAACATGGTTATTGAAACGCTCCCACATCTCATAGCCTTACTACTCGTAGGTACCTCACGATTACAACCTTCAACGACTTTATCCCTTCCCCACACGAAGAATCGGCAACATTAGAAGGTCAGGCAATTTGTTCTGCATGTATCCACATCATCATCACTCCTTAGCACCCCATTAGGTGTACCAAGAGAAAGAGAACCCTCCTTATTCGACTTAAGATCAGCTCCTAAGTTATGTTTGGAAGAGTTCTTTTTCTTGGCAGCTGGTTTTAAGACTGGTCTATACATAACATTAGTCTTAGGTTTAAAACCCCGAGCCCCTATGGAATCCTTACCAACCTCTTTACCAGCCTTATGAGAGTGAACATGACGACCAACACCAACATCCTTAGAAGTCGAAGCACTAGTAACTCGCGTACGTCTAAGAGGACAAAGATCATCATCATGATTGAAGATAACACACTTAGAACACCAAGGCGGCCACCACTCATACTCGACTTCAAGAACTTCCATGTAATGACCCTTATCCTTAGGTAAGGGAATAGCAACATCAATTGATTCCAAAACATCACGATCAACAGATAACTCAATAAGAACCCGTGCATATGAATAACGACCCCAAGGATTGGTACACATAGCATTAGTACCCGCATCAAAACGTATAATCCGCCCCAACTGTTTTGCAATCAAACTTATACCAGCTTTAGAATACACAACGGAAGGTACATTATGAATACGAACCCAAACCGTACCTTAGTTTCTCCTTTTCCAACCTAGTATTCGGCACCCACTCCCGCAAGAAAATAGGTACCGATTTAATAAACCAAGGACCCCCATCAAGAACCTTAGTCATACCATCCAATGAAGAAAATTTGAAAAGAAAGAAACCATTCCGTAATATAGCGTGCTCCAAGCCGAACTTAGCCCAAGTATGCTTGACATAGTCTTCGACAATCGGAAATGCAAGTCGTTGTCCAATGAAATAGCCATAAAGTGAATTGGTAAATTTCCCACACATATCATCAACGACTTCAACTGGAATAACAACATTGGCTGCCGACAGAAACTTATCATTCGAATACCCTGACTCATGCGACTGATTTGGATTAATAAAACGTTCACCTGAGCTAGGAAAACCAAAATCAGAATGAGTCGAACAAAGAGCCTTACCAGCCATATTCCCTTTAGCTGAACCCGTAACACATCCCTCAAGAGACCCATGATCAACATGAGAACCCGCAACAGTAACCTCATCACTAAAAAACTGATTGGCATCAACCGAATCGTTAAAAGCAACAGAACGTAATAGAGGCATACCATCGGACGCATCAACAGCCTTCTTTAAACGTTTCATACTTTCAGATAATACATCGTTTTGTTGAGCCAATTCACCTCCCGCACCATATCTACCTCCAAAGAACTTAACACTTGAACTTTCTCCGATACAGCCACATGTTTAGTTTGAACAAAACATGGGTCATCTTGTGAATTAGAAGCAACCAAATCATGTAGCAACTCAGGTATTCACAACAAAATCTGAATTGGCAGTCCCCACGACGGAAGTCGATGCAAAGGTCATACTAGGGCTCATCGTCGAAAGGTTCGACTCACCACATCTAGTACTACACCCCGTAACATCAGCAGTAACGTTAATGCAAGTTGGACTACCACTCACATTCAAAACAGAATCACACTCATCAGCAGCTACAACCGTGACAGTAGCAGCTACATCAATATTAGGATCGCAAGAACTCCGAACATCATCAGCTACAACCGAAGGGCTCACAACAGAGGTCACATCAGATGAGATTATAGTATCACATAAAGACATATCAATGTTCGCAACCTGACAAACCCCCTCATTCCCACTTACAACCTCGTTAGTAGTAGGGTAACATGAAACCCTAACCACCTTATTGACCATGGAGACATCATGAGACTCAGAATCCATCCCTTTAAGACGAGCCATACGGTCACGTAATGCATCCAAATCCATCAGAACGTCCAACTGGATGATCGATTTCAATCGAGCGGACCAGAATCGCCCCAACGTGAAATAAACAATCCCTTTACCATTCCTCTAAAACCCACTTTCGTTATAAAGACACAATCAAGTAATAGATATACCCTATAAACAAGGTACGTACAGATCTTTGCAATTGAGCATGTAACGCCTAAAGTATAATATAGTTTAAAGAACAATTGTATTACCATGCAAAACACGACAAAGTAATAAAGTAGTGAATGAATCTATAGATGTCCACCATCCCACAATTGATATATAGCCCAATCAATAGCCACCGTCCCACGAAAGTGAAAGGATAAACAATTAAAGAGTGATAAACAATAGTAATTAAATCGTAGGGAATGTAATGTTATCGCCGTTTTTTATTTTGTCGCCACCTGGAGAGAGGAACCAATTAGGGTTTGAAGCTTCTTACATGTAGATTCAAAAGGAGGGCGAATGTGATTGATTTATTGCGTGTTTGGCGGTTGCCTATGTCTCTTATGCATTCTTAATGGAGTGTTCATTTCTTGATGCTGATTTCTTGTGTTGGGAGCGTGAGGCTTGTCTTGTGTCCCCGGTTGATGCTTTTGGAGGTTGGTGGAGTTCGTTGGAGATGCGGTGAGTGTCAGACTTTTTCCCTACTCCAAGGTTTTCCCACCGGGTTTTTCTTGGAAAGGGTTTTTAAGGAGGCAGAGCTCATCTGGTTCATCAATCTCCTTCAAGAGATGGGCGGATATGTGGTCATTCTTGTGTGATTAGGTGGTTGTTTCGGTTGGAGTTTTGGTTATTGTATGTTTTATAGTTCTAACGCTTAGTGGCCCGTCACAAGCGTGTTAGTTGGAAAGCGTTGCTTGAGGTTAATGTGGTTCTTCCGCCACATTCCATTGTTCTTAAACGTTTTTGGTGTAATATAATTTACCGGTGGAATGCCCTTTACCCAAAAAAAAGGTTAAAACTATCGTTAATGATGCTACTACGATGAAAAAGGTAAATTTTTATTTGTTATCTTCTGATGAATCAGTGGAACACGCTGATTTAGCTATACCTTTGGCGTCGGTAGAGGAGGTTAATAATCGGTTTGTGAATACGCTATATGGGTATTTTATTGGAAAGAGGCTAGCGTTTCCTATAGTTGAGAATTATGTTAAAAATACTTGCTAAGTATGGTTTAAAACGTGTTATCTTTCAAGAATGATTTTTCTTTTCAAATTCTCAACTAGGAAAGGTATGGAACAGGTTCTAGAGAATGGTCCATGGCTCATTCATACGATTCCTATCATTTTGAATACATGGGACCTTAACACCATTCTTAAGAAGGATGAGATTACGAATGTTCCTGTTTGGGTTAAGCTACATAATGTTCCGGTTGCAGCTTATACAGAAGTGGGATTGAGTCTTATTGGCACTATGATTGGTAAGCCTATTATGCTTGATTCGTACACGAGTGATATGTGTCTTAAATCATGGGGACAAACAGGTTATGCTAGAGCTCTTATTGAGGTGTCGTCGGCTATGGCTTTAAGGGATTCTTTGATTATCGCGATTCCTTTTCTTAATAAGACTGGCCACTCATTGGAAACTATCAAGATTGAATATGATTGGAAACCTCCCCGGTGTTCGGTGTGTAAAATTTTTGGCCACACGGATGATCATTGTCCAAAGAATTGTACGGCTGCTACGTCGACTCCCGATAATGATGATGAGTTTTTTGAAGTCAATCGTAGAAATAAAGGAAAAAAGCAGATGAAACCGTCATCTCGCCCTATTGGAGGTATTCGTTTGAGTAAACCTAAGACTAATTATTATTATCGTCCTGTTAGCAAGCCTTCTGAGAAAGCTTCTACTTCTCAACCTACTGTTCGGTGTGACATTCCAGCTGACACACAAGCTGGAAATAGTAAGAAGGATGGGAAACCAGATCATAATAAGGATAACATTAACCTTGTCTCACTGAAGAACTCGTTTGATGCTCTTTTGAATGAAGACAATATTTTTTCAGAATCCAATGTGCAGGAAAAGGCTTCGAGTTCATACACGGCTGATAGGGAAGTGGATACAAATACAAGAAAGGGTAGTGATCCTTTTGTAGGTATGGTTACTGAAAGTGATGATCAAGTTTTTGAGAACTACGATGATATTGCTAATTATTTTTCCAGATCTAAGGGTAATAGTGGTTCTTCGAGAGACTTCACGGTGCCAGGACGCAAGAAGAAATAAATATCCGTATGTTTATCATAATCATTTTCTTTTTGTGTTTTCAGTAGTTAGCTTGTTTAGCTTGTTAGTGCTGGTTTATTGCACATGTGGTGCTTTCTTTTCGCCCTGATCGGGCAGTGATGGGGGATTCACCCCCATCCTTTGTACTTCAAAGTTTTTTTGGTGTAATGCATTTTACCGTGTGGAAGGCCCTTTACCCAAAAAAAAAGATGTCTAGTGGTATTAATATGGGTAAGAGTCCTAGATTTGCACCTAGGAAGCAGGTATATGTTGCAAAGACAAAGACACCTAAGTCGTTAGTGTTAATGCTAAAGGTACACCTATTTTACTACGCCTAACTCTTTTAGGACTCTTGAGGTGCAAGATGACTCGGGCATCCCAAGTACTATGGTTGATTCTACTACTGATGAGGCGAAGGTTGGGAATTCTTCTGGTTGTACTAAGGAAGCAGGTATGGATGGTTCTCGGGGGAAGGAATCTCGTGTTGATATTGATGCGCCTATTAAGCCTCCGGAGACTATGACTTCTTCTGCTACTAAGGTAAGTAATCCGTTCTCTAAAGTCGGGAATGTGACTTGTTCTGATAGTGAAGAGGATGAGGTTTTGGAGCCGGATAACCCTATGGCGTCATTTTTGGCTTCTGGGGGTGGTGGGGGACTAGAGCTTGAAGACTTTGATGATTATGCTGCTCAAGTCTACGATTTACTGAGACATTTGGAGGATATGTGTGACATGTATGATGTTAGTCTCTTAAGTCGCGGTAGGAAGTAATTTTGAATGTTTGGTAGTTCATAAGATTGGCATGTCTTTCTTATGTATTTTGTTTGGTTAATTTGCACTTGTTAGTGCGTGTCTATTGCCCAAGTAAAGGGCCGAGGTGAGAGATTCACTCTCATCCGTTGTACTTAAACGTTTTGGTTATTATATTTTACTAGGGTGCAGGATTACTCCCCTTTACCCAAAAAAAACGGTTGTGATGGCATCCTTATACGAGTACAACTCGTTGACCAAGCACGACCCTAATCGATCGTTATCTTTTGAAACCCTAAAAATCCGAATCCTAAAACTTAGATTTGGAGCGCGTGGGTGGGTTTGAACGTGAGTGTGTTATGAAAATGGAACCACGGGATCCCGATCTACAAGATGGGATGGGTGGTGTAAGTAGAAGAGGTGGCCGGAATTTGGCCGATTAGGTGTGTGGCGGAACCCTAGTTTGGGTCGTAGGAAAATTAGAGAGAGAGAGAGTGGAGAGTTTGGTGTGTGTGTTTTGTAGTGATGAAAGTAAGATTGGAAAATGAGGGGTGTGGGAGTGTTGGGTATATATACTCCCATGGAGGACCTAATGTGTATATTTAAAACCACAAGGGGCGACCATGTAACTTTCTCAAGGGACCCTTGTTGTAACTTTGCAAAACTTTTGATATATAAGGTTCGGGGCTCGTTTGGACTAGCAAACGAGGAATTCGTGACTCGAGAGTTACGCCAATGTTCTTAGAATATTTTTTCAATAAAACGATATATAATACGACTCATATCTCAATTTAATTAAAACAATCGCTCTAATTGAGGTTTCTCCAATTACGACGCATCGAGGAATTTATGAGTTGTGAGTAATATGAGTCGGAAGCAACAAGCATCCCAACTAGGTCGAACAAATAATCATATCTAATCGATCCCATAGAAATAATGGTAATGATGCGGGGATACGAACAACACTAGGGTTTTAGAAAACCTAACATACATTATCACCATAAAGACCCGTCAAACAATCAAAGTGAAGCTTCAAGTAATAACCGGATCCATGTAGGGTTTTGAATAAGTATACCCTCAAACTTAACTTACATGAACGCATGACCGATCCAAGATCCACTTGACAATGTTTATACGTTAAACAAACAGCAGGGTAGCACGCATCAAGATAAACTAGGGTATAGAAACCCTAACATACGAGAAAATTAAGGTAAAAACCCAACTCTTCAACGACAATGACACCTTCCTCTCTCAACCCACTTCCATGAATTAACATCACAAACCAGGATATAACCACGATCAAACGGATCGACTTACATGACATGAATGGACTGGGTCAACTTACAACCAAAGATATCACGACCTCACCTCCTTAAAAGGAATTGCGTCCTCGCGATTCAATTCAAGTTACTCGTTGAGGTCTAAAGAGGTGAGTGCATACGCACGAGATTCATCTTCACGTTTCCTACGTGACTTCAGGATCATACCGCGAGTTTCTATGAACTTCGAAGATAGAGATGCAACTTTACTAAAGTCGCTCGGTTTCATGGTCTATGATTTCGATAGGTCAACAAAGTTTAAACGTTCAAAGATTTGGATTTCTTAGAGGGATAACAATTGCCTCATCGGCGAGTCATTTCTTCCTATTATGCACGAAATGTCGGGAGTACTACTGAGTCCTGATGGTAGCTCAAGGCTCTGAGCTACTGGTCTAGCTCCAGCAAGGATCTGGAAAAGATTGGTATATTGAGGACTAAGCTTCTCATGTTTACTAAACGCTTCGCACGTTCTTATGATGAATTTCTAGGCTTAACCTAGGTCATATCCGGGAAGTCAAGAGGTTTACGTTATCTGAGTCTCCTACGGTTTGCGAGCAGCTTGCATATCTTTTTTTGGGTAAAAGGGTTAATTCACCCCGGTAAAATTCATTATCCAAAAAACGTTGAGGTACAAAGGATGAGGGTGATTTCCCTCATCTGAGTCCCTTAGGACACTTACAGACTTTCATATAAGAATGACACACCATTCTTAATTTCTTATAACTTACAAAATGAACCTACCAATAATGACAAAAGTAAATAAAACATTACAATACTACTAAAGGAATGTACTTTAGCCTTCTAAATCACTATGGCGGTCCACCTACTTCCATGAAGAATCCTCCAACTTACACTCTCATGGATCATCAAATTCGCATTTCAGTTCACAAATTCCACACAACGGTTGGTGAGAGACTCTAAAACCACATATAGAGCAGCAAGCACAAACTCGCTCCAACGGTGCATGTTTAGATGCAAAACCGACCACAAATAGGAATCACCAAGACAAACTTTCATGATGAAATCATAATCAATATGCCCAGAAATATCGAACCTGGTTCCAGCGGCACATCGAAACACTTCACCAACAAACCACACGTCATAAATCATCATATTATAGACCAAAGAAAGACGAAATCAGTCCACACCACCAGGTCTAAGTAAATACGAATCAAATAACCAAAACGATATGGTTAAAACCCTAACTTCAAGTAATACTGATCACTAGACAAGCATGCCAAACGAATCGAGTAGTACCAAACGGTACGACATCAGTAGCAAACCAAACACCCGTGCAATCAGCATACACAAATCATAACGACCAAAACAACACCAGGTCATAAACATACAAACACACATCAAATCAGTCCATCCATAAGCATACATACTACTTGACCCAGAACAGCGAATTGTGCCCACAAGAATGCAAACACACCGGTAATCAGCAAACACCAGGTCGAAGCAAACATCAGCATACCAATGATGATACATCAATCGGTAACCAATAATAGGGTATAATAGCCCTAACTTACAGATCCCTCGTATCATGAACCAATGATTGAATCCCAACGCACCAGGTTTGCTATGATACGAATCAAATAAGGTTTAATCAGACCCAAACGTCCAGAAAAACCATTCATGACCAGAAAATAAAACATAAACGCGCCTGTGTCATTGCAATCGATTAGGGTTTTGAATAAGATTACTCAAAACTTAACTTACATCTCTCCAACCCCATGTATAACCACCTACATCGATCACTTTTAATATCTTAGAAGTGGCGGCCGGTGGGTTGTTTGATTTTCCAAACCCTAAGATCACTTTTAATTCAATCATTGCCTTTATTGGTGATTCGTTTCTGATTAGGGTTTTGTTAATCTGTTCTAGGGCGATTGTGAATCACTCATGTCGGTTTGGTTTTCTAAATCGACTCCTTATATATATCGCTGCTATTGGTTCTGCACGTTAACCTATGTTTGGGTTTATTGTTGCTTGAATGTTCATGATCTGATGTAGGTGGTTATACATGGGGTTGGAGCAGCTTGCATATCCATCACAACTTAGGATGGTTTCCTTGGTATCATTTCGAATAGGTTCGGGGTTGCTATGTTGGGTATTTCCATTTCTTCCAAATCATCGGAATCGGCACTTGTGACCATAGAGGATCTCTTACGGTGCCTTTGAGGTACTAAAGCGATAGGTATGGTTATAGGAGAAGTTGGCCAATGGAAGGTGTCTGTCCCAACCATTGCCAAACTTGATAGGCACACGATGCTTTCTACTAGCGTTGAATGGTTTCTTTACTCAAAGAATCGCCTAGAGATGATACACTGTAAGCATATCCAGATCTGTTCTCTCGGCTCTAGGAAGTGATAGGCGAAACGTGGGTGTGTGGCGATTAGCACGACCCGAAAAGGATATAAATCAGCATTTCCTAACGTGCACGGTTTCTTTACGTAAGAAGAATTCTATTTTTTTAACTCAGGCCTCCAGATCGCACTTCATCCTTAAAGAGGATCGGAAGAAGTCGAAGGTTGAGAGAGAATAATTCAGATGTTTACTAACAAAATGAATCTCAGATAGAGAAAACGAACCAGGGGGATTTCCCCTTTTCAATTTCCATAGTGGAAAGAAAGTAAGGAGCTAGAGCTCAGAACTGAGGACCAGCTCATATGAGCAAAGCCAGTTTACCAGAGGGAGAGGAACGAGTGCTCTCTCACCTCCTTAAAAGAAGATAGAGGGGTTCTCTATATGAGGAGGGACGAGCAAGGTCGTCCATACTTTCCATCTTGCTGAATAGCGGGAGGTGAATAGGTTGGGTAGGACTACCAACACCCACTCAGGTAAAGGCACGGGATCTACTTCCACAGTTTCGTCTACAGCGTAGCCGGTCGATCGGTAAGAGGACCGAAAGGGATAGCAGGTGTTTCTGGAATGGCTAGGGAACGATTAGGTGGTTGTCCCAAGGAACGTGGTTTAGGTTATTCCTTAGGATTTCACGATTTCCGTTGATCACAGAATCTCTATTAGACGGGAAGTCTAGGAAGTTCAGAGTACGGCTCTGTTAGACAGTGTTGATTGCTACTAGCAATCAGTCGGTTGACCTAGCATGATATCTAGGTTGGAGGCGGAAAGTAGGACTCCTAAAGAGAGTATTTATTACTAACCGCAATCAGTCGATTGACTCATTGGTGCACTTAACACTTAACGCAGAAGGGTTCAATAGTCAACTCCAAGATCATAATTTCCAAAAGAGGTTCGACTACCATTCGATATCAATTCAAATCCTATATACGAGTGAACGTTAACGACTCCAAGTCGGTCTACTAAAGAATTTCGATCGATGAAGTGTAAGATACAACACCGATAGGACATCGTAGGTAGTACCACAATCGGTGGTATGACGAGCGCACTATTGTTGATAAAGCAATGTCGAGGGTTCAATGTTGTTAGGGCAACATTGATGGAACAATATCTAAAGGGTATCCTCGGTGAACAACTTCACTAAAACAGGTCGTTAGAACGTTATCGATAGGGATACCTACATAGAGGATAAGGTATAATACCAACAACATGTAAGGTACAACCTTAATCGAAGTCGTTGACGAGCAACGAAAAAACATTATCGCTTTAGAAAGATGAACACATAGACTAGATAACGTTGTTTGAATCAACATCGAGTGCATGGTAAGTTTCAAAAGTTTAACAAAAATCGATTCGAGGCGGGCTTGAGGTAGAAGTGTCGGTAATGGGATTACCAACGAAACTAGGTGGATGAGAAATCCAACAAGATTACTAATCGAAACGAGGCGGAATGATAATTCCAACAAGATTGCTAACGAAACGATGCGGAATGATAATTCCAATCAAAATTACTAACGAAACGAGGCCGAATAACAATTCGAGGCCAAAAGATGATTCGTAAATAAATGAAGAGTCAAAACTCAGAACGAGGTCTAAAATCAGAAATCAAACCATCCCAAAAACGAAATCAAACCCAAATCCAAAATAGTCAAGACCAAATCCAAAAATAGCCCAAAATAATTCCAAATGCTCTAGTGAGATCGACGAGGCCTATGACGATAAGCAACTCGGATATAGATGGTGCCAATCGGGTCTAACCCGACTCAAGGCGAACTACGCTCGACGGTGATAAACAAGAATTCCATATAAATGGAGACGCATAGCGGTGTCAGAAATACTACGGTTCGAGAGGTGTGGCGATGCCAGTGTGTCGTGTGTGAGTGCAGGCTTTTGTGATGTTTGGTGAGTGTGAGTGTGTGAGTCCACCTAGAGCTTATTGTTCCAAAAACCAATCTCTAACCCGAACATAATTACATTATATCTACTCCCAATATCGCAAAATTCACCTCGAGACGGACATAGGTGATCAATCCATGTCACACTGTCTCGGCTAAATATAGGTGATCGCCTATATTCACCGAGGTTCAATGATTAAGTCTTATTCAAGTAATACTCAGAATTTCGTGATTAAAAACCCTAAATATTCTCTCTCTCTCTCCTTGAAAAACCGGCCCCTAAAATCTGTCAATCTATCAATTTTAAATCCGATTGGTGTGTTTCTAATGTTTGATTTCTGTTCTTAATCGATATCTACATATCATTGGTGTGTTTACCATGTTTTGTTTGCCGTTTTTTCCTGGAACATGTGTTTTGAACCCTAATCATTTTAGGGTTTCATTACTTCCTATCTTTTCGATCTGAAACGTGTTTCTGGGATTCACTCTCATTGATTTAATTACTAAATCGATTGTATATCACGTGTTTCGATCTTGGTCATTGCTTTGAGCGTTATTGATTTCATACAAACCATAATTTTAGGGTTTCAATTAGATCTTGGAAGTTATTATTAGGGTTTTCTGGGACGTTTTCTATTTACAACTGATTATACGTGGGTTTTGAGGATGAAAGTGGGGTTTCTTTGTAATGATGAGGCGCCAAGTGGTACAACGCAGGTTAATTTGACGGAATTGGCGGCTCGTATGGATCGCTTAAAACGTGGGGATGTTGGATTCAAAAGGTTCAATATTCGTGTTTATATTCGATGTTGGATCTCATGTTGATCTTAACACTATTGCGCCCCTATTGGTTCCGAGTTGATGGTTTGGCAACGGCATCGATTGGTGAGTTTTCTGCCAAGTCTGATGCTGCTGCTACGATTAGTTCTGGTAAGTTGGTTTCTGCCAAGTCTAATGCGACTTGTGATGAGGTCGCTGGTGGTAATAACGTTGGTGATGGACCTCATAATATTGGACCTGCTGTTACTACTGTTTCAGGTTCAATTAAGGGGCTTATGGCTGTTGGTTTTAATAGGGATCCTGAAAAACAGGTTCATGAGTCAAGGTCTGCTCATAATCAGGATTCTATTGCTAACGTTGAGGTCTATTCTGATAAGAACGTCCAGGTAGCTGCTGTTGATGATATGGGTCTTAATACTAACTGTGGTGAGTCGAACCTTTCGATGATGAGCCCTAGTACAACCTGTTCATTGGCGACTGATGTGGGGCTGGTAAATTGGATGTTAATTCTGATTTTGTGGGACCAGGTGTTAATGTGTTTCAAGCCGAACCGTCTTTGGTTCATCATAATCAGGAAGTGCCTATGGTTTCACCCTCATGTGTTAAGGCTGATTTGGATAAGATTCATGTGTTAAGTGCTAATGTGGATATGGTTAAGGAGGCTAAAGATGTATTATCTGATAGTATGAAGCGTGTAAAGAGGGCTGTTGATGGGAATGATGCTTTTCCTCTTTTACGTTCATTTTCTTCTTATGATCCTATTGATGCTAATCAGGTACATATGTCGCCTTCTTGTGATGTTACGAATGATAAGTTGTTGTCGGCCGCTAATGTTGTAATTCCAATTGAAGTAGTAGACGATATGTGTGGGAAATTTGTCAATACACTTTATGGTTATTTCATTGGTCAACGACTAGCATTCCCAATTGTCGACGATTACGTCAAACACACTTGGGCTAAGTTCGGCTTGGAGCACACTATTCTTCGGAATGATTTCTTCCTTTTCAAATTTGTTACATTGGAAGGTATGACTAAGGTTCTTAGTGGGGGTCCTTGGTTTATTAAATCGGTACCTATTTTCTTACATGAGTGGGTGCCAAATACTAGGTTGGAAAAGGAAAAAGTGTCTAAGGTACCGGTTTAGGTTCGTATCCATAATGTACCTTCCGTTGTGTATTCTAAAGCTGGTATAAGTTTGATTGCAAAACAGTTGGGGTGGATAATACGTTTTGATGCGGGTACTAATGCTATGTGTAGTAATCCTTGGGGTCGTTATTCATACGCAAGGGTTCTTATTGAGTTATCTGCTGATCGTGATGTTTTGGAATCAATTGATGTTGCTATAACCCTACCTATGGGTAAGGGTCATTATATGGAGGTTCTTGAAGTCGAGTATGAGTGGTGGCCGCCTTGGTGCTCTAAGTGTGTTATTTTCAATCATGATGATATTTCTGTCCTCTTAGACGAAAGCGGGTTACTAGGGCTCAGACTAATATAGATGTTGGACTTGATAGTCATGTTCACTCCCATAAGGCAGGTAAAGGGATTGGTAAAGATTCTAAAGGGGCTCGGGTTTTTAAACCTAAGACCACTGTTATGTATAGACCAGTTTCAAAACCGGCAAACAAAAATCCAGACAAATTCGAATGGACTCTTCAACACTCATCAAACCCTAGATGATTCTCTACAGCCGAAAAAAATGAATTCGATTTTATGCCTACGATTCCAAAAGTTGATCTCTAATCTTACAATTTTTATTCTTTCTTCCTTGTTAGTGGAGGTTTGATTACTAATTGTTTATTAATTTCTTTTATTGTGGGTCGGTGCTTATTCCTTTCATAAATTCACTTTTCTTCGTGCATGTAAGCATTCTTGTGCTTTTGAGAGCGTGGTCAGGTCCCAATTCTTTATTGCTACTATATTTAGATTGGTGACCTTTATTCATTAATGCGTTTCATTGATCCTAATCATTAATCATGTGAGAGTTTTGTCGTTGGCTGTCATTTAACCCATTTTTGGGTTTCGTTTTAGAGGTTTTTTGTGCTGCTGCTGTTGTTTATCAGTTCGTCATCTAGGGTTTTTTATTGGTCTTTTTATTTGCTGCAATTGGCTATGGAGAATCCATTGTCATTGGATAATCAAATTGGTAACAAATTTACGAATGCTTCAAATGGTAACGAATTTGCGAATGCTTCAAATGGTAACAAATCTACGAATGCTAAGGGTTCTAATCTGTTAGGGGAGGCTCCAATTCTTAAGTCGATTCTGAAAAAAGCTCACCGTATCGTACCCCCTACGAAATCGAATTTGGATGCTCCTATTAACGCCAATTCATTGGGCAAGGTATGTATTCGTTTCGCAATTGAATGTTGATACTAATGTTTATGTTGAAGATGGTTTGTCGAGTTGTGTTAAGGGTAATTTGGTTGATCCTATTATTGATTCGAATATTGCGGTTTCGGTGGGAGTCCTTGCATGGTCAAGTAGGTAATACTGAATGGGGTCACACTGTTGGTACAATTTACCTCCTAATACTAACCTTGCTACTGATTCAGTCAAATACCATGCATAACGAGCCATTAAAAACACCATATGCTGCTATGTTTAAATCTCAAGTGTTCCCAAGGCTATTAACATTGTTGAAATGCGTAATGAGAATTATGTTGTGGGGCGAATGTCACTATTCCAATAGAAGCGGTTGATGAGGTTTCATCTAGGTTCACTAATACGCTTTATGGCTATTTTATTGGGAAGCGACTTGCATTTCCCATAGTGGAGAATTATGTGAAGAATACATGGGCTAAATTTGGTTTGGAGCGGGTTATGTTGAGTAATGGATTTTTCTTGTTTGATTCGCAACCAAAGAGGGTATGGATCAAGTCTTAGAATCGGTTCGTGGTTAATTCGTCTTGTTCCTATCATTTTGAATATTTGGACCCTAACTCTAAGCTTAAAAGGATGAGATTACTTGGTTCGGTTTGGGTCAAGTTACATAACGTTCCTATTGTGGCTTATTCGGAGATTGGGTGAGCTTGATTACAACACAAATAGGCCGTCCAATTATGTTGGATTCAGTATACTAGCACCATGTGTCTCAAGTCATGGGGTAGAAATTGTATGCTCGTGCTCTTGTGGAAGTTTCTTCTTGTAATGCGTTATTGGATTCTTTGGTAGTGGCTATTCCTTTTCCTAATGGGGTGGGCATTCTTTGGAGCGTGTTGATGTCGAATATGAATGGAAGCCACCAAGATGTGAAACTTGTAAGATTTTTGATCATACCGATGAGGCGTGTCCTAAAAACATTGCTACTAATGTGAAACAAGTTGTTGATGATGATGGATTTGTGAAGTCAACAAGCGTAAGGGTAAAGGTAAGCAAGCTACTAAGGAAAAGCATATTGATGGTCTTCGCTTACTAAACCGAAGGTTGCATTTCATTATCGATGGGAGCCTAAGAAGGTGGAGGCCATCTTCTTGAGTGGTCTTAACGTGGATTCACAATCTGATATTAGTACTACCTCTACTAGACCTCATGCTTCTCCTAACGTCTTGGGTAATGATAGTAATAAGGATGTTTCTACTTGTGATCTGGGCAATGAAAGGAAAAAGGGTTCGAGTGTCCCTAGTGTGTCTACTAATGCGACGATCAGTAAAGGTAATGTCCCATCTCATTTAGTCTCATTGAAAAATTCCTTTGCGGCTCTTAGTGGCGAGGATCCATTCGAGACGGATGACATTGCTTCTAGTACATGTAAGGCAGCTGGTACATGTCATGGATATGTTTGATAAATCGAGCACTAAGAAGACTAATCTTAAGGAAGCAAGCACTTCCTTTGGCGAGGTTCCTCATGTATAGTATTGTTTCATGGAATATAAGGGAATGAACCAATCCCTAAACAAAAGGAGGTTAAATCGGGTTCTCGGTGAGAATAAGCTTTCTATATGTGCTATTTTGGAGTCTCATATTTCTAACCCTCGTCTTCAAGTTTTATGTGCTAAGGTTTTTCGTAGGTGGGAGTGGACTTCTAATGGTCATTTGTGTGATAAAGGTTCTCGTATCATTTTAGGTTGGAACTTGGATCATGTTGACCTGAATGTCATTCACATGACGGACCAAGTTATTCACACTTTTGTTCGTTTCAAGGAGGATAAAAAGGAGGTTTTTTGTTCTTTTGTTTATGCTCATAACAGGTACACGCATCGGAGACCTCTTTGGGATAATCTTGGTGCGCACAAGCATGTTGTTCAATTGCGTCCTTGGTGTATTCTTGGAGATTTCAATTCGGCTTTGAATTTGGAAGACAAGGCAGCGGGGTCCTCGGTTATTGATATAGCTATGAGGGAGTTTAAGGAGTGTGTTGATGAGATCGAGGTGGCTGATATTAATCGGACCGGGTTACAATTCACATGGAATCAGAAGCCTAAAGGTGTTGATGGTACATTGAAGAGGATTGATCGTATTATGGCTAATCTTGGTTTTACGGATTCTTTTGTTGGAGCTCATGCTATATTTCAACCGTACCGTATTTCTGATCACTCTCCTGCTATTCTTAATATTCCTACTTCCTTTAAATTTAAACCTAGGCCCTTTAAGTTTTCTAACATTCTTGTGCAGAATTCTCAGTTTAAATTACAGGTTCAGGAATATTGGTGTAAGCCTTTTAGTGGTTTTCACATGTTTCAAGTGCTGAATAAGCTTAAATCTCTTAAGAAGCCGCTTCGGAGATTGCTTTTTAATGAGGGTAATATTCATGACAAAGTCGTGAAACTTCGTCATGAATTGGACCTTTGCTCAACTAGCTCTTGACTTAGATCCATTCAATTCTGATATTCATGAAGAAGAAGCCTGCTATCTTAACGCGTAAAATGAAGCTATTCTTATGGAGGAACGTTTTCTTAAGCAAAAGGCGAAAGTTGATTGGCTTCGGGCGGGGGATTCTAATTCGGCGTATTTTCATAAACTGGTTAAAAGTAGGAAGGCTAGGAGTCGGATTGATTCTATTAGTGATGGTAATGGTGTTATGTAAGTGGATGATCAAGTCCCTAATGCTTTTGTTACCCATTTTACTGCGTTTCTTGGTCAAGAGGGGTTATATGTTCCATTTGATGCTAGTAACCTTTTCTCTTCCACGCGTGATCCTCATGTTGCGTTGGATATGGTTCGTGATGTTACTCCTATGGAAGTTAGAGATGCTATCTTTTCTATGGGTGATGATAAATCGCCTGGTCCTGATGGTTTTTCCGGCTTTCTTCAAGGGGCATGGGATATTATTCTCGATGATATTATTTGGGCGGTTCAGGAATTCTTCATTAATGGTAAGCTTCTGAAAGAGGTTAACCATACTATTATTGCCCTCCTGCCTAAAGTTAATTCTCCTACTCGGATTAATGATTTTAGGCCTATATCTTGTTGCAATGTGTTGTTTAAGTGCATTAGTAAGATTATTGCCAACCGTATCAAGGATAGTCTTACTACTTTGGTTGGGTCGAACCAATCTGCTTTTGTTCCGGGTAGACGGATTTCGGATAATATTTTGCTTACCCAGGAGCTCATGCATAATTATCATCTTGATCGTGGTCCTGCTAGGTGTGCCTTCAAAGTGGACATTCAGAAAGCCTATGATACCGTTGATTGGCAGGTTTTGCATAATATTTTGATTAGTTTTGGGTTTCACTCGCGTATGGTGCATTGGATTATGGAATGTGTGTCTACCACCTCTTTTTCGATTAGTGTGAATGGTATTCTTCATGGATATTTTAAGGGTAAGCGGGGTGAGGCAAGGGATCCGTTATCTCCTTATTTGTTTACGCTGGTTATGGAGGTGTTATCTCTTATGCTCAAGCGGAGGGTTAGAGATTCCGGTTTATTTACTTATCATCACAAATGCTCTCAATTAGGTATTATTAATCTTTGTTTTGTAGATGATTTGTTTTTATTCGCTCATGGTGATGCGATTTCGGCCGGGGTTATTATGGAGGCGTTGGATGAGTTTAAGCATGCTTCTGGTCTTACCCCAAGTTTACCCAAAAGCACGGCATATTTCTGGAATGTGCTTAATCATGTTAAAATTGCTATTCTTCAGATTCTTCCTTTCGCTGAAGGGGTTTTGCCTGTTAAGTACTTGGGGGTTCCTTTGATTACTAAGCGGTTGATTTTTAGGGATTGCAAAGAGTTAGTGGAGAGGTTATCGAATCGTATCAAGGATTGGCGCAACAAATCGTTGTCTTTCGCTGGTCGTTTACAGCTTATTCAGTCGGTTTTGTCGTCTATGCATATTTATTGGGCTTCTATATTTATTCTCCCATCTAGTATTGTTCATGACCTTGAGCAGCTTATGAGAGGGTTTTATGGTGTTCTGGTGATGGCTCGAGAGGTAAGTCCAAGGTTGCATGGGATGTTGTTTGTTTACCCAAGCATGAGGGCGGTCTTGGTATTCGGAGGATTGTTTCATTTAATAATGCCCTCATTGCTTCTCATATATGGCGTTTGTTTACTTGCAAGGATTCCCTATGGGTTAAATGGATTCATATGTATAGGTTGAGGGGGCGTAGCTTTTGGGATACTCCATGCCGGGTAATATGACTTGGAGTTGGCGGAAGATCCTTGACTTAGACCGCTTGTTCGTAGATTCTTTTGGTATAAGCTTGGTAATGGCGGTCGGCTTCGCTTGGTTTGATCATTGGTGCCTCGAAGGTCCTTTGTCGTTGGTTGTCTCTTCTAGGGATATTCATCGTGCTGGCTTCTCTCCTAGTTCTACTGTTCGTGATGTGATTAACGGGCATTCGTGGTCTTGGCCTAGTCATTGGGGGAATCGGTATCCGGATATTATGTCTATTACGGTTCCTAATCTGATGGATCATATGGAGGATAAGCTTTTCTGGCGTTATGATGATTCCATGAAGCCCTTTTCAGTTTCTCTTGCATGGGATTCTATTCGTCCTAGGGTTCTTGATGTGAATTGGTATCATCTTGTTTGGTTTTCTCACCGTATTCCGAGGCATGCGTTCCATCTTTGGCTTGTTATGAAAAGACGGCTTCGGACTCAAGATATGTTGAGATACCATGATGGCCATCATGATCCTAATAACGATGGGTTGGTGTGCCCGCTATGCACGACTCAACCTGATTCTCATGATCATTTATTCTTTGATTGTGTGTTCTCGTTTCAGGTTTGGTTTTCTTTGAAGATGTTTGCAGGTTTTCAGGATATTCCGGACTCGTTGGAGGATGTGACCCGTTTTCTTATTCCTATTTCGAAGTCTCGGTCGGTTAAAAGTGTTGTCTCCAAGCTTCTTTTTGCTGCTACTTCCTATTACATTTGGCAAGAAAGAAACAACAGGATTTTCAAGCAGCAAAGAAGATCGGAAGTTCAAGTTATTGATATTATCAAGTCTACGGTTCGGCTCAAGCTTCTTACATGCAGATTCAAGAAGACGTCGAATACGAGAGACCTATTGCGGGTTTGGCAGTTGCCTCTTTCTCTTCTTCATTCCTGATGGTGGGCTTCAGTTCTGATTCTTGGCTCGGGATATTGGTTGATAGAGGGTTTGCGTTGGAGTATGCTTTGGGTGGTCATGGTTTTTCGTTGGAGATCCAGGTGAGTGTTGTACTCTTTTTCCCTAATCCAAGGTTTTCCCACTGGGTTTTTTCTTGGAAAGGGTTTTTAAGGAGGCAGGCCTATCTGATTCATCAATCTCCTTCGAAGCGTTGGGTAGATAGGTGGAATCATTCTTGTGTTATTAGATGGATGTTCCCTGTTAGGGTTTTAGTTTTTGTATTTTCTAGCTTTTGTAATGCTTAGTGGCATGTCACTAGCGAGTTTCATTGGTTGTTCAAGCTCAGCTTGAGGTTAATGTGGCACGTCAGTCACATTCCATTGTACTTATTTGGTTCATTTTTTAATATATTTTACCAGGGTGAATCCCTTTTACCCAAAAAAAGTTTCAAAACCGGCTGCCAAGAAAAAGAACTCTTCACATAAGTTAGGGGCTGATTCTAAGCCACCTAACGAGGGTTCTATCTCTCTTGGTACAATTAATGGTGTGGTGACGAGTGATGATGGTGTGGATACGGTACAGGAACAAATTGCACAGCCTTCTAATGTTGATGATTCTTCATGTGGGGGACACGATAATACTGTTGAGGGTTGTAATAGTCAAGTACCTACGAGAAGTAAGACTGCAGCCTTGTGGGAGCGTTTCAACGCCCATGTGGCTTCTACGAGTAAGGAGTCGGATTTTTACCCGAACATTAGTGATATGGCTTCAACTTCTATTCAGGGTCAAGATTCTAATTTGGATGGCGTTGGTGTAAGTGATGATGAAGTCTATGAGAACTATGATGATATAGAGATGTATGCTTCCAAATCTAAGCATTATAGTGGCTCTGCTAGAGACTTCAAGGTGCAAGGACGCAAGAAGAATTAGATTTATGTTTTTCTTTGTGTTTCTTGGTGTTATGTAGCTTTGTTTAGCTTTTGTTATTTGTAAGTTGCACTTGTGTTGGTGCAGGTCTATCGCCCTTTAGGGCTGTGATGGGGGACTCACTTCCATCCTTTGCACTTCAACGTTTTTTGGAGTAATGCATTTTACCGGGGTGAAAAATCCCTTTTACCCAAAAAAAAAAAAGTAATACTCGTAACCCAATTAACCCGTATCAAGTCGACTTATGCCATAAACCGATATATAAGCCAAGATAAACAATCAACAAATGGACATCCGAGTTAAACGTGACCCGAGCGCGACATAACACATATAAACAAACCCCAACGTGACCAACTGAATCTATGACCGAACAAACAACACCTATGTGACAAACGGTAATTTTTCACTTATTATTAAATAATAAATGGTAATTTATTATTACTAAGCATGTTCATTAAGCATACAATAGCTTGCCCGATCATTTGAGTGGATAACTCGCACCAGCAACTGTTGCATTACTTTTGCATTCATCGCATAATTTGAATATTGTGTTATTTTAGTCCTGAAATTGTCTTATGATAAAATTGTAAGACAAGAGGTTATCTCGTTTTCCACTGTGACCGACACCGCACGCGTACTGACACTATGAGGGCAAATAAAACATACGATAAATCCCCGGAATAGAAAATATTACCAATATAATACCATTTCAGAAACGTATTCTTAACACGTTTCAGTATAAAAAGTATCTAATACTTCAATCACGGTATAATTTCCGCGGGACACAAAGTACATGTATACAATTATAATTTAACTACAATATTTAAACTACTAAACCTTACCTCAAAAATAAAAGTGTTACAGATTTATTTAGAGAAATTTAAAACCTTATCCCACTACCCTTGATATAACCGCCCCCCAGCCTCCTCTATAATTTTTTTAACGTTTTCTGCTTCCCTCTAATCCACACGTTTCTCTCTCAAGGATAACAACAAAACTTTACCTTCCCAAAAAGACTCATCTTTTTCCTGCTACCCCTACTTCTCGTCTAGGTCAATGCAACCCCAAAGAAATGGTTAAAAATGGAACCTGATAAAGCTCCTTTCATCTTCACTTTCTTGTACAAGTTATTTAGTGATTGTTTTTTTTTTGGGTAAAGGGGAGTAATCCTGCACCCTAGTAAAGTATATTAACCAAAAATTTTGAAGTACAACGGATGAGAGTGAGTCCCTCATCTCAGTCCCTTAGGACATTTACCTAACCACTATATTAGAATGACATGCCATTCTTATAACTTACTAATCCGAATACACCTAAAGATGACTAAAAATAAAATACAATACATCACAACTCAAATAAACACTTAAGTCTTCTTTATCATCTTTAGCGATCCAGAACTTGTGCATGAAGAAACCCACCACCAAGTTTCCCCGCCTTCCAAGTGCTCATTCCATAGCAAATCCATTTGCAACTTCTGCTAGTATTATGCATGAAGCATAATCTAATAACCTAATAAGAGTGCAATCCGTAGCAAATGAATTTGAACCATAAACAAGGGTATAAAAGACCCTAACTTCTAGCATATAACACTAATAAACCTCGTATAAAAAAAACCCTAAAATTCTCTCTCCCTAGTGGAGAAATCCGGCCGCCACCCTCCCCTTAATTCCGGCCAAAACTACTGCCTAATCGTCCTCTCTGTCTCTCTTTTAGGGATATGCAATACGAATTTGGACAGTTATTATCTTATTGAGGGTGGTTGGGTTCGATTTTCATTTATATCTTATAAATTGCCATAAGATATAAAAAGATTAAAACTTTAAAAGATAAAAAGACTAGATCTAAATCCACCCAAAACTAAGGTGTTTGAATCTGAAGATTAAACGCAGATTGGGTATTTTTAAGGATTAAATATAAGGAAATAAGCTATTGAATATCTTATTATGAGATAAAAACTAAAAAAGATGAAAAGTTTTTAAGAAATAAGCACTAAAGATTAAAGCTTTTTATAGAAATAAGTTGTAAAAAGACTTTTTAGAACTATTAATAAAAAGGATTTTGAAAAGAAACTAAATAAATAAAAAGTGCTTATTGAATAAGCTATATGAAAAGCTTATCAAAAAGCTAATCTTTTTAGTCTAAAAATAAGCTATAAGGAAAAGCTTATTCTAGACAAAAGATGTAAAAGTGAATAAGCTATAGGATATCTTATCACAAATAAGCTAATCTAATAAGCTACAATAAGCTATATAAGCTAAAATAGATTATTAGATAAAAAAAAGAAAATAAGAGAAAGAGATAGGGAGAAGAAATAAGCTAAGTAACCTCCATAAATATCATCTTCATTAATAAGCAAAAAGGTTTACAATAAGCACTTTGAATAAGCTAGAAATAAGCTTTTACAATAATAAGCTAAAAGAAAACTACTACTACTAAAATCTAAAAAAAACAAAGTATGTGTGAATTTTTTTTCTCCTCTTTGTTTTTGTTGCTACTCTTCTTATATATTGATCCAACTTAGCCTCCAAGAAAATAGTGGCCTATGTCCAGCGGTAATATCGTAATTTCACGCACCAATCCAGGGATAAAGAGGTAATTTCGTAGCAGCAGGATTATAAAAATCAGCATTGCCAGCAACGGGATTAAAACCCTAGACCCCTTGGTTAATCAGCAAGCGCACAACCACTAGACCAAGAGCCATTTTGTGTTAGATAAATGCAGTTTGCTCCTTTTATCATATATTGGGCTGGGCCTTATTCTTAACTTGAATATTTGAATTAGGCTTCGTTCGGGCTTCGTATAATCTTTCAAAATTACCTCTTTTGCCTTGATACTCCATACAAATTACCGATGGACTCGTAATTTCATTCTCTTTCCAATGGAGTGGTAGGGGAATTGAATAAAGATAAATAGATAGATTGATAACATGGGTTGCCTCCCGAGAAGCTCTTGTTTATTAATGAGTCAATAGCTTGACTCACCTCCGAATAAGTTGTCCATGGGGGAAAGATGGAGATCCGGAACATCCAAAGTAAGAATGTCCCCTCCATGGTAGTGCTTGATCTGATGCTCATTTACCTTAAAGTTTGGACCATCGAGTTGGAATAACTCAACGGTTACATAAGGAAACACTTGTAATAGTAAACGGGTCGGACCAACGGGATTTCAACTTGACCGAGAAAATCTTCAACTGAATTCTCGATTTTTATTTTTGAGTCGTGAATCTTCTTTGTCTTTTCCTTATAGATCAAATAATTCTTATAGGATTGATCACGAAGTTCATTTAATTCATTCAATTGAATCTTTCGGTGATCACCGCAGATTTAAGATCAAAATTAATCCATTTCAAGGCCCGGTGAGGCTTTGTGCTCGAGCTCAATAGGTAGATGACAAGCTTTACCATACACAAGCTTATAAGGGTACAACCAATAAGAGTATTAAAAGCGGTGCGAAAAGCCCATAAAGCGTCATCTAATTTGTCATCCCCTTTAGCACGATGCTCACCCACGATCCTCTCTAATATCCTTTTCAAACCACGATTAGACACCTCCACGGCCACTAGTCCGAGGGTGATATGAGGTAGAAAGCTTATGGTTAACACCGTATTTTTCCATCACCCTTGTAAAATGATCATTGCAAAATGGGTCCCTTGATCACTAATAATGGCTGTGGGTTTCCAAACCGACAAAATAATTGGTTTAGAAATTTCACAACTCGGGCGTTATTTGTGGGTAAAGCCTTAGCTTCCACCCATCGGACACATAATCGACAACCACTAGTCCGGTGGCTATTATGGTGGAGTTTAATTTTGAATTCATTTGTCCTTTTTTTTGGGTAAAGGGTTTAGTAAATATATAACCAAAAATAATGTTAAGTACAAATGGAATGTGGTGAAATACCACATTAACCTCAAGCGAAGAGCTTGATAAACACTAGTGTTTATGACATGCCATAAACACAAAACCTAGCTATATTACATCAACAAACTAGGCATAAACAAGTAAAAAACTTGTATAGCGAGCATGGTCCGGCCACTTCTTACAAGTTAACCCGAAGTTTGCCTTAAAACCCTTTCCAAGATGGAAAACCTTGGTTAGGAAAAGAGTACAACCCTTAAAGAGAAGACCTATGTTTGGCTAATTGCGTTCCATAACCGATTCGTAGTAGTAACAAGCATAATCTAGAAATGATACTACTAACCGACCGCCCCTTAGATAAAGGAATTTAACAATATTCTCCCGTGCGCATCCATAGATAAATGAAACCAAATGATAGAAAATTGGCACTCAAAAATAAATGAGAATGAGAATCCGGCACCAATTTCGGGCATCTAAGAGGGTCGGGACCAACATCCCATTGGGCATCCTAAGTCTTTAGCTTGTTGAATAGCGTTGGTTGCATGCCTTGGAATACATTGAGAGAACCAAGGAACATTACACCATTCAACCAAATGCCCTAATGCAGAGATTGAAGCACCGAGGCGAAAAATAACTAAAATTGCCATAGTTGGATAATCCATCATCAATATCATTTAGGTAGGAACCGGTAGAGCATCTAACAATGGAAATCGAGATAATCCAATGGCCATCGCCAACCATTAGATTCAATAAGATCATGGTGGATAAATTCATTGCAATATCTCTGATAAGTAAATTACGAATCGGGCTTGACACCACATATAGTGTCCTTCCCATTATTGATCTTATGCCAAATAAAAGAACCTTTGTTCTAATCAAGCTTGCGCCAACCCCAGCTAACATGGACATCCCAAAACTTCTCCGAAGTTTATGAATGGATCCATTGCACCCATAACGACTCTTTATGTGTCAAAATACTCCAAATGTGAGTATTCGATGTTAAAATCCTCCAAGCACGAATACCAAGGCCACCTTCATTTTGGCTTACAAGCAATTCCCAAGCAATCTTAGTTTCATTTCTCCTTGACACCAAAGGAAACCCGTCATAAGCTGCTCAAGCTCCGTAGGAAGGATAAAAACAGAAGCCTAATATAAATAGAAGTCTATCTCACCAATTGAAGCCTAAAGAGATAAGAACTTATTGCGCCAATCATTCACCCGACCTTGGTTTTCAACAAGTGCAATCCCTATGAAGTCTTGATGATATAAGGGGACACCAAGGTACCTCTAGAACCCTATAGGCGGAGAATAGACTTTAATAGCATTTGGAACATTGATTTTGATTTGGGACAAGATGAAAAGTTCTTGAAATCCTCAAGGGCATAATGACTTAATGAAGATTTAGCAAACAAGAAGAGGTCATGTTGAAAACAAAGGTTAATAATTTTGCTCACACAAATGATTCTTCCGAATTGAAACCTTTTTCGCAATATAAGAGTTAGCAAGCGTAAACAAGTATGGAGATAACGGGTCACCTTGTCTAAGGCCCGCTTACCTTTAAACCAGCCATGGAGATCGCCATTAACACATATTAAGGCGTAGAAGATATACAAACCATGATCCAATCAACCATTTTGGAGTTAAAACCAAACCCAATCGAATAGCCCTAAGGAATATCAACCTTAAGCAGCACATCTAGGAGGGCATAAGCTCTTGGGTAAGTAATATATTATCGGATATCGACGACCGAGGAACAAATGCCGATTGATTAATACTAACCAATGACCAAGGCCTTCTTTAACGATTAGCAAGGATTTTGCTAATGCATTTATACATGACATTACTGACAGAGATAGGCCGATAATCATTAATCTTAGAGTCGGCACCACAATATCCCATATCGGGACCAGGAGCTTTATCATCCCCATAGAAAATATAGCATCCTTAATCTCGCATCCGTAACATGACGAACCATCGAACCAGCCAATTGAGGAGGAAGAACATTAGAGAATATACCATAATCATCAAAAGAGGTTCATAGTGAGCAACAAAAGCACAACAACTGATTACCCTCGTACAAGACATTGTTTGCATCTCGAACCAATTCAATTCGACGGGCACATTTGCTTTTAACAATATTGTGAAAATTATTAGAATCACCTGCGTAAACCATTGAACTTTAGATTTACGCTTTAAAACCGTTCTTCATTTAACGTAGCCTCCTTATAAGCAAGAAGATAGTGAGCATGTTCATAGAATTAGACGGATGCGTATCAATAGCCTTTTGTGCCGAATCCTAACTAGCTCATGAAGATTTTTATGAACAACACGATACATAGCACAACCATGAACATTAAGATTCCATCCGCATTAACCGTATCACTAAACCCATCTTTATGAACCTAGGCTTAGTGAATACGCAGAACACACGGAGAATGATGAAATCGATAAGGTTGAAATATTCGGCAAATTCGGATTGCCCATCACCGATCAATTTTCTTCAATGTACTAAAGGAACCTCTTGGTTTCGATTCCAAGTAAAATGATACTATTAATATCCTCAACCTCCATTTTCGAACACAATCTTTGAATTCACGATAGCAATGTTAACTACCACATGAATGATCTTCCAACTTTAAAGCCGCATTAAAATTTGGCACACAAGATTAGACCAAAGGGCACGCCGATGTACAAAAGAACAAAAAAGTTTTCTTTGTCCGTCCGCGTATTAACACGAACATGCATTGGTTAGTTTGAGACATAATCATCACATCAACAATATCATCATTCCAACCAAGAATATCGGGGACTACCATTTGGCGTCCATGGACAAACTTTACGACATGTACCAAGCATCAACATGAGATTCCAAGATAGCACATTAAGATTATTATCATTGACCACTGTTTAACCTCTTTTGTTTGGGGAATGGTTCAAACCCTTATATTCAAGAGGCGATACTAAACATCGGGGACATTCGAATGTGAGTGCTTGCCCACGATTTGTCAAATAAATTACATTTCATCATAAATATTCTCAATCACATCATCCTCATCTAACTCATTATTATCATCCGCATCATCGAGAGCTGAGAGAACCAAGCGGGTTAGATGTAGACACATTAGCGCCTAAATTTGGTTTACTAGTTTTAGGTGTAGGATAGATAGTACTAGAAATAACTTTGGGAGCAGATTGGTTATCCTTATTCACCTCAACATCTTTAATGAGAGGAGAAGTATTATGTGAAGTAAAAGGACCTACCGGGTTAGATGTAGCCACTTTAGGATTAGGGGGCGATCCGCACTAGGACGATTTGAGCCTACGCATATTTTTACCAACAGGGACCCCATTAAATGCGGTTCGGTTCTATTATCCCTAGCATTCTTTTTAGCTTTACCCTTTTCCCAACAACTTGAAATCCATCACGGTTTACCTCCTCGGTGTAGTCACAACTTTCTTAGGACAAGTATCACAAGAATGACCAAAAATCAAACAAACATCACATCTAGGAGGTTTCCATTCATATTCCACCCTAATACAAGCCTATCCATGTATCGATAATAGATTCCTAAGAGGAGCATGAGAATCAATTTCAATTAAACACCGAGCAAAACTACTCCTACCCCAAGAATCGGTACACATAGAACTAGTATAGGAATCAAGCATAATCGACACCAATGTGTGTTGCAATAATACTAATACCATCCTTACGCAATGGAACATCATGTAGCTTAACCCATACGGGTGAATTCCTCTTCGTCAAATATGGTCCACTTCTTTAGAATAATAGGGTTTTTTGATCATCCACGGACCACCTTCTAAAACATTCTCCAAGCCAACCTGAGAGTCAAACTTAAAGAAAAAGAAGCCTTGTGCATTCATCATAATCCGTTTAAGACCATATTTAGCCCAATTGTTGCGAACAAAGTACTCAACCACTGGGAATGCAATACGCTTGCCAATGAAATATCCATACAAGGTGTTATCAAATTTAATGCTAATATTTTCTACCACCTTACGAGGAATGGACACGTCAACTCCATTAAAAACATTATCAACTTTAAGTTCACGAAAGTTAGATTTACCTTTGACGAGATTAGCTTGAGTACCTTGAGTATGAGTCGTTTGAGAACCACTAGCAACTCCCACATATGACGTTGGTGCTGAATTTCAGTTGTTTGAACAATAGGGCTCTCATTAGTATTAGATTCATTCGTCACAATACCTTTTGCCTAGCCACACTAATCCCATCACCTTCTTGCAAATTACTATCAACAAGGTTAGTATCATGACTTCACGATTGAGGTAGACCACCCAACGACTCACTAACAGCCGTATTTGTATTCTTGTCTTTACCACCTAGCTACACCACTAATCTCCTCAAGAGATGGGAAATTAGTTTTAGAAACCGGTTTGTGCCCTTACCATCATCATCCCAAAATAAAGTATCATGCTTACCATGTTGCATACTTGTATCATCATACGCACCAAAGTTACCCTCAAGAGATCCACCATGGCTAGATAACTTACCAATATCATGCAACGGACCAGCAGAAAAACGTCACCCACATCCAGTTTGAAATTTGTTCCCGTATCCAAATTAGGGTTTCGCAAAACCCTCCTAGACATAATTGGTTTAGTTGCACCATCGGTTCGAGTATTACCTTTCAACCGTTTCATACGCCGCATCCAAAGCCTCCAAATCAACCGTAGTATCACTTCTTTTATCCATAACACACAGACGAGAGCAAGAAATGAGACAAGGAAAATCAAAAGAAAAAAAGCGAAACCTAAAAGCGATAAACCAAGAAAGCAGAAGCACCCGTCTAATCCTCCAAAGCGATAGCCTTAAAGAGTTAAGGCATGATTTAACACATGTAAACTAACCAAATCCCACCATAAGTGAATTAAGATATAGGAAACCCTAAAAACACGACTATACGAAACCCTAAAATCAGCGATTGCAAGAATATGAAACAATTAAGTAACACACGAATGTATTGTGAATTGGAGCAGTTAATGCAATAAAGAAGAGATTAGGAAGTCGACTCTTTGCTTAATTCATTTGTCCTTTAGCCGAGCTTGGAAGTCTTGGTTTTCGACTACATGTTTATGCATGAACCGGATTTTGTATGTCACTCGTATAGACGTTGTGATGGAAGTTAGGGTCCTTAACCCTATGTTTGTTTGTTTTAACCGATTCCACATGTAACATGCATATCTTTGCTATTTTTATCCGTATAGTATGATGATAGTAGTTTGTGGAACTGTTTGGAAGTCGTGGTGGTTGGTTCTCGATCATTAGGGCCAATTGATGATGGATGAAGGCTGCTACTATGGAAGTCCCATGATGGTGCAGGTATACGTAATTGGATGTTCCTAGGCATGGTGGATCATCATTTATTGATTATTATGGCTGCAAATTAGGATTATTTAATCCAAGATTCGATCAATGATGGTCTATGCATGTTCTTCTTTGTTTGGTTATTGGTATTCGGTTTAGCATCTCAACGCACACTTTTGGAGCGAGTTTATGCTTCTTTGCTCTATCCGTGGTTTTAGAGTCTTCCACCAATCGTTGTCGAAATTTGTGAACCGATTCTTATTTGATGGTTACGTGATCATGGAGTTGTATGTTAGGGTGTTCTAAACCCTAATTTTGGCTGATTTTGTTTGCTATGGTTTGCATTCGGATCTTAGTTTAGCCAGTTTTATGTTGAAGAGATTTTTCTTTTCTTCTGGACCGCCATAGTGATATAGAAGGCTCAAGTGTTTTCTAGAGTAGTTGTGTAAGTTTTATGTACTTGTGTCATTATTTGTTGGTTCATTTTATTGTAAGTTATAGGAATGGTGTGTCATTCTTATACAATTTCATGGGCGTTGTACTTCAATGGCGTTAATATACTTTATCAGGATTACTCCCTTAACCCAAAAAAAAAAGACAGAATGGCCCATAAAGTCGATGCCACAAACATCAAAGAACCTGGATAGAATTTTGGGGCAATCATTGTGAGATTTTTCCTTGGTGAATGAGTCACAATTTTGACAATTTCATGGGCATTACGATAAATCGGCCAATGAATCAAAAAGTGTAGTTCAGGCCATGATGCCCTCCGGTGGGACCATGGTGACAAGCTTCTAGAATATCCATAGCTTCTTTCCCGTCGACACACTGCCTAATTATTTGATCAATACATATTCTAAATAAATAGGGGTCATCCCAAAAATAATGTCTAATATCTTTGAAATTTTTTTCTTTTGCTGGGATGACATCCTTTAATAAGCACATTACCCGCTAAGTAGTTTACAATATCGACAAACCACGAGGGTTCATTTTCATTGTTAAGGGAAAACATATTCAGGGACTCGTGTGGAAAATTATCGTTCATTTCCATTTCATCGAGATAACCTTTATGAGGATTTTCGAGTCTACTTAAATGATCAGCCGCAAGATTCTCTGCTCCTTTTTTATCATGAATTTTGATATTAAGTTCTTGGAGGAGGAGAACCCATCGGATCAATCTTTGCTTAGCGTCTTGTTTAGGAAATAGATACTTTAAAGCCGAGTGATCCATATACACTATTATCTTAGAAAAGACAAGGTAAGAACAAAATTTCTTAAACGCATACACCACCGCTAATAACTCTTTTTCCGTAGTGGTGTAATGTGTCTGAGCATCCGATAAAGTCTTACTCGCATGGTGTATAGGCTAAAAATATTTGTTCTTTCGTTGGCCCAAGACTGCTCCTAGCGCAAAGTCACTAGCATCACACATGATCTCAAACGGTAAGTCCCAGTCAGGGGCCACGAGAATAGGAGCCTCGGTCAATTTCTTTTTAAGATGTTCAAATGACTTCATACATTCCTTGGAAAATAAAAATAGGAGTATCTTTCTCCAAGAGATGGGTCATAAGCTGGGCTATTTTGGAGAAGTCTTGAATAAATCTCTGATAAAAGCCGGCATGACCCAAGAAATCCTTTAACCGTGGTGGGAGGAGGTAATTTAGCAATAGCATAAACTTTAGCACGATCCACCTTAATACCACTCTTAGAAATCTTATGGCCGAGGACAATGCCCTCTTTAACCATAATGTGGCACTTCTCCCAATTTAGACAAGATTGGTGTCTTCGCACCTTTTAAGCATCATTTCTAAATGGGAGAGGTAAGAAGAAAACGAATCCCCAAAGACTGAAAAGTCATCCATGAAAACTTCCATGGTTTTGTCAATCATATCATGAAAGATTGCCACCATAAACCTTTGGAAAGTTCTCGGGCATTACAAAGGCGAAAGGTATCCTCTGAGAAGCAAATGTCCCATAAGTGCGGTGAATGTGGTTTTTATTGGTCTTGGGGATAGATAGGAATTTGGAAATAACTAGAAAACCATCGAGAAAACAATATAATTCATTCCCGGCTAAGCGTTCAAGCCTACGGTCCATGAAAGGAAGAGGAAAGTGGTCTTTACGGTGGCGTCATTTAATTTTTGATAATCGTTAAAAACAAGCCATCCCGTGACCAATCTGGTCAGAATTAACTCATTATTATGATTAGCAACCACCGTCATACCACCTTTCTTTGGTACGACGCGCACATGATTAACCCAAGGACTATCTGAGATGGGATAAATCAATCCAACATCTAGAAGTTTGATAACTTTTGTTTTAATGACTTCATGAATTTTTGGATTTACCATTCTCTGATGTTGGACGAGTTTAAAGTCATCTTCCATTAATATCTTATGGGTGCAAAAATTATGATCAATGTCCCTGATATAAGATATTTTCCAACCAATTTCTTGTTTATGTGACTTTAACACCTTAATAAGCTCATTCTTTTCCTCCCTCTTCAAGTCTTTAACGATAATTACAGGTAACTTTGGAGTCCCTCTAAAAACGTGTACTCGAGATGGGCAGGTAAGTCCTTAAGTTCTAGTTCAGGAAGTTCTTCAATTAAAGATTTAAACTTTTTATTTTCATCATTTTCAAGCTCTTTCGTTGGGGGATCTTTGGTCAAATCATTATTTAATAATTGTTCAAGAAAAAGAATATCCTCTCAGAATCATAAATACCATATCAATTTCTAGCGAAATTGAATCATCAAAAACAAGAAAAGCGTCATCTCCTCCAAGAGAAAATCACTATTCCCCAAGGGGTTAGAGATGGGGAGAAAAGCGACAACAGGATCAGAAGAAGGAGTGGGACTGCCCCTTAAAGGATTAATTGATTTTTGAACTTTTAACACCTCGTGAAAATATTCCTCACATGAAATGTCAAGGACAGTAATCCGATTAATTGATTCGTCTCCATTCTTAAGAGTCAACTCTCCTCCTTCAACATCGATAAGAGCACGGGCTGTCCTAAAAAATAATCTCCCTAAGATAAGGGGGACACGAGGATTGACGTCATAGTCAACGACAAGAAATCAGCAAGAAACGTGAACTTTCCCACTTGGACGAAGACATCCTCAGCTATACCAACCGGGTAAGTAACAGATCGGTTAGCTAATTCGAGGGTCATACTAGTGGGTGTAAGTTCATGCAACATTAACTTTTTCCACACAGATAGGACCATGCATCCCTCAAGCTCACTAAAATAACATGGAGGTTCTCCAAGTTTCTCAGGTAACTTCTTAAGCAGAACCGCTGAGCAATTTTCGTTGAGAGGAGTATTAGCCAATTCTAGAAGTTTCTCCTTGTTAGTAGGGAGATCTTTCAACATTTTAGCATATTTTGGCATTTGAGCTAATGCCTCAGCAAAATTGATATTAATGTGAAGTTTCTTGAACATCTGTAAGAACTTATGTATTTGAATATCAGATTTCTTGAAGCGTATCCTTGTTCAACCTCGAAGGATAAGGGATTGGAGGTTGATGAGGATTTTGCTCAGGGATCTCTTTTGGTTTAGAAATGGGAGCTGGCTGGACAACCGAAGGTGGGACTTGTGCGGTACTTCCTGAACTTGAGTTGTGCACTTGGTCCATGATCGTCTTCGGGTCTCGCTCCACCTCCTTGGAAGAAGAAGGATTAGGCGGTGGAGCTGAGGGCCCAGCCAAAGTAATACCACTCCAAGAGGTAATAGCTTTAATGTCCTCCCTAGGATTAGTAACGGTGTTGCTAGGAAGCCCACCTTGAGGTCTTTCGTTAAAGGATTTTTCTATTTTTGTCATTTGATTAGCCAATAATTAAAACTTAGCATCAGACGCAATTATGTGTTGCTTTAATATCTCATCCATAGGTAGATTATTTGACATTTGATTAAAATGCGCCTGAGCTTGATTTTAGTTGAAAATTTTACCTTGATTTATATTAAATCCTTGATCTTGATAATTATTGTTTCCCTGATTAAAGTTTTGCCCACGGTTGTTTTGATTGTTTTTTTTGGGTAAAGGGGAGTAATCCTGCACCCTAATAAAATATATTAACCAAAAACGTTTAAGTACAACGGATGAGTGAATCTCTCACCTCGCCCGTTAGATGGGCAACATACACACACTAAAAGTGCACTTAACCAAACAAATTACATAAGAAAGACATGCCAATCTTATGAACTACTAACCAACCAAATTTACTTCCTACCACGACCTAAGAGACTAATATCATACATGTCACACATATCCTCCAAGTGTCTCGGTAGATCATAGACTTGCTCAAGATAATCATCAAAATCTTCAAGATCAAAACCCCACCACCCCGAAGCAAAAATGACGCCATAGGGTTATCGGCTCCAAAACCTCATCCTCTTCACCGCCGAACATGTCACATTCCCTATTTTAGAAAACGGATTACTTGCCTTGGTAGCGAAGAAGTCACAGTCTCCGGAGGCTTAGGCGCCTCACCAATACTAGAGTCCTTCCCCCGAGAACCATCAATACCTGCTTCCTTAGTAGTACCAGAAGACTTCCCAGTCCTCGCCTCGTCGATAATAGATTCGACCACATTACTTGGGATTCCGTGTCATCTTCCACCTCAAGAGTCCCAAAGGGTTAGGCGTAGTAATTGGAGTACTGTAGCATTAACACTAGCAGCTACGGTGTCTTCGTCTTTGCAACATATACCCTTCCTAGGTGCAAATCTAGGACCCTTTCCCATATTAATACCACGGTCATCTTCGTACCTTTTGGTTTGCCTTCCGATTGCACCACCTTAAAACCATCATCAGGTTCTTCCACATTCGCGGTGGGAGGGACATCATTTTGCTCCTTAATACTCTTAGGACACCAAGCAGTAACATGCCCAAACACTTTACATTCCGCACAATGTGGCGGCTTCCATTCATATTCCACCTTGATACTTGCCGTAGTAAAACCACTATCATCCTTATTAGGGATCGCCATAGTAACCACATGTTTTAGCTCAGATTCTGATGATAATTCCACAAGAGCACGTGCAAAACTTATGCGACCCCATGAATCAACACACATGGAACTAGTAAAAGCATCTAACATAATCGGCTTCCCCACTTGAGTAGCAATTAAGCTCAACCCATCTTCCGAATATGCAAGTAATAGCACATTATGCAATTTAATCCAAACCGGAACTCTAGTAACCTCACTTTTAGACAATAGCACATCTGGAGTCCATTTAGTGAGAATGAGAGGAGAATTGCGAATTATCCAAGGGCCCCGTTGAAGAACATTCTCAACACCCTCTTTAGAATCAAATTTAAAGAGGAAAACACCATCATCATTCTTCATTAGTTTCTTAAAACCAAACTTACCCCACGTGTTGGTGACGTAGTTCTGAACCAATGGAAATGCAACATTCTTGCCAACAAAGAAGCCAACAAGTGTATTATCATAACGGTTGAATACACCCTCCATAGCAGCCTTTGGAAGCACCGTATCATGATTTTCAATGCGAGTCTCATTCACCAAGGCACGAAAATTAACTTTCCTAGAGACACGTTCCGGGTTTAATACATTAGCAAATGACCTCACTTCGTTGTTTTCACTACCAATCACGTTAGGACCAGAAGTAGAAGCATTTACCACGTTCTTGGGTGTACTCACATTAGGACCAGAATTAGAAGCATTCACCACATCAGCAGCAATAGTCGAATCCAACCCACCCACAAACGTAGCACTATAACTTGTGTTTTCCAGATTAGTATTACCCCAAACAGAATCTGAATGAACATCATGCGTGCTAGGGTTTAGAACAACCCTAGCAGCTTTACGCAACTCAGGACCAGCAGTGTCACCCTCAATACCACGTTCACCTTTGAGACGTTTGAACCTAGATTCCAACGCCTGAATATCAACCCTATGATACGGATTCGTGTCCGTGTTCACACCAACTTGATCGGCCAAGTTGGTGGCTGTTTTTGTAGCTTTCACCGAAGAGCTATCCTTGTTCAAGAAACCTTTGTCCATCTCTTCACAACCCCACTAACAATCCCGGGACCCAACTTCACCTAGCAAAAACCAAGAAAACCGAACAAGAGAAAACCCTAACTAACGTTAAGGTTTTAAGACGCACGTCCCAGAAAACTAACCAGCCCCCATGTATGATGATCCAAGATAGAATTAATCACGTTAAAGGCACTCTTGGATGTAAACGATCAGAATCCAAAGTAACCCTAACAAGTTAGGATCACGTTAATCTTGTATGAACCAAAAAACGATTATTAAAACCCTAAAAAAAATGATTCTTCAAAAGTAACTAAAACGAGAGAAACAAAACACCAATCAAATCAGGAACCAATTAACAATGAAGTTAATCAATAACAAGATTGGATCGATGCTAAGAATCCAAGGTTTTAGGCAGATTAGAAGGAAAAACGAATTAGAGGTTTTAGGGTTAAAAAAATCGCCATAGGAGAGAATCGGTTAGGGTTTTTTTATTACTACTTACGCACGGTTGTTTTGATTGAACCCTTGATTATAATGATTTTGAAACTGATTTTGGTTGTTTTTGTTTGAAAGTTTTGATTGTTCTGATTTTTGTTATTTGCTTAATTGAAACCGGGTGGCCCAAGAAAATTGTTGGAGCGATAGCTTAAGAGATTACGGTTTCCTTGAGGTTGGTAAGAATTACCTCCCGTATTGAAGTTTCCCATAGCAGTATAAATATCTCTTTTAGTGAAGCCACCGGCGGCTTGACACTCAGAATAATGATGGGGACCACCACAAGTCTCACAACCTGGGTTAACGACATTAATTTGCTGATTGTTTTGACACATATTTAGAAAATGTTTGTTCATTCCAGCAATTTGTTGAGCGAGAGCTACTATTTTGGGAGATGAAGAAGTGCTTGATCTAGATGACTCGCCTCTTTGGGCGAAGTGTCCCAATCATTGTGATGGGTGGTCATATTTTGATAAGATCATAGAACTCTTGGGCGCCTTTTCATAAAGGTCCTCTAGCACAACATTGATTGTATCACGGTGTCTCAAATTCAACCCATTATAGAATGTATCTATAATTGTAACGGGTAACATATTGTGGTTAGGACCTTTGGTTGATTGACAATTTCTTATGTTCCCAAGCTTGAAAAGAGATTCATCGGAAGTCGGCGGAAGTTCTTGATATCATTTCTTAATTTTTTACCATAGAAGGAGGAAGTATTTAGAGAAAAATAGTCACCATCTCCTCCCGACTAAGGATAAAATTCTTTGGAATACAATCAAAGCAATCGGTGGCATGATGCGTCAAAGAATATGGAAAGAGACATAGGCGCGGGACGTCATGCGGGACTCCATTTTGCTTCATGCTATGAGGACGGTCAAGAACTTGCCAATGTGCTTATTAACATCATCCCGGGTAAACCGTGGTATTGACAATCTTGGACTTGTTGAATCATATGATTCTTAAGTCGAAATCAGTAGCACGAATGTTAACAGGCGATCGGCCGCCCGAATCCATTCATAGTCGGTGGCATAGCTCCTCCATCGTTTAGAGATCGGGAGGCGGATTTTGAAAAATGGGAGCCGCAGGAGTGAGTCCCTAATTGTGGTTTTGATTATTATTATCCATAGTAATTTCTTCAAAATTAAATAAATGTGAAGGATCACAACGATTTCTTTATCGAATTAATCTTTCTGGATTTGAAAGAGGAGAATTAAGTTCGTTTGAAGAATATCGGGTGCTCATGCACTAAAAAGAAATAAGAAAGAAAATATTTTTTTGATTTTTTGAAAAAGAGAACATATTTTTGAGTTTTTGAAAAAGATTAAATAAAAAGAAAGTATTTTTGGATTTTTAAAAATATTTTGTGAAAAAGGAAAATATTTTTGGATTTTTTGAACTTTTTATTTGATTTTTCTTATAAAAATACGAAAATAAACTTTCAAAAAAAGGATCTTCAAGGCACTAACTCGAAACAAAACGCAAAATTCGGTCAATATCTCCCAGGCAACGGCACCAAAACTGATTCGGTTGCAATACAACAACTTTAATTTTTTTATAAGTTTTCCTGTTAGATTCAATAATCACTTGAGGACAAATGATAATCAATCTTCCGGAGTCGTAATCACGATGAGAATTGAATTGAAATTTAAGAAGTTGTCTTTTGTTTTATGCTTGATTATCAAATATTTTTGGTTTTGGATTTTTGAAAAGATTTAAAAACTACTTTAGCTAATAGGAAATATTTTAACTAATTAAAATTAGACTACAACTAATGACGAATAGAGATAAAGCTAAGAATATGATAATAAAAGCTATGCTTGTCAAGTGAGGTGAAAAAGAGAATTAAGTGTGAATAATCTACTAAGCTCGTTTAATTAATACCGTAAAAATTATTTTCTCACAGCGTTGGCTTATATTGAAAACAATCCTATTTCTTCTTGGTAATAATCACTAGATCTAAATAATTAGTTATTCAAATGGATTTTGCCCGTTAAAACAATCAACCAAATATATCTAAAAATAATCCATCAACCAAATATATCTAAAAATAATCCGGAAATTATTAATCAATAATTTTCGACACCCGTTTAAAAAACAATTTTCTCACAACGTTGGTTTATTTTGAAAAAAAATTATTTATCTTGGTAACAATTACTTGATTTAGAAGATTAAATTTTCAAACGGCTTTTGCCCGTTTGATATAACCAAAAATCAACCCAAGTAACGAAAGATTATCAATCTATAATTTCTAAGCTTTTTACACTCAAATCCAAATCACTACTCACTTAACAAAAAATCTACTCGCTACTTATATTAAACAAGTTAACATCAACAACCAATCCAACAAACATAAGCATATTTATTGATGCTCATGTATACATACGGATATCTCATTGGCTAAAGGCTACAATGGATGGTATGGAAGATAAGTTGGAGGCTATAGCGACTATGAAGGCTCGATTTTTTGAGTTGGACATACATTGGTTTTTTATAATTTAGTCTTTTGTTAAGTTATAAGAATGGCTTGTCATTCTTATATTGCGGTTGTATGTAAGTTGCACATGTTGTGCATTTGTGTCGCCCTAATCGGGCTGAGATGGGGGATTCACTCTCATCCTTTGTACGTCCCTAAAAACGAATTGCTCTGGAGAAAAAGTCCGAAACCCTTACCCTCTCATGATCGACATTAATTTAACTCTACAATCCTTTCTATTGCTTGAATCTGTTCCAATTATGTGATTACACTTTTGTTTTACGTGATTGTGAACTGGTTTTTGTGATCGCTAGGTGTTTAGGGTTTGTTCTTGTCGTTTTTTTTTTAGTGTTTCGTTACATTGGATTCACGCTAACTATCATCTTTGTGTTCATCATGACTGAGTTTGGTTAGCTTATTGGTGTTTTAATTCATGCCTTAGATGTTTTTAAGGCCCTCGATCTTGGAGTTTGCCGTGGTTTTCCTGGATTTTTGTTAATCGTATTTTTAGGGTTTTTAGGGTTTCGCTTAGTGTTTTTTGATTTCTTCTTGCTACGCTACTGTTCTTGCTTGCAATATGGATCAGAGTGGTAATGTTAATGTGGATGTAGAAGCTTTTGAGGCTCGTATGCAAAGGCTTAAAGGGAATGATGTTGATTCGTATAATGCGCCTCAGCCACGTAAGCCTCTTAGGATTCTACGTAACACTAATTTAGCAACTTCTGAAGGTAACACGTTACCTCCTGGTGGTTCATCTTCTGTTGATGCGTCACATGGTATTCCTTTGAATTATCGTGAGTTTAACGTTGACTCGAGTGCTAATACTAAAGTACTACCTGGTGAAGATTCGTTATTTTGGGGTGACACGGGTAATGTTTCTAGTCAGTTTATTCAATCTGATTTCCCATATCTTGGAGAGGTCCTTGGAGCAGCTAAAAGTGATACTATGGTGGGTAATCAAGACACGAGTGTGACTGGGGCAGCTGGGACAGCTGGGGCATCGTTTGATACTAGACCTATAACGGGAAGTCAAGTTATTAATCAGGATACGAGTAGTTTGCCTAAAGGTGATGGGATTGGTGTGGCTAGCCAAGTTGGTAAACTTAAAAGTGTAGTCACGCATGCTACTAAGGAGTGCCCTATCGTTCAATCGGCTGAAGTTCACCCTTCAACTTATGTTGGAGCTGCTAGTGGCTCTAAACAGGGTCACCCCCAAGGTACTCCTTCAAATCCTGCAAAAGGTAAATCAAACTTTCGTGCACTTAAAGTTGATAATATGTTTAATGGTGTTGATGTGTCCATTCCCTTGAAGGTAGTACAAAATATTAGCTCTAAATTTGATAACACCTTGTATGGATACTTCATTGGTAAGCGTATTGCATTTCCTGTGGTTGAGTACTTTGCTCGTAACAACTGGGCTAAATATGGTTTAAAACGGATCATGATGAATGCAAAAGGCTTCTTTTTCTTTAAGTTCGACTCTCAGGTGGGTTTGGAGGCTGTTCTTGAAGGAGGTCCGTGGATGATTAAGAATAGTCCAATTATTCTTAAAAAGTGGACCATGAGTACTAGTTTGACGAAAGAGGAGTTAACCCGCATTCGGTATGGGTTAAAGCGCATGATGTTCCGTTCTGGTATTTTCGAAGATGGAATTAGTATTATTGCAACACATATAGATGCGCCTATCATGCTTGATTCTTATACTAGCTCTATGTGTGTTGAATCTTGGGGTAGGAGTAGTTTTGCCGTTGCTTAATTGAAATTGACTCTCATGTTCCCTTAAGGAATCTATTACTATTGGGGTACCATATCTGGATCAACACGGTTTTCTTCGAAATTATTAGAATCGAATATGGTGGAAACCTCCTAGGTGCGATGTTTGTTTAATATTTGGCCACTCTGTTGATTCTTGTCCTAAGAAAATTGTTCTTGAACCGGTTGTGGAGGATAGGAATGATGGGTTTCAACTAGTTGGGAAAAAGGGTAAAGCTAAGAGGAATGCTAAGGACAATAATAGTGAGTACGGTTTTTAACGGGGTTCAGTTGGTAAAAATATGCAGTATAGGCCCAAAGCTGTTAACACTCCTTCCACTAGTAAATCCTCTCAGGCGTTGCTAGTACTAGTATGGGTCCTTTACATAATCGGTGGGTAATATTGCTTCACTAATAACTCTACATCTAATGACCCTCTTGATGTGTCTACTAAAGGTAGTCAACTTGCTCATGCTTCAACTACGGTAAGTAATCCAATTTTGACTCCTAATATATCTACATCTAACCCGTTTGGTTCTTTGGCTACTTATGATGATGTTGATCGACTAATGGTTTGGCGGATGAGGATGAGGTTGTTAATGTTTATGATGAAGCGGTAATTTGTTTGACAAATCGGGGCAAGCACTCACATTACGAATGTCCACGATGTTTAGTGTCGCCTCTTGGAATATAAGGGGTTTGAACCATTCCCCTAAACAAAAGAGGTTAAGCAGTGGTTAATGATAATAATCTTAGTATATGTGCTATCTTGGAATCTCATGTTGATGCATCGGTGGTGTATGATACATGTCGTAATGTTTGTCGTCGGTGGAAGTGGACATCAAATGGTGAGTACGTGTGATAAGGGTCCGTATTATTCTTGGTTGGAATGATGATATTGTTGATCTTATGATCATGTCTCAAACTAACGGGTTATGCATGTTCGGTAAATACTCGGACGGACAACAAAACTTTTACATTCTTTTGTGTATCTGCAGATAATTACTATGTTCATCGGCGTGCCCTTTGGTCCAACCTTGTTTGCCATGCTGGATTTATGCGTAGTAGGCCTTGGGTTTTGTTGGGTGATTTTAATGCGGCACTTAGATTGGAGGATCATTCTTGTGGTAGTTATGCTCCTGACATTGCTATGCGAGAATTCAAAGATTGTGTTCAGAAAATGGAGGTTGAGGATCTTAATTGTACTGGTCTTCACTTTACTTGGATTCAGAAACCAAGAGGCTCATTTGGTACATTGAAGAAAATTGATAGGGCGATGGGCAATCTGAAATTTGCTGACGTGTTTCCTGGTTCGTTTGCTATATTTCAACCTTATCGTATTTCGGATCATTCTCCGTGTGTTCTGCGTATTCCCGGGTAACTAGGCCTAAGCCTAAGCCGTTCAAATTCTCTAACTTCTTGGTTCATAAAGATGGGTTTATTGATACAGTTCTTTGCGGGATGGAATCTTAAAGTTCATGGTTGTGCTATGTATCATGTGGTTCAACGCTTAAAGGGTGAAATCTCCTTTTGGTAGCTTTTGCCAGTCAGTGTCTGCATGACCGGGTAGTTAGGATTCGGAAGGAGTTAGATGAGGTCAAAAGGCTATTGATACGGATCCGTCTAATTGAGACCTACGTGATGAACATGCTCACTATCTTCTTGCTTATAAGGAGGCTCGTTAGATGAAGAACGGTTTTAAAGCGAAATCTAAAGTTCAATGGCTTCATGCGGGTGATTCTAATCTGACTTACTTTCATAATATTGTTAAAAGTAAATGTGCCCGTAACGAATTGAATTGGTGAGAGATGCAAACAATGTCTTGTATGAGGGTCATCGAGTTGCGAGTGCTTTTGTTGCTCATTATGAGCAGTTTCTTGGTATTGAAGGTAGTTGTAGTCCATTTGATGAGTACGGTATATTTTCTAATGTTCTTTCACACCAATTGGCTAATTTGATGGTTCGTCATGTCACGGATGCGGAGATAAAGGAGGCTATATTTTCTATGGGGATGATAAAGCTCCGGTCCCGATGGTTTCACAATTTTTTTTAAGAAAGCATGGGATATTGTGGGTCTTGAGGTTATATCTGCTTTGTTGGGATTTTTCATGAATGGTAAGCTTCTTAAGGAGATTAATCATACCATTATATCGTTGATCCTAAAGTGTCTACCCGTCTAAGATTAATGACTATAGGCCTATTTCTTGTTGTAATGTCATGTATAAGTGCATTAGCAAAATCCTTGCTAATCGTATTAAAGAAGGCCTTGGTCAGTTGGTTAGTATTAATCAATCTGCCTTTGTTCCTGGTCGTCGTATATCTGATAATATATTACTTACCCAAGAGCTTATGCGGAATTATCATAGATGGAGAGGTCCACCTAGGTGTGCGTTTAAGGTTGATATTCAGAAGGCTTATGATACGGTCGATTGGGCTTTTCTTAAAGCTATTCTGATTGGTTTTGGTTTTCACGCAAAAATGGTTGACTGGATCATGGTATGTATCTCATCTACATCTTATTCTATATGTATTAATGGGGATCTTCATGGCTGGTTTAAAGGTAGCGGGGTCTTTGACAAGGTGACCCGTTATCTCCTATTGTTTACTACGGTTATGGAAGTTTTAACTCTTATATTGAAGACAAAGGTTTCTAATGCGGTGGATTTTCGGTTTCATCATTTGTGTGAACAACGAGAATTATTAACCTTTGTTTTGCGGATGACCTCTTCTTGTTCGCTAGAGGCCATCGGGATTACATTAATGTCATTATCACGAGCTTTGGAGGATTTCAAGAACTTTTGGGTCTTGTCCCAAGTATCCCTAAAATCTGACTTTCTTTTGTAATGTGCCTAATGCTATTAAAATTGCTATTCTCCGATCTATGCCATTTGAAGGTTCTCTCTGTCGGTATCTTGGGGTTCCCTTATTTCCTCGAGACTTCTTTATAGGGATGTAAGGTGCTTGTTGAAAAGTTGGAAGGTCGTGTGAAGGATTGGCGTAATAAGTTCTTATCTCTTGCGGGTAGGCTTGATTGGTGAGGTCATTTTATCATCGATGCATTTGTATTGGGCTTGATCTTTATTCTTCCTACTCGTATTATACATGACTTGGAGCGACTTATGAGGGCTTCCTTTGGTGTCAAGGAGAAATGAAAAGGGAAAGGCTAAGGTGGCTTGGGACTATGTTTGTAAGCCTAAGAAAGAAGGTGGTCTTGGTATTCGACGTTTGGAGGATTTTAACATTGCCTCATGACTACACATATTTGGAGTATTTTGACACATAAGCGATCGTTATGGGTTCAATGGATTCATTCTTATAAACTTAGTGGGAGAAGCTTTGGGAGGTCCCATGTTTGGGGATGTTAGGCGGGGATGGCGCAAGCTTCTTGCGATTCGACCAAAGATTCGTTCATTTTACGGCATAAGATCAATAATGGAAAGGACACATCGGTTTGGTTTGATAGGTGGTGTGCGTTAAGCCCAATTCGCGATTTGCTTCTTGCTAGAGATATTGCCCGGGCAGGTTTTAATTTATCTGATTCGGTTTGTGATATGATTGCTAATGGTGTTTGGCGATGGCCGGTGGACTGGTTATCTCGTTTTCCATTGTTAGCTGCAATTCCGGTCCCTAATCTTAATGACTCTATCGATGGATTATTATGGCGCAATTTGGATGGTAATCTTAGTGGTTTTCGGTTTGGTGCATGGGATTCTATCGTCTTAGGGCTAATGTGGTTGGTGGTGTAATGTTCCTTGGTTCTCTCATTGTATCCCGAGGCATGCAATACACTTGTGGCTCGCTATTAGCGAAGTTGAAGACTCAAGATAGGATGCGACAATGGGATGTTGGTCCTAATGTTGACTTGGACTCGCTTAGATGCCCGCTTTGTGAATTGGTTCGGATTCTCATTCTCACTTATTTTTGAGTGCCGTTTTCAATGCGGGTTTGGTTTCGGATCCGGGTTTTATCGGCATGGATGCGGTCCCCTTCTTTGGAGAGTATTCTTGTTCTTGTTCTTATTAAGGGACGGTCGGTTGGTAGCATCATTTCTCGATTCTTGCTTGCGGCTACTACATACTTTATCTCGGATGGAGCGCAATGCTAGGATTTTCAAGCGAAAAGAAGTCTCTTGTATGCGGATGTGGTTAGCATCATTGTCTCTACTATTCGGTTGAAGTGGTTACCTTCAAGTTCAGAAGCTAACCTCGCGATCTCGTTTGATCCTTGATAAATGGAAGATTCCAAGTATTTGTATTTCTCACGAAGGAGTGCGGGTAAGGGTTGTACTCTTTATCCCTACTCCAAGGTTTTTCCTTTGGGTTTTCTTGGAAAGGGTTTTAAGGAGGCGACTTCACGGGTTAACTTGCTCCCTTTGTGGATTGGTGGATGCGGGATGCTTGCTTGCTACAAGTTCTTTTACTTGTTTATGCCTAGTTAGTTGATGTAATATAGTTAGGTCCTTTGTGTTTATGGCATGTCATAAACACTAGTCTATCAAGCTTTGCTTGAGGTTAATGTGGTACTTGACCACATTCCATTTGTACTTCACAATATTTTTGGTTATATATTTGGGGTAAAACCCTTTACCCAAAAAAAAAAACGTTTTTGGTGTAATGCATTTTACCGGGGTGAAAATCACTTTACCCAAAAAAAAAAAAAAAAAAAAAAAAAGAGAAAAGGAGGATAAGAAAATAGAACACGATCTATTGGATGAAACAAATAAAACCACCGATCTTATAAACTAAGACAAATACCAAAGTTTATTTCTTTATTAGCTTCTATTTCACTAATTAGGTGATACTGATTGTGAACTTTATATACTAAATAGCCTATTAGAAACTAGAAAACTATAAACTTTAATAAATAAGCTAGCTTATAAGACCCTTAAGCTCCACACCTTAAAATGTATGAATGGATGCTTAAAAATCAAAAATGTAACAAGATTAGGTCAATAAGCTAATGAATAAGCACTTATATGAACCGAATAAGCTATGAAAAAGCTTATTGATTTAAAAAACCAAACTTTAATCAAAATAAGCTATGAAAAAGCTAAAAAATTAGATCTAATATCCACCCAAAACTAAAGTGTTCACTTCGAAAAGTAAACGCGAATTAAATAAGCTAAATATGAAATAAGCTAAAGAAAAACTAAAAAGATTAAAACTATAAAAGTTAAAAAGACTAGATCTAAATCCACCCAAAACTAAAGTGTTTGAATCCGAAAATTAAACGCAGACTGAGTATTTTTAAGGATTAGATCTAAGAGAATAAGCTATTGAATATCTTATTATGAGATAAAAACTAAAAAAGATGAAAACTTTTTAAGAAATAAGCACTAAAGATTAAAGCTTTTTGTAGAAATAAGTTGTAAAAAGACTTTTTAGAACTATTAATAAAAAGGGTTTTGAAAAGAAACTAAATAAATAAAAAGTGCTTATTGAATAAGCTATATGAAAAGCTTATCAAAAAGCTAATCTTTTTAGTCTAAAAATAAGCTATAAGGAAAAGCTCATTCTAGAGAAAAAGATGTAAAGAAGATAGCTTAAAGTGAATAAGCTATAGGAGAGCTTATCACAAATAAGCTAATCTAATAAGCTACAATAAGCTATATAAGCTAACAGATTATTAGATAAGAAAAGAAAAAGAAAATAAGAGAAAGAGATAGGGAGAAGAAATAAGCTAAGTAACCTTCGTTAATACAAATAAATCGTAAAAACGTTTATTAATATTTAGCGATCTCTTTGGGTTTTGTTGAATAATACAGGACCCCTTATCACAAAGACTACCATTTGATGTCCACTTCCATCGACGACACACATTACGACATGTATCATACACGACAAAAGCATCCACATGAGATTCCAAAACTACACACAAACTAAGATTATTTTCATTAACTACCTGTCTAATCTCTTTTTGTTTAGGGGAGTGGTTCAAACCCCTTATATTCCAAGAGGCGATACTAAACATCAGGAACATTCAGAAAAGGAGTGCTTGCCCCCGGTTTATCAAACAAATTACCTGATTCATCAAATACATTTTCTTTTTTTGGGTAAAAGGGTTAATTCACCCAGGTAAAATATATTACGCCCAAAACATTGAAGTACAAAGGATGAGGGTGAATCCTCATCTCGATCCTTAGACACTTACAGACTCTCCTATAGGAATGCAACATCATTCCTATTACTTACAATATAAGCGTGACAGACCACACTTATAACTAAACATCAGACTACTACGATAAAAAGAATAAAAATAAATGCACTTCAAGTAGAAATACTTGAATCTTCAAGTCACCATAGTAGTCCAAACTTCCAGCGTGGCCCAAATATACAATATCATGATCCTCAAATTGAAGTACAGTTCACAAGTTTCACACAACGGTTGGTGAAGGACTCTAAAACCACGGATAGACCAGCAAGCTCAAACTCGCTCCAAAGGTGTATGTTGAGATGCAAACCAGAACACCAATAATAATAACCAACAAATACGTATAAACCCCACGCACATCAAACCCATGATCAAGTAATCAGCAAAAAGAATCAGTTCACAAATTTCGCACAACGATTGGTGGAAGACTCTAAAACCACGGATAGAGCAGCTAGCAAAACTCGCTCCAAAAGTGTACGTTGAGATGCTAAACCAAACCCCAATGTGATACCGAGCATAGAACATAATCATAGGGTAACAACCCTAACTTCCAGCTAATACGAACCCAAGACCAATGTAAAATCAGCAAACATGTCCATGATGATTCGAATAGCACGCGTCTCACAAGGCCAACCAAAATATGAATCAAATAACGACCTTCAAACAGATGAGAGGTTTTGAACAAGATTACCTTCAAACTTGACTTACATCTCTCTCAAAAACCCACTTATATCATACTACCAGCCATATTAGCACAAACAGTTGCCTCACAACACGCTAAGGATCATGTAATAACCACAATCAGAAGCATCATCACAACCAGCAAGAGCACTAACCAATAAAATCAAAACCAAAAGTTTTGATTACCACGTCCATCATCAGATCAAGAAGATACGAAACCCTAACAAGGTTTTGTATATCGTTAAGCCCCATCCAAAAAAGTACCATATACCAGCATAATAATACGAAACCCTAAACAAGGCTCCATGCAATGATAAACCTGATATATGAAACACCATCAAGCAGATCGAATAAAGATAATACCATGACATTATAAACGATCGATAATTAAGCATATGAAACCCTAAAAAATCGTTTTAGGGTTAACACCTTCAACGATTCAAGATTAGCATTAAGAAATCGTTTAAGGTTTAAAAGGAATGATCAATACACCTAATCCCAATAAATAATCGATAAAAAACCGACAAAAAGAGAAAACATACGATTAGGGTTTATGTTGAAAGAGCAGCGATTTCACAAGATACTAAAGTGATAAACAAGACACAACCCCTCCCATATAATCACATCCATAAACCGATTGCATATTATTATAAATAATAGAGAGGCGGTTTAATGGAATGTTTAGATCTGATCGGAAAAGAGGAGGGGAGGGGAGGCCGGAAATCGCCCCCTAGGGAGAGAGATAGTTAGGGTTTTTTTTTCATCAAATACATTTTCAAACTCATCATCATCAGCCAATTCTTTAAGCTTTATTTTAAAGAATTATGTAGGATTCTATAAGCTTTCTTTTAAGCATTTTAGTCCTTTACATCCTTTTTGAGTATTTGGTTTAGCTTATTATTGAATTTATTTCTATCTTAATTCTGCTCATCATAACTGCTTATTAGTGTTTTGTTATATTGTTAGATTTTGTAAATAAGATGTTTTTGTTTAGCTTATGTTATTAGTTCAAAAGCAAAAAGAAAAAAATCAAAAAAAATAAAAATAAATAATGTTTAGCAAAAAGGGACATTGCCCAGGTTTGAACCTGGGTCAGTCTCCCTCACACGCCCAACACACAACACATCAAACCAACTTGCCGTTGGGACTTTTCTCGTCTAAATCTGCACAATCAAATCATTAAAAACATTTTTCTTTATTTAGCTTATTCAAAGTACTTTTTATGAAATTTAGTATTTTTCCTAGATTAGTAATAGTTTAAAGTATTTTCCATTAAAATTTCATAAATTTCCAAAAAGTTTTGCTATTTTTAATAATTAGTTTTTATAATTTTAGATTTTAATTCATAATAATTAAATAAAACGTCAAAAAAACATTCTGCTTGTTCCCAAATTTTTAATTTGTTATTTCGCACGTAGGAAAATTAGATTTACATTCCTAGGGTTGTTATTTCATAGATTTTACGTTTTAGGCTCGGGTTTTTCCCGAGCACGCGCGTTTTTAGGTTTTTAGTGCGTTTAAGGTTTTAATTGTTTCATTTTATCATTTTATATGCTTTATGAGTTTAATTTGGTTTATCTTTCATTGTCGTAGTGTAAATCCTCATTATTTGCCTATTTTTCCCCATTCGAAATCACGTGAATGCGACGAGAGTTACATACTCCATTCGTCCTTCGCTAGGAACGATCCGGGGACTGAAACCTAACCGTTTGAGTTGCTCTTTGAGAAATATGTAATTGACGATAGATCAGTGGCTTTCCAGTCCACTCCTTGTGCGGTTTGTGCCACAGCAAGGGGTCGGGACCTACAGTCTCTAGCCATGTGTCCTACCTTAGAGCAATTCCTACACACCACTGAGCACTGCCCATGATGGTGTCGACTGTAACGATTACACAAGGGTTTGCTACCTTAATAACCCTTCTTCTCTCCATTACCTATAGCATACATCCTGGCAGTCTCTCGACGTTTGTTGCTTTCTCCCTTAACAGTCTCATTCCTCTTCCTCTTATCACTCTTACTCTTGTCTCCTCCTTCCAACACAAGAGCGTCCATCAAACGCTGGGCTACGGTAACTACCTCATGCAAGTTAGCCGGCTTCGCAGCAATGACATCATTCCTAGTAGCTAGAGGCAATCCATCAGTGTACCTTTCAATCTTAAGAGTCTCAGTACGAACCATTTCTGGGCAAAGCAACGACAACTCTTTGAAGTGACGGTTGTAAGCCGTCATGTCGCTACCCTTAACCTTATGGTTCCAGAACTCAACTTTTAACTTCTTAACCTCATTCCTAGGACAGTAAGTCTTAATCAGAAGGGCCTTAAACTGGGTCCAAGTCATGCCATAGGCTATCTTACTTCCTACTGATTTGTGATAGTTGTTCCCCCAAGTCAACGCTTCGTCCTTCAGAGTGAACATCGCGTACTTGACCTTGGCATCCTCATCACAGTTACTAACGGTGAAACACGGATTCAGTTTTCTCCATCCACCTCGTTAGGTAAACCACTCCCTCGGTTCCTCCGAAACTCGATGGGACCACAAAATTGGAACTCCTTGTAGGTACAACCTCGAGCTCTATTAAGCGATGGGGTTCCAATAGAGGTGTTTGAGTGATTAGACTCAGCTAGCAGCTCAGCTACACGATGTGTCACGAGCTGGTCGATGTGGGCTTGATTCAAAGGCGGAGGGATCGGTGGGACATGACCATTCTCAGCTTGGTCATTAACGTCCGGGTTCTCAACGGCGGGGTTGTCAATGTTCTGATCCTCAACAGGTGGAGTGGTCGAGGTCAGACGACGACCTCGACGGACAGGAGTAACCACAACAGCAGGCGCTGCTCGGGTGGTCCTAAGCGGGTTTCGTCTTGGTGCCATTGATCTAAAGGTTAACACAAGAGGGTTACTGTTTCCCGGATCCCACGGATCCCTCCCACAAGGGATCCGTCTAGCGTAAAGCTAGGGATCCGTGGGACGCTCCTCTTTGCCCATGGGTATTTTGGTTATGGGTCATGGGTCATGGGTTATGGGTTGATCCATGGGTTTCTTATTAGATACAATGTATCTTATGAGTGCAATGTACCTAGTCAAATGGGTATAGGTCAATACCATGGGTTATGGGTATTTTCCATGGGTTGTAGTTTTTACCCATTTATATAATATATACTAGTTTTGTATATATTTAGCCCAATATGTAAACACTAGTTGTTGTACATATATATTACTAAATCATAAAATCACTTACACTTGTTTTAGTGTTTTATGTGAAAACGTTAAGTATGTTAGAAAACTATTGGCTCAAACTATTTACGTATTTTATTTATTTCGTTAAAATGATTTTACGTTTGTTATCGACAAAACATTAGAACATCGTAAAATATAAATAAACGTTTTTACGGCTTATTTGTATTAACAATTTCTGAGCTTCCAAATAATCCAACAGTAAGTGAGTATCACCAGGTTGAAAAGAGAACTTTTTGTTGATCCTAGGTGTTTGGTTGTGTGAATCTCGAATAATTCCCTGAGGCTGGAAGGTTTTGTGACAGATATGTTCCACCAGTTGAGGAGAAAGAGCCACAAGGAGTTCGCGAAGTCGCATTGTAGGAAAAGGTGAGGAGCAGATTTGTCATGTAAGTTACACAATGGACATCGAGCATAAGTGAGAGTGATGTTTCGACTGAGGAGCTGGTCTCTTGTAGGGATCCGATTCATTTCAAGTCTCCATCCAAAGATGTTAACTTTTAGGGGTGCTAGATGATTCCAAGGAAACTTCCAGTTGCTCGGTCCGTAGATGGTGGATTGAAGGAGAGACTTCATTAACTTAGTTGTAAAGGAGCCCGATGTGTCATATTTCCACTCCCAAATGTCATTTGAAGCTGAGAGGGAGAGATGAAAGACCTGAGTAATCAAATTCTGGAGTTCGAAAAGCTCATTATGAGAAGACGAGGGTCGTATCCAGTTCCATTCCCATTGTGTGACGCGACCTCTGCCAGTGCATCGTTCATTGAAGAAGCATCATTTGTGTCTTTCTAGCTTGTAGAGATTCGGATATGCTTCCCGAAGTGGAGATCCGCCGATCCATGTGTCAACCCAGAAGCGAATAGATGATCCGTTACCTACCAAACCTGTAATCACTTTCTCCAAAAAACATTAAAAGGGTCAAGGTGGGAGTTTAGCGTTGCTATGGTCCTCCAAACTCCCACCATGTTAGACTTCAAAGGTACAAGAGAATAGTTCCGGTTGGAGGAGTGAATGGAGGTGATGACGCGCCTCCAAAGGCCATTTGGCTCATTATGATAGCAAATTAATACTTCTAGGTTTTCTCACTTTGCATACCTATTTACATGCAATGAAGTTCCTACTGATGAAATACGTATAACATGAGAACTAGTAAATTAAACAACAAATTCACAATTATGCCTAAACACCAGGAATCGTAATAGCTATAATAAGTCGAGAAAACATATAGCCTACTTCAAGCATATTATTTGAATTTACAAAACATATATTTCATACGTCCCAAAACATAATTCCACTTTGCTAGTTTTTGGTATCTCAAAATTAATGTTCATTTCAATTTCAATAATCAAAATACTTTTAAATGGGTAAGAATAAAATTGTATTACTAATTTTTTCTTTTGTAATGAGATGAAATCTTGTTAGCAGTTAATATTGTAAAGATCTACTTTTCTTAAAGTTTTATTTGAAAAGGACATTTCATTTGAAACCAAAAAAGCAATAAATAAAGAGAAAAAAAGAAATGTAGTGATAATTTAACAAACTAAAAATAATAAAACAAATATATGAGAATCAATGAATGTTTGTATGTAATTAATATTATAATATTTACAAAATAATTTAAAAAACTAAAAATCTTTTCCATTTTGACATTTTTACCACAGCTTCACCCTATAACCACAGCTTTTAGAAACAATCTTTGACTTAGTCGTAAAACGATCAACTGCCACGTCACACTTAAGCGTGACCGTTATCTCCCATGTCTTGACAAAGACCAATCTTAATCTTAACCGCGCATTCACCTTCACTTTCAACGGCACATTCCTTCCCTTGTCACCTTCACCACCGGCGTGTACATCACGCGCCAAAGACAACACCATTACCTCTCAACACCGTCGAATCACCGTCACGTTATTAGCCTTACATTCAAGGATGACTAGGGTGAAGAAAAAGCAACGACAAACAGAGCTCCGTGAGGTTCTACGGTTAGCGAATTTTGCGACTTTTGGGAGTTTCCGGTGGTGGATTACGTAAGACTTGATCTTTGGGTATTCGGATGACGTAGGTTCCCTGTGGTGGAAGTAATGGCTTGTCGTCATATTGTGGTTGTTGATCAGAAGATGGATGAACACGGTCTTATGTCATTGTGCCAAAAGAGTTATGGAGTAAGACTAGTTATGAACAAGAGGTATAGGGGAGTGGAATGGTGGTGGGAAGGCATGTTTGCAGTGGATATATAGCTGTTTTGTTTTTATTTTTGGAATTGGTTTCTTTTTTATAAATTTGGAACCGATGGGTGTGTTTGTTTCATTAAGATGTTTTGGGTGCAGATCGACTACCACATCTTCGGTAAGAGGTGGCTACAAAGTCTAAATCTGAATGAAATAACGTTGTTTGTTTTGTATAATTGTCGAATGATTTTAAGTGCTCGTTTTGCAATTTGTTTATTAAACCAACGCAATGCAATAATAATTAACTTATGTAAATATGAAACAAGACTTTTTATCATAAATATAACATAGTTGATAAACAATCAAATATATTATATAAAGTTTACAAAGCAGTAAGACAAGTCCCCACCTCTTCTTCGAGTAAGATATTATATGTCTAACGGGTCTTACTCAAAAGAAAAAACAAACAAGCAAAACGTGCGCCTCCTCTTCTTGGTAAGAGTAAGAGGGCTAGTAAGACTTTTTTTTTAAAACAAGCGCATGTGCTTGATTTCTTCTCTTTGCCTTTTTCTTTCTTTCTATTTAATTTGTTTCACTATTAAGAATGTTATTAAATACTACATCCGTCCTAAAATAGTTGTCCACTTTAATTTCTTTAATTTTTTTAATTTTTTTTATTCAACTTTGACCATAAATATTTTATTTGTGTAATATAATACTTGATAAATAATATATGAATAGATTTTGTTTTAATGTATTTTCATTTGATATAATTTTCATCAAGTATTATATAACACAAATAAAAATATTAATGATCAAAGTTGAACAAGAAAGACTCAAAAAAGTCAAAGTGGACAGTTATTATGGGAGGGGAGTAATAATGTTATCTCTATGGAAATGATCTTCTTTATACTAGCTTTAAAAATTCGTGCACCCGAAGTTTGATCGGATAGTATAACGCGTAATAATATTTTTTGTAAGTAAAGTAACAAATAATAATATTTTAATAATCATGTTTAATATACAAGTAATAGTTAACAAAATATCTATAAAATTGTACAAGCATTAACTAAAATTCACATTTAATTTTTTTTTACATGTCTTTTTGGGTAAAGGGGAGTAATCCTACACCCTGGTAAATATATTAACCAAAACGTTTTAAGTAGGATGAGAGTGAATCTCTCATCTCGGCCTGTTATATGGGCAACAGACACACACATTAAAGTGCACTTAACCAACTACATACCATAAGAAAGACATGCCAATCTTATGGACTACCAAAAAAAAACCAAATTACTTCCTACCACGACCTAAGAGATTAACATCATACATGTCACATAAATCCTCCAAGTGTCCCGGTAAATCGTAGACCTGAGCAGCATAATCATCAAACTCTTCAAGCTCAAATCCCCCACCTCCCCCAGAAGCCAAAAATGACGCCATAGGGTTATCTGGCTCCAAAACCTCATCCTCACTATCAGAACAAGTCACATTCCAGTGAACTTATTGGATGTTTAATATATTTTACCAGGGTATGATTCCCTTTTACCAAAAAAAACAAGTCACATTCTCGACTTTAGAAAACGGATTACTTACCTTGGTAGCGAGAACCATCCATACCGCCTCCTTAGTAAACCGATCTTGCTTCATCATTAATAGACAACCAAAGTTCAAACCCTAGTAACTTCCATCTAAGATCGACATCATTCTAACTTTATCCTCCCTTCTATTGCTTGAATCGGTTCCAAGCATTAGCATACCCAAACACTTTACATTTTATGTGATTCTCTTTGTGTTTTACGAATTGATACCGGTTCTTGTGATCGCTAGGAGTTAGGGTTTCGGTTTTGTCGTTTTTATTTTAGGGTTTCGTCACTTTGAAATCGCTATCTATTATCATAAGTGCTCATCATGGTTGATTTTGGTTAGCTTATTAGTGCTTTAATTCATGCCTTAGATGTACTAAGGCCATCGATTTGGAAGATTGCCGTGGTGTTCCTGGTTTTTTTGTTAATCGTCTTTTTAGGGTTTTTAGGGATTCGTCTTTTGTTTTCTGGTTTTCTTGGTTCCTCATCGTTTTGATTGCAATATGGATAAGAGTATTAATGTTAACGTTGATTTGGAAGCTTTGGATGCTCGAATGAAAAGGTTGAAAGGGAACGAAGTTGGTTGTGATGTTGCGCCTAAACCAAAGTTGCTTATGAGGATTCTACGCAACCCTAATCCAACCACATCCGATGTTGATTCGAATCTTGCTTCGGGAGTTCGTTTGCTGCTGATTCGAACCATGACATTAGTTTGCAATATCGTGAGGTAAACAATGATTTGAATGATAATACTAATGTGCATGATTCATTGTTTTGGGGTGAGAGTAATGCTACTAATCGCTATACTCAACTGATTTTCCTACGCTTGAGGAGACTATTGGGGTTGCAAAAGTGGTGATCGGTGGTTACTCAAGATGAAGATACCTTTCCTAAAGGTGATGGTATTCGTGTGGGTAATCTTGTTGGCAAGTTAAAAGCATCAGATCGAATAATACTATTACCAATGAGAGCCCGATTGTTAAAACAACTGAAATTCAGCAGTCAAAAACATATGTGGGAGTTGCTAGTGGTTCTCAAACGACTCATACTCAAGGTACTCAAGCTAATCCTGTCAAAGGTAAGTCTAACTTTCGTGAACTTAAAGTTGATAATGTTTTTAATGGTGTTGACGTGTCCATTCCTCGTAAGGTGGTAGAAAATATTAGCATTAAATTTGATAACACCTTGTATGGATATTTCATTGGCAAGCGTATTGCATTCCCAGTGGTTGAGTACTTTGTTCGCAACAATTGGGCTAAGTATGGTCTTAAACGGATTATGATGAATGCACAAGGCTTCTTTTTCTTTAAGTTTGACTCACAAGGTTGGCTTGGAGAATGTTTTAGAAGGTGGTCCGTGGATGATCAAAAACAGCCCTATTATTCTAAAGAAGTGGACCATGAGTACTAGTTTGACGAAAGAGGAATTAACCCGTATCCCGGTATGGGTTAAGCTACATGATGTTCCTTTGCAGGTATTCTCTGAGGATGGTATTAGTATTATTGCAACACACATTGGTAAGCCGATTATGCTTGATTCATATACTAGTTCTATGTGTACTGATTCTTGGGGTAGGAGTAGTTTTGCTCGATGTTTAATTGAAATTGATTCTCATATTCCGCTTAAGGAATCTATTACTGTGGGGGTCCCATACATGGATAGGCTTGGCTTCTCTTCTCAAACTATTAGGGTGGAATATGAGTGGAAACCTCCTAGATGTGATGTTTGTTTGATATTTGGTCATTCTTGTGATACTTGTCCTAAGAAAGTTGTGACTACACCGGTTGTGGAGGTAAACCAGGATGGATTTCAAGTTGTTGGGAAAAAGGGTAAAGCTAAAAAGAATGCTAGGGATAATAGAACCGGAATTGTTAATGGGGTCCCTGTTGGTAAAAATATGCAGTATAGGCCTAAATCTGTCTCCACACCTTCTACTAGCAATCCGGTTCAAGGAAGTACTAGTACTAGCGGATAAGCCCCTAATCCTAAAGTGGCTACATCTAACCCGGTAGGTCCTTTTACTTCACATAATACTTCCCATCTTGTTGAAAGATGTTGAGGTGAATAAGGATAACCAATCTGCTCCCAAAGTTATTTCTAGTACTATCTATCCTACACCTAAAACTAATAACCCAAATTTAGGCGCTAATGTGACTACATCTAACCCGCTTGGTTCTCAAGCTACCGACGATGCGGATGAAAATAATGAGTTAGATGAGGATGATGTGATTGAGAATATTTATGATGAAACAGGTAATTTATTTGATAAATCAGGGGCAAGCACTCCTGTTATGAATGTCCCTGATGTTTAGTATCGCCTCTTGGAATATAAGGGGTTTGAACCATTCCCCTAAACAAAAAGAGGTTAAACAGGTGGTCAATGATAATAATCTTAGTATATGTGCTATCTTGGAATCTCATGTTGATGCTTCGGTGGTGTATGATACATGTAGTAAAGTTTGTCGTCGGTGGAAGTGGACGTCAAATGGTAGTCTGTGTGATAAGGGTTCCCGTATTATACTTGGTTGGAATGATGACATTGTTGATGTTATGATTATGTCTCAAACTAACCAGGTTATGCATATTCAGGTTAATACTCTCATGACAAAGAAAACTTTTTCCGTTCTTTTGTATATGCAGATAATTATTATGTTCATCGACGTGCCCTTTGGTCTAATCTTGTTTGCCATGCTGGATTTATGCGTACTAGGCCTTGGGTTTTGTTGGGGATTTTAATGCGGCTCTTAAGTTGGAGGATCATTCATGTGGTAGTTATGCTCCGACATTGCTATGCGTGAATTCAAAGATTGTGTTCGTAAAATGGAGGTTGAGGATATTAATAGTATCGGTCTTCATTTTACTTGGAATCGAAACCAAGAGGTTCCTTTGGTACATTGAAGAAAATTGATCGGGTGATGGGCAATCGAAATTTCCGACTTGTTTCCGTGTTCGCTTGCCATATTTCAACCTTATCGTATTTCGATCATTCTCCGTGTGTTCTCGCGATTTCTCGTGTTACTAAGCCTAAGCCTAAACCGCTTAAATTCTCGAACTTCTTGGTTCATAAAGATGGGTTTAGTGATACGGTTAATGCGGGATGGAATCTTAATGTTCATGGTTGTGCTATGTATCGTGTTGTTCAACGCTTAAAGGGGCTGAAATCTCCTTTTCGTAAGCTTTTGCACAGTCAAGGTAATCTTCATGAACGGGTAGTTAGGATTCGGCAGGAGTTAGATGACGTCCAAAAGGCTATTGATACAGATCCGTCTAATTCTGAACTACGGGATGAACATGCTCACTATCTTCTTGCATATAAGGAGGCTACATTAGATGAAGAACGGTTTTTAAAGCAGAAATCTAAAGTTCAATGGTTTATGTGTGATTCTAATACGGCCTATTTTCATAATATTGTTAAAAGCAAATGTGCCCGTAATCGAATTGAATTGGTTAGAGATGCAAACAATGTCTTGTACGAGGGTAATCAGTTGCGTGTGCTTTTGTTGCTCACTATGAACAGCTTTGTATGGAAGGAAATTGTACTCTTTTGATGATTATGGTATATTCTCTAATGTTCTTCCTCCTCAATTGGGTGGTTCGATGGTTCGTCATGTTACGGATGCGGAGATTAAGGATGCTATATTTTCTATGGGGATGATAAAGCTCCCGGTCCCGATGGGTACACTACCGCTTTTAAGAAAGCATGGGATATTGTGGTGCCGAGGTAAGGATCATTGCGTGATTTTTTATTAATGGTAAGCTTCTCAAGGAGATTAATCATACTATTATATCTTTGATTCCTAAAGTGTCTACCCCATCTAAGATTAATGATTATCGGCCTATTTCTTGTCAGAATGTCATGTATAAATGCATTAGCAAAATCCTTGCTAATCGTATTAAAGAAGGCCTTGGTCATTGGTTAGTATTAATCAATCGGCATTTGTTCCTCGGTCGTCGATATCCGATAATATATTACTTACCCAAGAGCTTATGCGGAATTATCATAGAGGAAGGGTCCTCCTAGATGTGCTTAAGGTTGATATTCAAGGCATATGATACGGTTGATTGGAATTTTCTTAGGGCTATTCGATTGGTTTTGGTTTTAACTCCAAAATGGTTGATTGGATCATGGTTTGTATATCATCTACGCCTTATTCCATATGTGTTAATGGCGATCTCCATGGCTGGTTTAAAGGTAAGCGGGCCTTAGACAAGGTGACCCGTTATCTCCATACTTGTTTGTTGGTTATGGAAGTGCTAACTCTTATATTGCGTAAAAAGGTTTCAATTCGTTGATTTTCGTTTCATCATTTGTGTGAGCAACAAATAATTATTAACCTTTGTTTTGCGATGACCTCTTCTTGTTTGCTAGAGGCCATCGTGATTCATTAATGTCATTATGTGCCTTGGAGGATTTCAAGAACTTTTCGGTCTTGTCCCAAGTATCCCTAAAAGTACACTTTCTTTGTAATGTTCCAAATGCTATTAAAGTCGCTATTCTCCGCCTATGCCGCTTATGAAGGTTCTCTCCATGTTAGGTACCTTGGTGTCCCCTTATATCATCAAGACTTCTTTATAGGGATTGCAAGGTGCTTGTTGAAAACCGGAAGGTCGGGTGAATGATTGGCGCAATAAGTTCTTATCTCTTGGGTAGGCTTCAATTGGTGAGATCTGTCTTATCTTCGATGCATTTATATTGGGCTTCGCTTTTATCCTTCCTATCAGATATCCATGAGCTTGAGCAATTTTATGAGGGTTTCCTTTGGTGTCAAGGAGAAATGAAAAGGGAAAGGCTAAGGTTGCTTGGGAATTGTTTGTAAGCCAACGAATGAAGGTGGCCTTGGTATTCGTCGCTTGGAGGATTTTAACATTGCGCTTATGACTACTCACATTTGGAGTATTTTGACACATAAAGAGTCGTTATGGGTGCAATGGATCCATTCGTATAAACTTCGTGGGAGAAGTTTTGGGATGTCCCTTGTTTGGGGATGTTAATGGGTTGGCGCAAGCTTCTCGCCATTAGAACAAAGGTTCGCCCTTTTATTTGGCATAAGATCAATAATGGGAAGGACACTTCGGTTTGGTTTGATATGTGGTGTCAGTTAAGCCCGATTCGTAATTTACTTACTGCTAGAGATATTGCACGAGCGGGGTTTAATTTATCTGACTCGGTTTATGATCTTATTGAATCTAATGGTTGGCGATGGCCATTGGATTGGTTATCTCGATTTCCATTGTTAGATGCTCTACCGGTTCCTACTCTAAATGATATTGATGATGGATTATTATGGCGTAATCTGGATGGCAATTTTAGTTATTTTTCAGTCTCGGGTGCGTGGGAATCTCTACGTCTTAGGGCTGATTTGGTTGTATGGTGTAATGTTCCTTGGTTCTCTCAATGTATTCCAAGGCATGCTATACATCTGTGGCTCGCTATTCAATGTAAGCTAAAGACTCGTGATAGGATGCGCCAATGGGATGTTGGTCCCGACGTTGATTTGGCCTTGCTTAGATGCCCGCTTTGTGAATTGGTTCGGATTCTCATTCTCATTTATTTTTTGAGTGCCAATTTTCTATGCAGGTTTGGTTTCAGGTGCGGAGTTTATCTGGTATGGATGCAGTCCCACCTTCGTTGGAGAATATTGTTACAGTTCTTATTCCTTTATCTAAGGGGCGGTCGGTTAGTAGTATCCTTTCTAGATTATTGCTTGCTGCTACTACGTACTTCGTGTGGATGGAACGCAATTCTAGGCTGTTCAAGCGTAAGAAGTCTTTCAAGGTCGATGTAGTTAGCACCATTGTCTCTACTATTCGGTTGAAGTCGGTTACTTTCAAGTTCAAGAAGCTAACCTTGAGGTCTCGATTGATTTTGGATAAATGGAAGATTCCAAGTATATGTATACGAAGGGAGTGCCGTAAGGGTTGTACTTTTTCCCTACTCCAAGGTTTTTCCTTTGGGTTTTTCTTGGAAAGGGTTTTAAGGAGGCAAACTTCCGGGTTAACTTGCTCCCTTCGTGGAGTGGTCGGACGCGGATGCTCGCTTGGTACAAGTTTTTTACTTGTTTATGCCTAGTTTGTTGATGTAATATAGCTAGGTTTTTGTGTTTATGGCATGTCATAAACACTAGTGTTTATCAAGCTCTTCGTTTGAGGTTAATGTGGTACTTCACCACATTCCATTTGTACTTAACATTATTTTTGGTTATATATTTACGGGGTAAACCCTTTACCCAAAAAAAAATAACTACGAGTTGTGTTATCCAGTTAGTGGTACTCCATACAGACTCAAACGGATTATCCATACCAGATTACCATCATGAGTGCTAGGGTTTGAATAACCTAGCGACTTTACCCAACTCGGGGACAACATAACTATCATCGACACCATGTTCACCTTTGAGCCATTTAAGCCTAGCTTCCAACACCTTAATGTCAAGCTTCTCATACGGTTTGGTTCCATGTTTAAACCAACTTGATCGGCCAAGTTGGTGGTCAGATAGCAGCTTTCAACGAAGAACATTCCTTATTAAAAACCCTTCTCCATCTCTAATAACCCACAAACAATCCCAAAAACACGACACACACAAAGCAATTTGAAGAACAAACAACGTACAAAGAAACCCTAAGCGAAAGTTAGGGTTTAACGACCACACTCCATTAACTAACTTTGCTCCCATGATATATAACGAGTAATATGAATCAAGATCGATTTACGTGTTAAATCCAAAATCGATTAATACAAACCCTAAAAAAAATGATTGTTGGCTTCTTTGTTGGCAAGAATGTTGCTTTTCATTTGGTTCAGAACTACGTCACCAACACGTGGGGGAAGTTTGGTTTTAAGAAACTTATGAAGAATGATGATGGTGTTTTCCTCTTTAAATTCGATTCTAAAGAGGGTGTTGTGAATGTTCTTCAAAGGGGCCCTTGGATTATTCGCAATTCTCCTCTCATTCTCACTAGGGTAAAGGGGAGTAATCCTGCACCCTGGTAAAATATATTAACCAAAAAAGTTTAAGTACAACGGATGAGAGTGAATCTCTCACCTCGGCCCGTTACATGGGCAACAAACACACACTAAAAGTGCACTAACCAAACAAATTACATAAGAAAGACATGCCAATCTTATGAACTAACAAACAACCAAATTTACTTCCTACCACGACCTAAGAGACTAACATCATACATTGGCTTGGAGAATGTTTTAGAAGGTGGTCCGTGGATGAGTACTAGTTTGACGAAAGAGGAATTCACCCGTATCCCGGTATGGGTTAAGCTACATGATGTTCCATTGCAGGTATTCTCTGAGGATGGTATTAGTATTATTGCAACACACATTGGTAAGCCGATTATGCTTGATTCCTATACTAGTTCTATGTGTACTGATTCTTGGGGTAGGAGTAGTTTTGCTCGGTGTTTAATTGAAATTGATTCTCATGCTCCTCTTAGGGAATCTATTACTGTGGGGGTACCATACATGGATAGGCTTGGCTTCTCTTCTGAAACTATTAGGGTGGAATATGAATGGAAACCTCCTAGATGTGATGTTTGTTTGATTTTTGGTCATTCTTGTGATACTTGTCCTAAGAAAGTTGTGACTACACCGGTTGAGGAGGTAAACCAGGATGGATTTCAAGTTGTTGGGAAAAAGGGTAAAGCTAAAAAGAATGCTAGGGATAATAGAACCGGAACTGTATTTAATGGGGTCCCTGTTGGTAAAAATATGCAGTATAGGCCTAAAGCTGTCTCCACACCTTCTACTAGCAATCCGGTTCAAGGAAGTACTAGTATTAGTGCGGATCAGCCCCCTAATCCTAAAGTGACTACATCTAACCCGGTAGGTCCTTTTACTTCGCATAATACTTCTCCTACTGTTAAAGATGTTGAGGTGAATAAGGATAACCAATCTGCTCCCAAAGTTATTTCTAGTACTATCTATCCTACACCTAAAACTAGTAAACCAAATTTAGGCGCTAATGTGTCTACATCTAACCCGTTTGGTTCTCACAGCTCTGATGATGATGCGGATGATAATAATGAGTTAGATGAGGATGATGTGATTGAGAATATTTATGATGAAAATGTAATTTATTTGACAAATCGAGGCAAGCACTCTGCTCGAATGTCACGATGTTTAGTATCGCTTCTTGGAATATAAGGGTTTGAACCATTCCCTAAACAAAAGAGGTTAAACAGTGGTCAATGATAATAATCTTAGTGTATGTGCTATCTTGGAATCTCATGTTGATGCTTCGGTAGTGTATGATACATGTCGTAAAGTTTGTCGTCGGTGGAAGTGGACGTCAAATGGTAGTCTGTGTGATAAGGGTTCCCGTATTATTCTTGGTTGGAATGATGATATTGTTGATGTGATGATTATGTCTCAAACTAACCAGGTTATGCATGTTCAGGTTAATACGCGGACGGACAGCAAAACTTTCTTTTGTTCTTTTGTATACGCTGATAACTATTATGTTAATCGGCGTGCCCTTTGGTTGTGTGCCATGCTGGATTTATGCGTACTAGGCCGTGGGTTTTGTTGGGGGATTTTAATGCGGCTTTAAAGTTGGAAGATCATTCATGTGGTAGTTATGCTCCTGACATTGCTATGCGTGAATTCAAAGATTGTGTTCAGAAAATGGAGGTTGAGGATATTAATAATCTTGGTCTTCATTTTACTTGGAATCGAAACCTAGAGGTTCCTTTGGTACATTGAAGAAAATTGATCGGGTGATGGGCAATCGAAATTTCTTGACTTGTTTCGTGTTCGTTTGCCATATTTCAACCTTATCGTATTTCGATCATTCTCCGTGTGTTCTGCGTATTCCTCGTGTTACTAAGCCTAAGCCTAAACCGTTTAAATTCTCGAACTTCTTGGTTCATAAAGATGGGTTTAGTGATACGGTTGTCGGGATGGAATCTTAATGTTCATGGTTGTGCTATGTATCGTGTTGTTCAACGCTTAAAGGGTTTGAAGTCTCCTTTTCGTAAGCTTTTGCACAGCCAAGGTAATCTTCATGAGCGGGTAGCTAGGATTCGGCAGGAGTTAGATGACGTCCAAAAGGCTATTGATACAGATCCGTCTAATTCTGAACTACGGGATGAACATGCTCACTATCTTCTTGCTTATAAGGAGGCTACGTTAGATGAAGAACGGTTTTTAAAGCAGAAATCTAAAGTTCAATGGCTTCATGCAGGTGATTCTAATACGGCCTATTTTCACAATATTGTAAAAAGCAAATGTGCCCGTAATCGAATTGAATTGGTTAGAGATGCAAACAATGTTTTGTACGAGGGTAATCGAGTTGCGGTGCTTTTGTTGCTCACTATGAGCAGTTTCTTGGTATGGAAGGAAATTGTAATCTTTTGATGATTATGGTATATTCTCTAATGTTCTTCCTCCTCAATTGGCTGGTTCGATGGTTCGTCATATTACGGATGCGGAGATTAAGGATGCTATATTTTCTATGGGGATGATAAAGCTCCCGGTCCCGATGGGTACACGGTGCTTTCTTTAAGAAAGCATGGGATATTGTGGGTCTTGAGGTTAGGGCTATGTGCGTGATTTTTTATTAATGGTAAGCTTCTCAAGGAGATTAATCATACTATTATATCTTTGATTCCTAAAGTGTCTACTCCATCTAAGATTAATGATTATCGGCCTATTTCTTCTCAGTAATGTCATGTATAAATGCATTAGCAAAATCCTTGCTAATCGTATTAAAGAAGGCCTTGAGTCGGTTGGTTAGTATTAATCAATCGGCATTTGTTCACGGTCGTCGTATATCGATAATATATTACTTACCCAAGAGCTTATGCGGAATTATCATAGAGGTAGGGTCCTCCTAGATGTGCGTTTAAGGTTGATATTCGAAGGCATATGATACGGTTGATTGGAATTTTCTTAGGGCTATTACGATTGGTTTTGGTTTTAACTCCAAAATGGTTGATTGGATCATGGTTTGTATATCATCTACGTCTTATTCCATATGTGTTAATGGTGATCTCCATGGCTGGTTTAAAGGTAAGCGGGGCCTTAGACAAGGTGACCCGTTATCTCCATACTTGTTCTGTTGGTTATGGAAGTGCTAACTCTTATATTGCAAAAAGGTTTCAATTCGGTTGACTTTCGGTTTCATCATTTATGTGAGCAATGGTAATTATTAACCTTTGTTTTGAGATGACCTCTTCTTGTTTGCTAGAGGCCATCGGGATTACATTAATGTCATTATGCGGGCCTTGGAGGATTTCAAGAACTTTTGGGTCTTGTCCCAAGTATCCCTAAAAGTCTGACTTTCTTTTGTAATGTTCCAAATGCTATTAAAGTTGCTATTCTCCGCCTATGCCGTTTCGGAAGGTTCTCTCCCTGTTAGGTACCTTGGTGTCCCCCTTATATCATCAAGACTTCTTTATAGGGATTGCAAGGTGCTTGTTGAAAAACTGGAAGGTCGGGTGAATGATTGGCGCAATAAGTTCTTATCTCTTGCTGGTAGGCTTCAATTGGTGAGATCTGTCTTATCTTCGATGCATTTATATTGGGCTTCTGTTTTTATCCTTCCTACTCGTATTATCCATGAGCTTGAGCAGCTTATGAGGGGTTTCCTTTGGTGTCAAGGAGAAATGAAAAGGGGAAAGGCTAAGGTTGCTTGGGAATCATTTGTAAGCCAACGAATGAAGGTGGCCTTGGTATTCGTCGTTTGGAGGATTTTAACATTGCGCTTATGACTACTCACATTTGGAGTATTTTGACACATAAAGAGTCGTTATGGGTGCAATGGATCCATTCGTATAAACTTCGTGGGAGAAGTTTTTGGGATGTCCCTTGTTTGGGGGATGTTAGCTGGGGTTGGCGCAAGCTTCTGGCCATTAGAACAAAGGTTCGTCCTTTTATTTGGCATAAGATCAATAATGGGAAGGACACTTCGGTTTGGTTTGATATGTGGTGTCAGTTAAGCCCGATTCGTAATTTACTTACTGCTAGAGATATTGCACGAGCGGGGTTTAATTTATCTGACTCGGTTTATGATCTTATTGAATCTAATGGTTGGCGTTGGCCATTGGATTGGTTATCTCGATTTCCATTGTTAGATGCCCTACCGGTTCCTACTCTAAATGATATTGATGATGGATTATTATGGCGTAACCTGGATGGCAATTTTAGTTATTTTTCAGTCTCGGGTGCGTGGGAAGCTCTGCGTCTTAGGGCTGATTTGGTTGAATGGTGTAATGTTCCTTGGTTCTCTCAATGTATTCCAAGGCATGCTATACATCTGTGGCTCGCTATTCAACAGAAGCTAAAGACTCAGGATAGGATGCGCCAATGGGATGTTGGTCCTGACGTTGATTTGGCCTTGCTTAGATGCCCGCTTTGTGAATTGGTTGAGATTCTCATTCTCATTTATTTTTGAGTGCCAATTTTCTATGCGAGGTTTGGTTTCGGTGCGGAGTTTATCCGGTATGGATGCGTCCCACCTTCGTTGGAGAATATTGTTGATTCTTATTCCTTTATCTAAGGGGCGGTCGGTTAGTAGTATCCTTTCTAGATTATTGCTTCTTCGCTACTACGTGCCGTTTGGATGGAGCAATTCTAGGTTTGTCAAGCGTAGAAGTCTTCATTCTTGATGTAGTTAGCACCATTGTCTCTACTATTCGGTTGAAGTCGGTTACTTTCAAGTTCAAGAAGCTAACCTTGCGGTCTCGATTGATTTTGGATAAATGGAAGATTCCAAGTATATGTATACGAAGGGAGTCTTAGGGTAAGGGTTGTACTCTTTTCCCTACTCCAAGGTTTTTCCCTTTGGGTTTTCTTGAAAGGGTTTTTAAGGAGGCAAACTTCACAGGTTAACTTGCTCCCTTCGTGGAGTGGTGGGACGGGATGCTCGCTTGGTACAAGTTTTTTTACTTGTTTAGGCCTAGTTTGTTGATGTAATATAGCTAGGTTTTGTGTTTATGGCATGTCATAAACACTAGTGTTTATCAAGCTCTTAGCTTGAGGTTAATGTGGTATTTCAGCCACATTCCATTTGTACTTAACATTATTTTTTGGTTATATATTTACCGGGGTAAACCCCTTTACCCAAAAAAAGAGACTAACATCATACATGTCACACATATCCTCCAAGTGTCTCGGTAGATCGTAGACTTGCTCAAGCATAATCATCAAAATCTTCAAGATCAAAACCCCACCACCCCGAAGCCAAAAATGACGCCATAGGGTTATCGGCTCCAAAACCTCATCCTCTTCTTTGTCGAGCAGTCACATTCCGACTTTAGAAAGCGGGTTACTTACCTTGGTAGCGAAGATTTCACAGTCTCGGGAGGCTTAGAAGCCGCACCAATATCAATACGAGAGTCCTTCCCCAAGAACCATCAATACCGCTTCCTTAGTAGTACGGAAGACTCCCGGTCTTCGCCGTGTCGATAGTAGAATCAATCACGAGACTTGGGATGCCGTGTCATCTTCCACCTCAAGAGTCCCAAAAGAGTTAGATGTAGTGGCTGGTGTACCTTTAGCATTAACACTAGCAATGCCGGTGTCTTCGTCTTTGCAACATATACACGCTTCCTAGGTGCAAATCTAGGACCCTTACCCATATTAATACCACCCGTCATCTTCGTACCTTTAGGTTTGGCTTTCCGATTCGCACCACCTTAAAACCATCATCGGGTTCCTCCACATTAGAGGTGGGAGGGACATCGTTTTGCTCCTTTAAACACTTAGGACAACAAGCGTTAACATGTCCAAACACTTTACATTCCGCACAGTGTGGCGGCTTCCATTCATATTCCACCTTAATACTTGCCGTAGTAAAACCACTATCATCCTTTTTAGGGATCGCCATAGTCACCACATGTTTAAGCTCAACCACATTAACCTCAAGCGAAAAGCTTGATAAACTAGTGTTTATGACTCAATGAACCTAGCTATATTACATCAACTAACTAGGCATAAAACAAGAAAAGACTTGTAACAAGCGAGCATCCGTATCCATCCATTGCACGAAGGGGCAAGTCGACCCGAAGTCGCCTCCTTAAAAACCCTTTCCAAGAAAAACCCAAAGGGAAAAACCTTGGATTAGGGAAAAGAGTACAACCCTTACCTGGCACTCCCTTCGTGAATAATACAAACACCCGGAATCTTCCATTTATCAAGAATCAGACGAGCCCGCGAGGTTAGCTTCTTGAACTTGAAGGTAACCAGCTTCAACCGAAAGGTAGATACAATACGTTGGACCACTTCATCAACAGTAGACTTCTTTTGCTTGAACATTCTTGAATTGCGCTCCATCCAAATGTAGTACGTAGTAGCAGCGAGCAGTAACCGAGAAATGATGCTACTAACCGACCGCCCCTTTGAAATATGAATAAGGAAGGTAATGGCACTATCCAAAGAAGGTGAGACCGCATCCATTCCAGATAAAACCCGAACCTGAAACTATACCTGCATAGAAAACTGGCACTCAAAAAATAAGTGAGAGTGAGAATCCAGGACCAAGTCACATAGCGGGCATCGAAGCATGTCCAAATCAACATTAGGACCAACATCCCATTGCCGCATCCTATCCCGAGTCTTCAATTTCTTCTTAATAACTAGCCACAAATGAATAGCATGCCTCGTGATACAATGAGCAAACCAAGGAACATGATACCACCCCACCAAGTCAGCCCTTAGGCGTAGGGATTCCCACGCACCCGAAACTGAGAATCGATAAAGATTACCAACCAGATTGCGCCATAACAAAGTATCATCAGTATCGTTAAGATTAGGAACCGGGAGAGCAGCTAACAATGGAAACCTAGGTAACCAATCAGGAGGCCATCGCCAAACACCATTATCAATCACATGACAAACCGAATCTGATAATCTTAACCTAGCCCGAGCAATATCTCTAGCAGTAAGCAAATTACGTATAGGGCTTAACTCATACCACATATCAAACCAAACAAAGGTACCCTGTCCATTATTAATCTTATGCCAGATGAAAGGACGAACCTTAGGTCTAATTGCAAGAAGTTTGCGCCATCCCCAGCTAACATCACCCAAGCAAGCAAAAAGTTGGTTGTTAATGGCTTCAAAACCCTAATTTTCTCTCCCCATGGGGGCGATTTCCGGCCACCCCTCCCCCTACTATTCCGATCACTTTTACAGCAATTCAAATCGCCTCTCTATTATTCTCTGAATGATATGCAATCGATTTGGTCGTTGTTTTCTTCTGGGAAGGGGTGTGTCGTGGCTTTCAATTCAGTACTTATTGAAATTGTCCTTGTCGAAACCCTAATTACTTATGCCTATCGATTGTCTTTTTAAATCGTTTTTTGACGATTTTCAGGATGAGCGTGGTGTTCTTTTAGGGTTTTGGTTTTTTTATTCAGTTGATCTGGTCCTCATTACACTTATTGAATTAATCTTTGAGGCGGGTTTGTTGTGCTTTAATGGAATACGAAACCCTAATTTTTTAGGGTTTCGTTTTACTAGCGATTCTGTTATTGATGTGGGGTTGATCGTATGGATTTATTTGTTCTATCTTGCTGAACGATCTTTGTTGTTTAGGGATTGACATGCTTCATGGATAATCGATACCCTCTTCTGGGTTTTGGTTTTATTTGGTAACTGGATGTAACCCTTGTGGTTTACGATCTTGTAAGTCCTGATTCGTGGTTCATGTAAGGGTGTTCTTGATGTTGAGGTTTCTCATTGTTACGTGGGTTTGGGAGAGTGGAAGTTCTTGGATGGCATGTGGCTGGTCGTTTCTGCTTCTCTTTGCCGCAGATCTGATCGTGCTTTGGAGTTAGGGTTTGTGGAACCCTTGGTTGTACATGGCGTGTATGTCTATGGTAGATGTTTTCACATTGGTTCCTGCTGATATCCATTACTTTTGTTTGCTGATGTGTTTCTGATCGTACCATAGTTTCAAGTGGGCAAACATGTATCGTTGCTTGGCTTTCCTCATGATCATGTGAGCTGCAATGTGTATGCATGGCTGACCAATCATGTTAATTGATTGGTGGTATTCATGTTGTTGATGGAAGTTAAGTTTTGGGGGCTCTTGTTCAAAACCCCATTCACACAATCACGGATTTGTTGCATTCTCATTCATTCTGGTGTCTCGTGATTGTCTATCATGTAAGTTAGGGATTGGGAAACCCTATGTTCATCCGTTAATGGTCATCATCTCATGATTGATGATTCATGAGTGGAAGTTGGAGGATTCTTCATGGAAGTTGGTGGACCGTCAAAGTGATTTAGAAGGCTCAAGTACTTGTCTTGAGTCGTATTGTATTGTTTTTATTTACTTTTGTCAATTTGATAGGTTCATTTTTGTAAGTTATAAGAATGGTGTGTCATTCTTATATAATTGTCTGTAAGTGTCCTAAGGGACTGAGATGAGAGACTCACTCTCATCCGTTGTACTTCAATCTTTTTGGTTAATATACTTTACCAGGGTGCAGGATTACTCCCCTTTACCCAAAAAAAAATCACCCAAGCAAGGGACATCCCAAAAGCTTCTCCCACGGAGTTTATAAGAATGAATCCATTGAACCCATAAGGACTCTTTGTGAGTCAAGATACTCCAAATATGCGTAGTCATGAGAGCAATGTTAAAATCCTCCAATCTACGAATGCCTAGACCTCCTTCTTGCTTAGGCTTACAAACAGACTCCCAAGCAACTTTGGCCTTACCCCTTTTCATTTCTCCTTGACACCAAAGGAAACCCCTCATAAGCTGCTCTAATTCATGAATAATACGGGTAGGAAGAATAAAAACAGAAGCCCAATATAAATGCATCGAAGATAACACAGACCTGACCAACTGAAGCCTACCCGCGAGGGATAAAAACTTATTACGCCAATCATTCACACGACCTTCCAATTTTTCCACAAAGATCTTACAATTCCTATAAAGAAGTCTAGATGATATAAGAGGGACCCCAAGATACCTAACAGGAAGAGAACCTTCTGCAAATGGCATAGACTGGAGAATAGCAGCTTTCATAGCATTCGGAACATTACAAAAGAAAGTTGTACTTTTAGGGATACTTGGAACAAGACCCGAAACATTCTTGAAATCCTCCAAAGCGTGCATAATGACAGTAACAGACTCAGGATGGTGTCTAGAAAACAAGAAGAGGTCATCTGCAAAACAAAGGTTAATAATTCTCTGCTGTTCACACAAATGATGAAACTGAAAATCCACTGCATTAGAAACCTTTTTCTGCAATATAAGGCTTTTAGAGTCTCCCACCAATCGTTGTGTGGTATTTGTGAACTGATTCATATTTGATGGTTTCAAGATCATGCTGGAATGGTGGAGGTTTTGTTTGTGGTGTTCTTTGCTACTGCAAACAAATTATATGTTGAAGATCGCTTGGTTGTTTATACGTGATTCTTCATGGAAGTTAAGGTGGACTGCCATAGTGATATAGAAGGCTCAACTGCTCTTCTTGAGTAGTATTGTTAATTTTTATGTACTTTTGTCATTATTGGTAGGTTCATTTTATTGTAAGTTATAGGAATGGTGTGTCATTCTTATATTCGAGTCTGTAAGTGTCCTAAGGGACTGAGGTGAGGGATATCACTCTCATCCTGTGTACCTCAACGTTTTTTGGAGTAATGAATTTTACCGGGGTGAATTAACCCTTTTACCCAAAAACACCTCCATAACCAACGTAAATAAGTAGGGAGATAACGAGTCACCTTGCCTAAGGCCCCGCTTACCTTTAAACCCCCCATGAAGATCCCCATTAACACATATAGAATAAGATGTTGATGAGATACACACCATGATCCATTCAACCATTTTGGAGTGAAAACCAAACCCAATCAGAATAGCCTTAAGAAACGCCCAATCAACAGTATCATATGCCTTCTGAATATCAACTTTTTTTTGGGTAAAGGGGAGTAATTCTGCACCCTGGTAAAATATATTAACCAAAACATTTAAGTACAACGGATGATAGTGAATCCCTCACCTCGGCCCGTTACATGGGCAACAGACACACACTAAAAGTGTATTTTAACCAAACATATTACATAAGAAAGACATGCCAATCTTATGAACTACCAAACATTCAAAATTACTTCCTACCGCGACCTAAGAGACTAACATCATACATGTCACACATATCCTCCAAGTGTCTCGGTAAATCGTAGACTTGAGCAGCATAATCATCAAAGTCTTCAAGCTCTAGTCCCCCACCTCCCCCAGAAGCCAAAAATGACGCCATAGGGTTATCCGGCTCCAAAACCTCATCCTCTTCACTATCAGAACAAGTTACATTCCCGACTTTAGAAAACGGATTACTTACCTTAGTAGCAGAAAAAGTCATATTCTCCGGAGGCTTAATAGCCGCACTTGTATCAACATGAGATTCCTTCCCCCGAGAACCATCCATACCTGCTTCCTTAGTACAACCAGAAGAATTCACAATCTTCGCCTCGTCAGTAGTAGAATCAACCACAGTACATGGGATGCCCATGTCATCTTGCACCTCAAGAGTCCCAAAAGAGTTAGACGTAGTAATAGGTGTACTTTTCGCATTAACACAAGCAGCTTCCGGTGTCTTCGTCTTTGCAACATATACTTGCTTCCTAGGTGCAAATCTAGGACCCTTACCCATATTAATACCACTAGACATTTACGTACCTTTGGGTTTAGCTTTCCGATTCTGCACCAGCTTAAACCCATCATCAGGCTCTTCCAAAGACGAGGTGGGAGCTACATCAATATGCTCCTTAGTACTCTTCTTAGGACAACTAGCATTAACATGCCCAAACACTTTACATTCCGCACAACGTGGAGGTGTCCATTCATATTCAACCTTGATACATGCCGTAGTAAAACCACTATCATCCTTTTTAGGGATCGCCATAGTCACCTCATGTTTAAGATCAGTTTCCGATGATAATTAAACAAGAGCACGTGCAAAACTAATACGACCCCATGAATCAACGCACATGGAACTAGTGAAAGCATCTAGCATAATCGGTTTACCCACCTGAGTAGCAATGAGGCTCAACCCATCTTCTGAATATGAAAGTAATGGCACATTATGCAACTTAATCCATACGGGAACTTTGGTAACCTCACTTTTAGACAGTAACACATCAGGAGTCCATTTAGTGAGGATGAGAGGAGAATTGCGAATAATCCAAGGACCCCGTTGAAGGACAGTATCAACACCCTCTTTAGAATCAAACTTAAAGAGGAACACACCATCGTCATTCTTCATAAGTTTCTTTAACCCAAACTTACCTCACGTGTTAGTGACGTAGTTTCGGACCAAAGGAAACGCAATATTCTTGCCAACAAAGAAGCCAACAAGAGTATTATCATAACGATTAAACACTCCCTCCATAGCAGCCTTAGGAAGAACCGTATCATGGTTGTCAATACGATTCTCGTTCACCAATGGTCGAAAATTAAATTTCCTCGTGACTTGTTCCGGTTTTAACACATTAGCAAACGACCTTACTTCTTTAGGCACATTTTCATTACTATTTACTTCATGACCAGAATTAGACTCCTTAACCACATTCGAATCAACACTAGGAAGTACCAGCGGAGGCACACAAGCATCTTGACCGGAAGCATTAGAAGGAGTCGCTTGAGTGCTCAAATCCACCCCATTCAAAGAAGTACCAGCCTTATCATTATCAAGCCCCAACCTAGCGTCTCCCCATGGGTCGGGTTGTTCCATGTTAGGCGTGCTCAAGCGGAATCATTACTAACGTCCCCAAACAGTTACCATCGTTATTGCTAGGGTTACGGACAACCCTAGCGACTTTACGTACCTCGGGAGCAGTGAGTACCACCATCAAGACCTTTTAAACGTTTCAATCTAGCATCCAACGCGTTAATGTCCAACGTAGCATAAGGATTAGGCTCCTTATTCACACCAACTTGATCGGCCAAGTTAGTGGTTCTTTCGACGATGAATCCTTGTTAAAGAATCCTTTCTCCATCTCTCTCAAACCCACTTACAATAAACAACCTTAACCAAACAATCGAACAAGCAATAACCTCCAGTAAGCAAGCCGTACCAATCAAATAAAGTAAACCCTAACTAAAAAGTCAGGGTTTATTACGCCATAAAATCCAGTTACTAACCGTATCCCACCATGGTGATCGTATCAGAAATATGTTAAATCGATTCAAACAAGTCCCAAACACCAATAAAGATATAGGGGAATGCACAAACCGACTTAAAAAACAATCCAGAATAGGTAGCGATCAAGACACAAGTCGGTTCCAAAAAACCCTAAAAAAGTCGATTACTAGCAATCAACCAAAAACGTATGAAACAACACCAAATCTGCAAGGAAAACTAAATAACACGAATGTTAATTAGTACCTAATACAAATCTTTGGATGAATATAAAGAATTAGGCAGAAAATTAGCAAAAAATGATTTGAGAATGGTTAGGGTTTGTTGGTCACCTTTTTTCTTCTGAATATCAACTTTAAATGCACACCTAGGTGGACCTCTCCCTCTATGATAAGTAAAATATTATCAGATATACGACGGCCAGGAACAAATGCAGATTGATTAATGCTAACCAGAAGACCAAGCCCCTCTTTAATACGATTAGCAATAATTTTGGTAATGCATTTATAAAGAACATTACAACAAGAGATAGGCCTATAATCATTAATCTTAGAAGGGGTAGACACTTTAGGGATCAACGATATAATGGTATGGTTGATTTCCTTAAGAAGCTTACCATTAGTAAATAAATCCCGGACCGCACACGTAACCTCAGCACCCACAACATCCCATGCTTTCTTAAAGAAAGCAGCAGTGTAACCATCAGGGCCAGGGGCTTTATCATCCCCCATTGAAAACAAAGCTTCCCTAATATCAACATTCGTAACATGACGTACCATCGAATCAGCCAATTGGTATGGAAGAACATTAGAAAATATATCATAATCATCAAAGTAGCTACAAGTCATTTACTTTTAACAAAATGAGCAAAAACCCTTCAATACCAAGAAACTGTTCATAATGAGCAAAAACGCACCTGCAACCTGATTACCTTCATACAAGTCATTGTTCGAGTCTCGAACCAATTCGATTCGATTACGAGCACATTTACTTTTAACAATATTATGAAAATAAGCCGTATTAGAGTCACCTGCATGAAGCCACTGAACTTTAGATTTCTGCTTTAATAATTGTTCCTCATATAACGTGGCCTCCTTAAACGCAAGAAGATAGTGAGCATGCTCATCCCGAATGGCTGAATTAGATGGATCCTTATCAATGGCCTTCTGGACCTCATCTAACTCCTTACGAATCCTATCCACCCGCTCATGAAGGTTACCTTGATTGTGAAAAAGCTTACGAAAAGGGGATATCAGCCCCCTCAGACGTTTAACAACACGAAACATAGCACAACCATGAACATTAAGATTCCACCCCGCAGTAACCGTATCAAGAAACCCGTCTTTATGAATCAAAAAGTTAGAGAACTTGAAAGGTTTAGGCTTAAGCTTTGTTACCTAAGTGATACGAAGAACACACGGAGAGTGATCCGAAATACGATAAGGTTGAAAGATAGCAAACGAACCTGGAAAAGAATCAGAAAACTGCAGATTACCCATCACCCTATCAATTTTCTTCAAAGTACCACATGAGCCTTTTGGTTTTTGATTCCAAGTAAAGTGAAGACCGGTGCAATTAACATCCTCAACCTTCATTCTCTGAACAAAATCTTTAAATTCGCGCATAGCAATGTCAGGCGTGTAACTACAACATGAATGATCTTCCAAGTTAAGAGCCGCATTAAAATCACCCAACAAGACCCAAGGCCTGATACGCATAAAACCAGCATGGCATACAAGATTGGTCCAAAGTGTAAGACGATGCCCATAATAGTTATCTGCATACACAAAGGAACAAAAAAATGTTTTGCTGTCTGCCCGAATATTAACCTGTACATGCATAACTTGATTAGTTTGAGACATAATCATAACATCAACAATGTCATCATTCCAACCTAGAATAATACGTGACCCCTTATCACAAAGACTACCATTAGACGTCCACTTCCATCGATGACACACATTACGACATGTATCATACACCACAGAAGCACCTACATGAGATTCCAAAATCGCACACACACTAAGATTATTTTCATTAACCCCTTATATTCTAAGAGGTGATACTAAACATCAGGAACATTTAGAACAGGAGTGCTTGCCCCCGGTTTATCAAACAGATTACCTGATTCATCAAATATATTTCCAACCTCATCATCATTAGCCAAATCATTGTTCACATCAACATCATCATCAGTAGCCAAAGAACCTGTTAGCCTTGATTATTTTTATTAGAAGTGATGGTCATTCACGATTAGGAACTTTGTAATGTGTGTTAGATATCGTGATAGAATAGTCAACGGGCTCGTGGATTGGGCTAAGCTAATTGGGCATTATTTAAGTTAAGCTAGCCTTGTCTAGTTCGTGTAACCCAAGCCCAATCCAAGTCCATCTCAAGGCCCATGGCCAAGCCTTAGGGCATCATCTCTCTTACCTATAAATACCCCTCAAGTATGTCATTTGAGAGGTGTGCTTGAGTGTGTGTGTGTGTGTTTTTCCTTTGAAGCAATATAACATATTATTGTTTTCATCTTTCTTCTCTCTACCTCTCTAAATACATACACGAATATACATCAAGTCACCATCTAATCTTCATCTTTTCTTTCTATTCTACGCATACAGTTTGTGTTGTACGTGGGTGTTTGTGGTAAAGGTTGTTATTGTGATAAGGTATAAGTGATAAAAGGGGCTTAACAATTGGTATCAATCGCCTAACAATGGTTTAGGAGTGTTTGTGTTTGTTTTGAAGGGTTACGCATATAAGCTCACGTTTTACACTTTTGATACGCTTAAAGCTTTCATTTTTTCACCAAAAAATTCAAGATTCTTGTGGTTTAAGGTTTATTTGGTGTTAAAGTTTTAGTTTTTCATAAAAAGTTTCAAGCTTTACGGGTTTAGATCGCTTTTAAGCTCGTTTTGGTTCTTTGGTCATTTCTACTGTAACTTTTCTAGCCACTTTGGGTGAAAAAGGTCACCATTTTGGGTTATTCGAGTGTTTTTAAGGCTTTCTCGTGCAAAAGAAATCATTTGAATCGTTGGAAATTTCTTACAGTAGAAGTCAAAAGTCAAAACCCTAGTTTTCTACTCGTAACTTTTCTAAGCACTTTGGGTGGAAAAGGTTAACATTTTGTGTTATTTGAGTGTTTTTAAGGCTATCGTGCAAGAGATATTGGTTGAATCTTTGGAAATTTTTACGAGTAAGTCAAAACCCTAGTTCTACTCGTAAGAAAGTCAACTACTCATAAGTTTTCTACTCGTAACTTTTGGTGAAGAATCTTCGTGCTATAACGGTGACTCGGTGCTTCCTCACTTGGATAAGTGTGTGGAACACTTCGACTTTGGATATCTCTTACTTTGTGATAGTGTAAAGGATTTTGGATTCTACGCGTAAGTCATTCCTACACGTAAGCTATTCCTACGCGTAAGCACTCTTGCCACTGGCGTAAGTTGGGTTCTCACGATAAGAATTTCCTACGCCTAAGGATTCCCACGCCTAAGCATCCTACGCATAAGATCCCACGCATAAGATCCCACGCCTAAGCCATCCTACTCAGAACTTCCTAGTCTACTCGTAACTTCCTCTTCCTACTCGTAACTTCCTAGTCTACTTGGCGGAAAACTTGAGTAAATTTAATTTTTCGAGGAGACTAAACGTTCAATTTTACGAGATTCAAATTTTGGTATAACTTGAAATTTTTGGTCAAAATTCAAATTTTTGGGCCTAAATTCAAATTTTTCGGTCAAATTTTGCGTCAAAATTGTCATAGCTCAAATTTTTCATACACCCTTAGAATTGATTTTTATAGTGAATTTCAAATTTTGGCGAAAATTTTTAAGAACCAAGTTTATTTAGCACGACCTTCGGATAAACCTCAACCGACCATAACTTATCAAACACAACTCCTTTATCGTTGAATCGATCCTACATCAACTTTATCGATCATACCGTCATCAATGGCAACTCAACAAGACATTCATGCAGTAGGCTTGAAAACCGACCTCCTATGTTGGCAAAGGTGGTTATCTTCAATGGACAAGTCGAATGCTCCGCTACATCAAGACCAAACCTAATGGGAAACTCATGATTAAATCCATTCGTGATGGACCCTTCCACCTCGACAAGTTCATGTACGGAAATCGATGCAACACCTCCCATCCCACCATCCTCTCATCTTCAAACCGAATCGTAATACATCAAGAGGATCGAAACAAGTCGATGCGAGATGACATGGCAATTCATATTATCCAACGGGTTTACCAATAGACATCTTTTTTGCGGTGAGCGGTTGTGAAACTGCTTCGATATGTGGGAACGTGTTAGACGGCTATGTTATGGAAGTAAATTGGTAAACAAGACATGGAGAACAAGTCGCTAATCGAATGGGAGAAGTTTACATCTACACCGGAGAATCCATTGAATCCTACTATGGAAGGTTTTGCATTTTGATGAATGAGCTTATTAGAAACAAGTTGGCACCCGAACAATCGTTCAAAACATCAAGTTCTGAATAATCTTCCGTAAGAATGGGACGATATGTCACTATTGTCAACCAAACAAAAGACCTTCATCGGTGAACTTTGATAAAGCGAATGATTTTCGAAACAAAACCAAGTCAAGCGAATGAAGTCGAGCAAGAAAGATTAGCAAAGAATCATGATCCATTGGCACTTATTGCAAAGACTCAACCTTCGATTAATACACAACAACAAGCTTCATCATCTTCCACCAACAACAACTTGCGAGAATACATTCCACAACCTCAACAACAATTCTATCCACAAGAACAACAAGTCATTCAACAACCGTATCCACAATACCAGAACAAGGAATCACCGATCCTGTTGAAGTAAAGCGACCTTGCAATGTATTTTCTTTATTGGATAAAGCATTTAGCGATCGCATGGGTAATCAGCGGTTCCGTATCGTGTATGTCGGTTGGGTCGAATGTTGGAAATCGGATGGGACGAGAATGTTGGGAATAGAGCGATGGTAATCGAATGGCAATGTTGCGGCTCCGATCGTTGGGAATTATGGAGATGGACATCAAGGGGTCGATTGTGAATCGAATATGGGATATCAAAATGGGAATAAGCGTTTTATGACTTACATTCGAATGCTACCTCCGAACCTCAAAGACAAGATTAGGGATCTAGTGTCATACCAATGACAAAGCTTGAAAAGATCGATTACATGTTGATGTTGGCGAGAAAAAGAAGAGTTGGGAATTGAGTTGATCACGAGGAAATCAAATTCGGTACCCAAATGGGAAGATAAAGCAAGCGATAATGCAACCTCGGTCATACAATCAATCAACAGACGCAACATCAAGCGGTACTTATGACACAACTCCTGCTCACGACATGATTCACTCAATGAGGTACCACGATCGTTTACTCATGAAGCCACATTCGTGTCTCCGAACCTTATTATGACACATATGTGGGAGAGCAAGTTAATAGCAATGTTAACTACGAAACTCCATATATGGATCCTAATGGAGGTCAAGTGATACAGAATGGTGCTAATGATGAGGAAACTCGTGCTTATTTTGAATCATTAATCAATCAATGTGGCATTGAAGTTGAGAAAGTAAGAACGGTCAATCGCGAGGTTAAGGCGCGAATAAAAATTGACCGCCGAGCTTGAGAGTTACAAGGAGCACGCCAAAGCCTTTGAATTTCATACAAACAAACTTTCGAATTAGAAATTGGTTATCGAGATTTGCTTTTAAGAGAACAACAATTGCAACTCAAGTATGACACACTTGATGTGAATCAATTTGAAAATAAAATCTTTAAACAAGGAAATTTCTGATCTAAACAACCAACTTTCTAAACAAAAACAACGCTACGATCTTGAAAAGAAAAGAAACAGTTGATTGCCGATTTTTCAAAGCGAGAAGATTCTCTTCTTGATGAAATTCGGATAAAAATGAAACTATCGAAAATTGGATAATTTGCTTCTACAACGGGTCATTCCGCTAAAACAAACAAGATGCTTTCTAATCAAGCAAATCCGATCTTTCACACTTCACATAAAATGGCTTTTGGTAACTCACCTCCTTCGTTCCTCAAGAAAGCTCAGAAAGAACGGAATGTGTTGAACAATGGACAACCTTTGCATGAACCCATAATTGTTCGTGATTCTCTTGAAACGTTAGAACTATCTGAGGAGAGTCGATTAAAAATGAAACAAAAGAATCCAGATCTTAAACCGATTGATTATAACAAATGGAACAAAATTAATGGGATTACTTTTGTTAATCAAAAAGAAACGTCAAAGTTTTCCATCACACCAAGTGTTTCAAACAAAGTGTCAACACCAGTTTCAAAACCAGTTTCAAAACCAGTTGTAGTTTCCAAATCTCTTTCGAAAATCAAACAAATGTCTTCAAACAATCCTTTTAACACAAGTGATACTAGAAGCATTTTAGACGATGTTAAAACTAGAATTGGGAGTCTTCAAGAGACTGTTAAAACTAAAACCACTATGACACCTAACAACCGGTTCTCTACTTTTGATATCGAAGAGAAAGTTTTTGAAACTCAAATTGCCCTCGGTGAATAACATCAACTCAAGGGTAATTCATGTTGAACAAGCACTTTTGAAAGAAGCAGTTGACTTTGTCAAGGACCATAAATCCACAGTAAAGCAAGCTAATGAATGTTTTAAACACATCAAAGTTTTGGAAAATTTGAATGATTCTCTCTTGAAGATGTTATGACTACCGATATCATGTCCATTATCTTACAAACATATTCTGTTGAAGATCACGAAAGACTCTGGATGAGACCTCCGAAATTGTTTCAAAATACGAAAAAGCTCTTATGAAACTTGAAAAGAAAACGTGTCCTATTTTAAACAAACTTGATCGAAAAGCAGAGGAATGCAAGTATGACAAAGCTGTCTAAAAGGAAAGGTGTGGATACTAAGGTTGCAAAACCATTGGTGAGGAGAAAACAAATGTTCCCAAACCGGTTTTCAAACCAAAATGTCTATTTCGTTTCCTCCAAAAGTCAATGAGAAAAATGATTTGTCAAAAACAAATACTCCACAGACTTTGCCTATTAAAAGAGAATTATCAAAGCTTTTGAAAAGCCGGTTTTGATAAAGAAAAGTGATTACACAGCATTTCTAAGAATAGTACACGGAATGTGACCAAAAATCTGTTAAAGAATCATCGGTTCTAACAACATGGTCAACAATCACTATCTAGAAGAAGCTAGGAAAAGGCATGACTCGAAAAGACGAATTCTAGGTGCAACATCTAGGGTGATGAATTCAACAAGATTTCAAGGCTTGCTAGTAGTAGTAAACCATTACCTAGGAACACTCTACAAAAGACTAGGGATTGGCTTGCATCTAAGAGTAGTTGCTTAAAAGAAAATGCTATGCCCTTAGAAAACAACACTAGGAATTCTAGGTCTTTTTCGAACAAGAATCAATTTCAAAAGGCGTAGTGACAAAGTTAAAGCTCTTTGCTTTAAACAGAATATTGAATTTGTACATACTACATGTAAAAATGTGTCTTTTCACTAATCATGAAGCATGTGCCTTACAATATCTCAAGAAAGAAAATCCTCGTGCCAAGGCACAATCCACTAAGACACCAAATAGAAACAAGCCCGTTGATAAAATGTCAAACAAAAAGAAACCTAATAGGTTGATCTCTTGAGACGTAGTTTTTCCAAAAATGAGTCTTCCAGCGCATCGATAAGAAAACAACTCCTCGATCTTACCTTAGGTGGATACCCACGGAAAAGTGTTCAACCAAATAGGTCTTAGATGCATTCCCAGGAAAGATTTTGATACTTGCTCCAACACGTATAATATTGAAAATCATCGGGATAAGGAAGTAAAACCACTACAACCGTTGATAGTGATCACCCTCGCCGTGAGGAATCTTGTACTTCTAACACGGTTATTTGTGAAAACTCTTCTTCTTTGGATGCGGTGAATCAAATATCTCGAACCCGACTCATCGAGAGGTTCCAATTACAGTAAAATCTTCTTCTACATTCTCTCTATCTTCTATTTTGATTTTCCATTTCTTTTATAAAACCAACAAAAGCAAAATACAAAATTAGAAAAACTTTCAAAAATACAAAAACAATAGAAAATATAAAATCCAAAATATTCTTCTCACGACATGTCTCGTATAATCGATATTCAGACGTTTCTAGAAATGTCATTCAACAATGATACGGGCATGTACGGATGCTTGAGCGAGAGTTCTTTAAATGTTTTCCAAAACATGTCGTTTCTCAAAATTTCTTCAATAATGGCTTTCGTATACTTGAAGACGAAACCCGGACTTCAACATAATGGCTTACGAACACATCATTCCAGACCCACGCTTCAAAGAAAGGAAAGTGCTTATCAAAATCAAGGTTTTAAATACTTTTCAAGCACTATTCCTAAAAACACAATGGCTTGTAAGTATTTCACTTGCAACCCGATCTTTAAAGAAAGGAAAGTGCTACATAAAATCGATTTTCATAAATATCGAGCACTTATCCTAAAACAATGAAGATAATTTTCTTCAATATCTTCAAAAGATTTTTAAAATCTTCATCTTGCGTACCATTGATTGAAATTTTCAAAAAAAAAGAAGAGATTTTCAAAATCTCTCACATTTGGTACCAAGATAACTCCTCTAAACCCTTAATTGATTCCAAATTTTCATATGAAAAATATGCTTTCGTTATGGGGAGTATAAAACCAAAATTGTTCCAAAATTCATGCTCAATCGGTTTCTCTCCAAATGCTTTTGAAAAACATATCTTTTAATCATTTTGTTTCAAAACATCATGGATATGCTATTTTTGAGGGGAGAAACGTGATTAAATGTGATCAAAAGTTTAATGATCGTTGCTTGATTCTCAAAAGAGCTCGACTCGATTGAAACCAATGAATTGACGAGGAATAATGTACCATCTCGAGAAACTTTCTATGGACTTGACCAGACGGGTAATAATTTCAAGCTAGTTCTCTAGTGATGTAAACGTGTCTCGAATCGGTCTTGTTCATTTAAAGTCGATCAATTCAAAAGTCTGAACTCTACCCTCACCGTGAAGATTTAAGTTAAAACAATATAAGCACATGTGAAGGGGAGTGTTTCGAAAAACAAAACTCTCAAGGTGTTAACAAAATGTTTTGATAATCATAAACACTCGAGAGATTTTCAAGAAAATGGTTTTATGGCAACAATAGGACGATCACGAGTTATAAGGTGATTAAGGATAGGAAATCCGTCTATGATCCGCCAGAGTCGGAGGGATCTACCAAGGACATCACAAATAGTTTAGAACTAGAAGTCCTTAGGAATGATTGAAAAAAGGAGTAATGTGAGAAAGGAGAAAGAAGGGGTTGAAGAATTTAAAAAAAATGTAATGAAAAGGGTGAAAAGAAATAGCCCTCCATATTCAACCTTAGGGCGAAACGGGTTCAACTCATCTGCTCTTGGTTGTCACTAGATGACACCGGTATTGAAGACAAAGACGTCATGGACCCGATGACGCATCGCACTAAACCTCCTAGCCACTCAATTCCTCTTAAAAGGATTTGTTTCATTCTCACTGGGAACCTCGCATAATCTATTGACTTTCTCTTAGAGATCGTTGATATTGAAGAAGGAGACCTCTCCTAGTCTCCGCCGGGAAAACCAAAATGCACTTATTGAGTCTAGAGCCACGAGATTCATCAAAAGATCTCATAGGAACACTTGACATGACATCGCTTGTTGTTCATCAATAAGGACACAAGTGATATATTCTAGAGTCCCACGCAGATCTTAGCAATTTGCCGAACATTTATGAGAAGTTTCATACGTGATCTTGATGATTGAATGGAAACTCCTGCCGTGGTCAACATCAAGCGACCGACAGCAGTCACTCGGTAATTCCCGTGGATTACGCTTAGTGTGTCTCAAAGCGGTCTATAGTCGTGGGGTGATGCTTGTGTACCTCAATGACTCATCCGAATGTAGATGTACTTCGGTATATCGCGTTATCTCACTTGTGGAACTCGGTTCGAGAACGGCCTCTGTGAGAATTAGAGACGTGTTTTCACACTATCTTTGTTAACACCCTCGAAATTCAAACTTGTAAGTCTTGGAATCCGCTTATTACTAACTTGTTTTATGTTTTCTTCTTATGGAAGCTCGGAGCGGATGGATCGTGCGAGACTCGCCACATGCTCATACCAACAACACATGAATGTTCTCATCAAAATCAAAGGCAACTCGAGTTAAAGATGATTCTTCGTCAATGTCAAAGAATCTACAAAGTGTAAAGACTCGAGAACTTCATCATTGGAAACTCAAAGTCAAATAGAAGTGTGAGCATGGTGGAGAAAGGCGTGGAGACACCTAACCAACGAAGTTGACAACGGCACAACCACATTAAGCGATCACAAAGCATGAAGGAACAAAGAATTAAGACTATTCTATACCTACTCACAAAGTTCAAGCTCAAAAGATTAAAGACCTATTCAAGTGGAGCATCTTTTGAATGACCACCCTTAGGGGAGATTGTTAGCCTTGATTATTTTCATTAGAAGTGATGGTCATTCACGATTAGGAACTTTGTAATGTGTGTTAGATATCGTGATAGAATAGTCAACGGGCTCGTGGATTGGGCTAAGCTAATTGGGCATTAGTTAAGTTAAGCTAGCCTTGTCTAGTTCGTGTAACCCAAGCCCAATCCAAGTCCATCTCAAGGCCCATGGCCAAGCCTTAGGGCATCATCTCTCTTACCTATAAATACCCCTCAAGTATGTCATTTGAGGGGTGTGCTTGAGTGTGTGTGTGTGTGTTTTTCCTTTGAAGCAATATAACATATTATTGTTTTCATCTTTCTTCTCTCTACCTCTCTAAATACATACACGAATATACATCAAGTCACCATCTAATCTTCATCTTTTCTTTCTATTCTACGCATACAGTTTGTGTTGTACGTGGGTGTTTGTGGTAAAGGTTGTTATTGTGATAAGGTATAAGTGATAAAAGGGGCTTAACAGAACCAAATGGGTTAGATGTAGTCACATTAGCAGCCAGAGTGGTGTTACTTACCTTAGGTGTGGGATAGCTATTACTATGAGTAACATTACGAGCAGGTTGGCTATCCTTATTAACCTCCGCAGTTAGGAAATTAGGTGTCGGATTAGTATGTGAAGTAGAAGTATCTACCTGGTTTGGAGCCGCACTAGTGCTAGTGTTCCTTGAGAAGGTTTGCTAGTACAAGGAGTGTTGACAGATTTGGGCCTATACTGCATATTCCTACCAACTCGAACCCCATTAAATAAATTACCACTTTTATTATCCTTAGCATTCTTCTTTGGTTTACCCTTTTTCCCAACTAGATGAAATCCATCATTATTTTCCTCCACAACCGGTGTAGTCACAACTTTCTTGGGGCAAGTATCCACAGAATGGCCAAATATCAAACAAACATCACACCTAGGAGGTTTCCATTCATATTCCACCCTAATAGTTTCAGAATAAAATCCAAGTCTATCCATATAGGGGACCCGAACAGTAATAGATTCCTTAAGGGGAGCATGAGAGTCAATTTCAATTAAACAACGAGCAAAGCTACTTCTACCCCAAGAATCAATACACATAGAGCTAGTATAGGAATCAAGCATAATATGCTTACCAATATGTGTAGCAATAATACTAATACCATCCTTAGAGAATACCTGTAATGGAACATCATGAAGCTTAACCCATATCGGGATACAGGTTAATTCCTCTTTCGTCAAACTAGTACTCATGGTCCATTTTTTAAGAATAATAGGGCTGTTTTTTATCATCCACTGACCTGCTTCTAAGACAGCCTCCAAGCCAACCTGAGAGTTAAACTTAAAGAAAAAGAAGCCTTTTGCATTCATCATAATACGTTTTAGACCATACTTAGCCCAATTGTTACGGACAAAATACTCAACCACTGGGAATGCAATACGCTTACCAATGAAATACCCATACAAGGTGTTATCAAATTTAGTACTATGTGTTTCAACCACCTTACGAGGAATGGATACGTCAACACCATTAAAAATATTATCAACTGTAAGAGCACGAAAGTTAGATTTACCTTTGGCAGGAATAGACTGAGTACCTGTAGTAGGAACATGTTGTGATCCACTAGCAACTCCCACGTATATTGGTGACTGCTGAATTTCAGACGATTGAACAATAGGGCTCTCCTTAGTAGAAGAATCATGCGTCACAATACCTTTGAACTTGCCAGCTTGACTAGCCACACTAATCCCATCACCTTTAGGCAAATTATCGTCCAAAGAGGCCCCAACAACAACATTGTCATTCTTATTTTGATTCCCCAACTGAGCCTTATTATTAGCTAAACCACGAACCTCCTCTAGAGTTGGGAAATCAGATTTGAGATACGGATTAGTAGCATTACCATCAGCTCCCCAAAATAAAGACTCATGCTCAACATGTTGCACGCTAGGATTAACAAACGACCCTATGTCTCCCTCAAAAAGACCAAAATTACGAGAGGTCATACCAGAATCTTGGGACGGATCAGCAGAGAAAGAACCACCAAAAGCCAGGTTTGAATGATCATTAGTTGAATTCCCTGTAGCTACTTTAGGGTTTCGCACAACCTCATAGCCAATTTTGGCTTAGGCGCACCTTCAATGAGTGACCAAACCAAACACCCATGAATTCTTATTTAATTTCAACTTAACTTAACACTACTAATCTTGTGACGTCGAGTACAAATTCAACCCCGAAGCCTCAACATGACAACACGAATACTTCTACCCGACACCATTTCTGATCCGACACCAATGACCCCATACGGTTCCTTGACCCGACCCGCGACAGTTTTGACACACTTGGTTACTTTAGCACCCACGTTGGCAATCAACCCACAATCCTTAGTCGACCAAAAAGAAACCAAAGAACACCCCTTTGGATCAAACTCGACCCACTCAACAATAATTCCATTACCTTAACAGTTTCTTAACCACACGAATGTAAATCAAAACAATGCTTTTAAATCTTTAAAGAAGGTTTACCATTCGGGTCTTACCATGAAACATTTCATAGTTTGTATTTTTTTCTCGTTTCCCATTTGTATCCACGAAACAAAGTTGTAAACGACACATTAGTTTGATTCGAAATAAAAAAATATATAAAAAGTAGCGAGTATGTTTTACCGATAGAAAAAGAGGAGACACACGAAGATGGTGGTGTCTTTCACGAGTACTACTCGTGACCAATCCAAGCTAGGACCCTTTTAAAAACGTTTACCCATGAAACCCTAAAGATCCGAATCTTGAATTCAAGATCTAGAGCGCGTGTGGGTGTTTGAATGTGATTATCTTGCATAAACGTGGTCACAAGACACCGATCTATCGTTTGAGATAGGTGGTGTCATTGTTGGTAGTCACCGGAATTTGGCCGGAAAAGATGACGGCGCCGGAACCCCAGGGAGGGTTTGGCCGGATTTTTAGAGAGAGAAGGGAGGATATTTGTGTGTGTGTTTATTAGAGAGAGAAAGAGAGTGGAAGAAATGAGAGAGTGGGAAGATGTGGGGGTATATATACTCCCATGAGGGGCTAACTATGCACAAGTGAAAGTATAAGGGGTGGTAACGTAAACTATCCAAGGACCCTAGATGTAACTTTGTAAAACTTTCGATATATTAGATTCGGGACTCATTTGAACTAGCAAGCGAGTGATTCGTGACACGGGAGTTACGCCATTGTTTTTAAAATAATATTTCTAATAAAAACGATATATAATACGACTCGTATCTCAATTTAACTCAAACGACCGCTCAATTCGATGTTTCTCCAATAACGACGCATCGAGGAATTTATGAGTTATCACATGAATCGATCTGTTCATGGGATTATGTAAGTCGGTTCTGACTTATTATTTAAAGATCGATCTCTTATCATCTGATTCTCCTCATGTTGTTTATTGATTATTCTTTGAGGATTGTTTTCTGATTGGATCTATTCTGAACGATTATAAAACCTCTTTGTTTTTAAATTCAATGGTTTATGGCGCTTAAAGGCTGAACAGAACCCTAATTTTTAGGGTTTTGTTTATTTTTCTGCCGGAAGTATACCCTCGTTAGGGTATTGATTAACTGCTGGTAATCCTTTTTGGGTTTGATTGTTGGCTATAAGTTCTTAATCAGATGGATGCATTGTGTACGTGGGTTATGGGAGAGGTTTATGTCATACTGGATATTCGCTGCATCATTGGTGGATCTTGCTGCTATTGTTCTTGTTTTATTTTGTTTACGATCAGTGATGTGGTTATGGATGTTAGGGTTTGTATGTACCCTATTGTTCGAACCGTATTGGTCTGGATGTTAGGCTTTCTATAAACCTTATTATTTGTTACGCTTTATCATGCTGCTACTGGTTTGCTTATGACAAGGGTTCGTGGTAACTCTAGTCGATTTGAAGTTAACTCATATTCAATGTTTCTGGTAGTAGTTGATCGATGTTATTGTATGTTATGGAAGTTAGGGTTTCGTAATCCTAGGTTTGCTTTGAGTGGATCATCGTTGGCATGCAACAGGTTTGGCTAGGGTTTTTTTTTTTTTTGGGTAAAAGGGTTAATTCACCCCGGTAAATATATTACGCCAAAAACATTGAAGTACAAAGGATGAGGGTGAATCCCTCATCTCAGTCCCTTAGGACACTTACAGACTCTCCTATAGGAATGCAACATTATTCCTATAACTTACAATATAAGCGTGACAGGCCACACTTATAACTAAAACATCAGACTACAACGATAAAAAGAATAAAGATAATGCACTTCAAGTAGAAATACTTGAATCTTCAAATCACCATAGTAGTCCAAACTTCCAGCGTCGTCCAAATATAAAATATCATTGTCCTCAAATTGAAGTACAATTCACAAGTTTCACACATCGGTTGGTGAGGGACTCTAAAACCACGGATAGAGCAGCAAGCTCAAAACTCGCTCCAAAGGTGTATGTTGAGATGCAAAACTGACCATCAATAAGAATAACCAACAAATACGTATACAACCAATGCACATCCACTATAGCATCTCCTAACCATCAGTGACCACTCGAAAGTGGCTCAACAAGTGTTAGGAACTTACAACCATGCTGAAAAATACAGCACATCAACTTCCATACCCTTTAGAAATCATCACCGAGAATGAACACATCATCATGAGACACATATTCTTCATCAACATAAAGCAGTGACCACGACTTCCAAGAGCAGACAAGAATAGGGTTTGCCAGAACCCTAATATCCAATACCATCATATACGAGACCAAGGAAAAAGAAAACAACTCCAAACCACCAGGTCTCAGAAAATACATCCATAACCGAAAAATAGAGTTAGAAAAACTCTAAATTCCAGTAATAGTTAGGGTTTTGAACAAGAGTACCCAAAAACTTGACTTATATCTCTCAAAACCCACAAACATAATCACATGCATCGATGTAGAACAATCACTCAACAAACAAACCCTAAAGCGGGTTAACGTATAGCGTTATATCGATGAAGCTCATCACATACCGGCGAATAATCAAGAAACCGAACCCTAAAGATTAGGGTTATGGTTAGCGTTAAGCATAATAGATCCCAATCAGTCGATCAAATATAAAAACCTAAAAAAGGTTTTATAATCATAAGAGCAATTCCAACCAAATGAGAAGACCCTCAGATCGAATTCAGCAATATAGAATCGTTTTAAAACCACAAGGATCCTAAAAACGATGATGCTAGGGTTCATTGTCCCTATTGCTGCTTATTCATGTTCTATCATTGTTGTTGCAGATGATGGCATATCGTGTTTGGTAGTCGAGCTATGACTACAAACACGTTGGTTATCCTACTTTTACAAGATCTGGTGCTGATTCGTTTATTGGGTTGGTTTTGTGATCGTTATTTCATGAGATTGTTGTGCTTGGTATATTGGAAGTTAGGGATGCATTTACTCTATGTTTTCGTCTATGACTGGTCATGGTACACTGGGTTACATTCATGCTAGAGTTTCATTGCGTTGAAACTTATAGTAGATGAGGTATTAGATCATGTCGTAGTATTGTGTTATTGGTTAGCCGTTTTGTTTACGGCTTACTGGGTTAGTTTTTGGGTAAAGGGGAGTAATCCCTTACTGGGTTAGTTCAGGTTCTATGTGGATTTCGGACGTGTCTTATGATGATGGTGCTTACCAGTTCGCATGGACGTTGATTGAAGGACTATGATGACTATAATTTAGAGCTATCTTTGTGATCAGATGTTACTTTCATGTTTCTATTCACTTTTATAGTCTCTTTTTTTTGGGTAAAAGGGTTAATTCACCCCGGTAAAATGCATTACACCAAAAACATTGAAGTACAACGGATGAGGGTGAGTTCTCTCATCTCAGTCCCTTAGGACACTTACAGACTCTCATATAAGAATGACATGCCATCCTTATAACTTACACACCTACAATGACTATACAAGTGAATATAGATAGGAATTAAAACATTAGTCACTATTGTATCACATAACATAGTCATCGTAGAACTTCCAATCAACTTCCATGTGAAACCAGAAAAGCACCAAACATAGGACACGACAAATATCCACCTAGAAGCGTACAAGATCATCACACACCCATGGATCATCAAATTAGAATTCAGTGCACAAATTCCATACAACCTTTGGTGATAGACTCTAAAACCACGGATAGAGCAGTGGGAAGCTCGCTCGAAAAGTGAATGTTTAGATGCAACACCAAACACCAATAAGAATTACCAAGGAATATGTAAACAACCAAGACACTTCCACAGTAACAACAACAAATCAGCATCAGTACGTCGTGCAAATACAAATCCAGAAGCACAATAAGACAATGCTACCAACCAACAACTATCAAGCAGCGAGCATCTCACCTAAGAACGACCAAGGACAGCAGCAATCCACATGAAAAACCACCCATAACAAGAATCCACATCAAAATCCAGGTGGCACAAACCAACATACTAGGGCACAACGAACCCTAATATACACAACCAGCAAAATCGATCCTTAGCATCTTCAAAAATTTGAATTCGACCACACCAGCAGGATCTAATAAACGAATAATAGGGTTAACAAAACCCTAACTTACAACTGATTATGCTCAACGACGAACAAACCAATGAATAATCATGAATTAGGGTTAAAACAAACCCTACGTATCATGAACTTTCGCCTCTCTCAAACCCACATACCATAATCATCAATCAAACAAGAACATACACTATTTCCAGATCGACCCACAAGAAAAAATGGATTAAACAATCCAACTTACATGAATTATGATAGACGTGCATAAACAACACAACACCAGCAGGACCAATCAAAACCAAACAATACAAAACCCTAAAACTAGGGTTTTGTTCATGCGAGCAGCCCTTAACCAAACGAATCAAGGGATAGGTTTTAGATCGCCCGTAGTAACCAAGTAACGAATAGAAAAGATAGATCATAACAGCAAATCGTTATATGGCGGCCAAGAAACCCTAAAAACGTTTAGGGTTTCTATATGGAGATTTCATGAGATAGTAAAGAACATAAGTAATAGCCGCCTCTTCCCTTGAGTAAGAAACCATCCCAAACAACGTATTGCATACCCCATTAACGAATTAAAGGGTAGAGAGGATGTGTAGGGGAGGGTGGCCGGAATTTTAATGGGAAGGGCGGCCGAAAATCTCCATAGGGGAGAGAGAGAATTAGGGTTTTTCCACTTTTATAGTCATTATAGATAGGAAGTTTTATTGTGTAAGTTATAAGAACGGCATGTCGTTCTTATATGTGTTGTGTGTAAGTGTCCTACAGGACTGAGATGAGGGACACACCCTCATCCATTGTACTTTCAATGTTTTTTGGTTAATATATTTTACCGGGGTGCAGGATTACTCCCCTTTACCCAAAAAAATACTCATAAATGACACATTTCGGTACACGTGCCCTCGAAACATTTAATAACTCGTTTATTATAAGACTTTCAATTTTTAAGACGTTAGTTCCCTTTTAAATATTGAATAACAAGGCGAGTCTTGTTATTAAATATTTAATATAAGAACTTACCATTTTCTATTTTTCTAGTTTTATTTCCATGTTTACATATATATATATATATATATATATATATATATATATATATATATATATATATATATATATATATATATATATATATATATATATATATATATATATATATATATATATATATATATATATATATACTAGATTTCGAAGCCCGCCCAATGGGCGGGCATGACTTATAATTATTGTTAACATATTTTTCTTTATTGTAAGAAGGTTGTTATCACAAAATAACAAATTGGTTTTGTCCCAAAGTAAATGAATACAACTTTACATATGGAATAAGGTCCGCCCGTTACTTTTTGACCTTTTAAGATTTAAAACAAAGTTATAGTATGCTTTAAAAAATCCAAATAACACTATTTTTTCTCTAATAAAAAATTAACACATGTGGTGGTTTATAAATTTAATAAACGTATCTAACATAGTCTTGTCTTGCACTGATTGTATTAATGTTAGTATGAACATAAAGAATGTTAATCAGTTTACTTTAATGTTTGAAAAAATGAACATGGTGAAGGGAGTTTAATAAATATGCATGAAACTTGAAATAATCATGAAATGATAAACATTCCCAAGATTATATAACTGAGTTTTGTACATACCCTACTGGAAAATACCATTAAAAATACCAAATACAATAACATTTGGATCAAGATGTTACATGATCTAAACAAACATCTTTTTTCACTTGATTTCCTATCCTAAACACATGATCAATTAACACTACTCCACTGCTTATGGCTCGGAAACCATTTTAGGCACTTTAGGCTAAAATAAATCGTCTGACCCTCGAGTTGATGATCAGATCATATTTCACACACCTTGGAGTTTTGTACTAATTAATCGAGGCTCCTAAACTAACTTATCAAACGTCCCATTTTCGACAACCTTGATCTCCAATGTCCCTATAGACTTATCTGAAGCTCGACCTTCCCTATAAACACTATTTAATGACTCTTCAATTGTAAGACAACAATCCTTAAATACAGATTCCGGAATTTGGGTTGATCCATTTTCCCTAACTTCCCAAAAGATGACATAGTGACCAGGGATCATCGTTTTCCGCATAGCTTGTGTACTTGATAACAATGTATTGTTCGGAAAGTGGGTCCATACGTTGATATAAATTACCGACATAGTCCAACTACGGCCTTAAGTCATGTCTTGGCAGTTCTAATAAATGCAACATAAAAAAACATCCTTATTAATAAGTACATCAGTATGAAGACAAGAAACCATTTTAACCTGTTAGATAAAACATAACCAATATAAATTGATCTTAAATCTGAATGTTTTGCGAGAGTGGGAAACTGCACGGTTTCTATAATAATATAAAAATAGATAAGTCACCAAATAGAGAAACCTACGCTGGGCAACATCAGTTTGCTTGGCAGCAAATGGTTTGCTCTTAGCAGGGACGTTGTGCACAGGTTTTCCAGGAAGGACTATCTGTAAAATTTTAAACTGATGCATTCGAGATAATATCAGAAAAAGGAAAGATCAGATATTCGAATATTTGAAAATACATTGGATTCAAAACTGTTAACATACCTGTATTGAATAGTAAAAGAAACCGCTCAACAAGTTCGGCCTATAATATCTGTATTGAATAGTAAAAGGAATCAAGAACATAAGTGTCCTCTCCGTCAAACCAACATAGTGAACCGTGCCTACCTATTCTTAGAATCCCTTAAGTCCTTGCTTGTGGGATTCAAATATTGAATTGGCAAATTTGATTATCATGTAATTGAAATTAAGTAGTCTCAATCATTAGTTTCTTGCCGATTATTTAAACATGATTACATTCCACATTCTTTGTTTCATGTTGTTAAAATACTAATTCAGTTGCTTATTTAGTGAATTCATTCATGGAGTATAATCTTATATCCTTATTCAGCTATAGAGGTTACAATTCATAAAGTAATTGTTTGTGAAGATTAAAAAAAAGTTTACTTATGATGTATGTTTACTTATCAGCTAACATAATCTGCTCCTCTTGCTTGGTGAATGCTCCTCGCTTCAATCCTAGATGTAGATAATTAGTCCATCTTAATCTGCAAATCTTTCCATTCCTTTGCAAACCTAAGTAAATTGACAAAACCGCTATGTTAAAATCAAGATTGAGTCTACATTTTCAGGAAAAGTGTATCGGTGAACCATTCATTTGCATATACATAATTACTTGTTCTACGCTGGTAATGTGAGCATCATGTATGCCAATGATGGGTCATATCATATGACTAATCAAGTGTCTCTTTTTTATTGACTGATCAAATAGATAAGACCTAAAATATTGAGAATGAAGCTTAGTTTTATTCCCACCATAAGAAACTAATTCGAAGCAAAAATACATAAAAGGAAAGTAAATAATACACTTACCATATTAGGTTGTACACAATTCAGTTCTTAACCAGTATCTCAAATCCTTCTTTAATAAAATTCAATCGGTTCTCTCTCTTGATGGAGATTTCCGGCCGCCACCCTTTCTTTTTTCCGGCCAATATCTAATCTTATATCGTCCTCTCTACTCTTAATTGATTGTGATGATTCGTCTTGAATCTGATCTATTGTTTAAGGGTATGCAATACGGTCTAGGGTTGGTTATTTTAAAGGGGTGGCGGCATCTTCACATCTTCATATCGAGATCTCCATTCATCCTATCCGTCTCGGTTGATTTTAATGCTATACTAGAAACGTTTTCCATTAATTGACATAAAGTATCTATTTATGGGTTATTGGATCGTGGGTCGGTGGGATCAGTATTTGATTTCAATACCATAACAAGATTCCATACTTTAATTGAATATATTTTTATATCTTTGTAGTCAGTTCATTACATGGATTGCAAGGGCGGTGGGATTATGATAATACTTTTTATTGTATCATTCTTTGGTCGGTGGTGTTTACATTTTTTATGATACTAATTTATTTAGTATCATTCATTGAGCCACGACATTACTTTTCTACCGTCCCTTGCCGATCAGTTTCAAGTTTATTTGAGGTTGTTTTGGTGGGATCATCACTAAACGCATACAAAACCTCTCGGTTTTCGCAAGTAACTCTATTCTGGGTTTGAGTGATCTTCTAAGTGATTACCTATTTGTTGGGTACCTTCTACAGGTTCTATATCTGATGTATGTGTTATGTAAGTGGGTTATAGAGAGAGTTGGAAATCAAGTTTTGGGGTTCTTGTTCAAAAACCTTCATCTTGTGGCCTGGGCGTTAATGATTACTAGTTGGTCTCCTGCTCATTTTTCTATAAGTTAGAGTTTTTTTTTGGGTAAAAGGGTTAATTCACCCCGGTAAATGTATTACTCCAAAAAACGTTGAGGTACAAAGGATGAGGGTGATTTCCCTCATCTCAGTCCCTTAGGACACTTACAGACTCGAATATAAGAATGACACACCATTCTTATAACATACAATAAAATGAACCTACCAATAATGACAAAGTACATAAAAATAATACAATACAACTCAAGAAAAGTACTTAAGCCTTCTATATCACTATTGTAGTCCACTTTAACTTCCATGAAGAATCCACGTAAGACCATCCAAGCATTCATCAACATAACCTTTGTTTGTATTAGCAACGAAAACACAAACAAAACCTTCATGATCTTGCAACATATCTTGGGTAATCAAACCCAAACGAATCAAAGCCATCGGACCGACCCAATCACCATGATAAACAAATCGTGAGAAGGAACAAGTCACAACCAGACTGCCAACTTCCATGAATATACCGTACCCTAATGACCGGTAGCACCATAGGCACCATTCAATGAACATGTGTTGTAGAGATAGCGAATAAGCAAAAATCAAAACCACAATGGTTTGATTCCATCCAAGAATACATCAAACGTCCAAACTCCCAACACAACTTCCGACTCTCAATAACCCACGATCATCCCACAACCTTCATGATTCGACCAGAGATCAACGAACATTAACGTACCAAATAACATCCAGATCCAAAGATCACCTTCCACCATCACGCACTGTGTAGGCACCATCAATAATAAAACACAAAACCCTAATCGGGTTTCATATATCGATTAAGAGCGACAATCCACAACCAAACCGCCTCAAAAATAATATGATGAGCTTCATGAGGAACAAAACGAACCATAGAAAGACCCAAACCCTAACGAAACTACGATACACCAAATAATAGGAATATCGATGGCGAAGAAAATATTTAGGGTTTCGCCGATCGACCCATAATAGATATATAGTCAATTTGATAACCGACTAATGAATAAAGAGCAAGATCGATTAAAAAAACCCTCGTCCCTAACATATATATAACATCAGTATGATAATAGGAACGAATCAGATCCCTTGAGTCGATTCAAACCCTAATAAAACAAATCACCAAAAAATTGATGAAAAAAACGTTTAGACAATAAGGTTTTCAACAGCACGCCACCCCTAGAAACAAATACAACTCTAAAACCAATTGCATACCAAAATACAAAGATCATATCATGGTAGAGAGGTGGCTTTAGAGATTGATTAAGCCGGAATATTAGAGGGGTGGCGGCTGGAATCGCCAAGGGGAGAGAGAGAGCACGTTTTAGGGTTTTTAACTGCGTCGAGTCTTTTTCTATAAGTTAGAGTTTGTTAATTCTATTTGGTGCTTCCTCCATTCATATTACATTTGATGGTGTTTTGGCTGATTCATATCTTATGGGCTTTAACACAATGGTATGATGGAAGTTGTCTGGAAGTTTGGGGTTGTTTTCACCCTTTTGTTACCGATCTGATGTGTGTTCACGAGTCCGATTTTGTGATCATCTTGGGCTGGTTTTTTCGGAAGTTGGGTTATCATAAGACCTATTGCTGGATGTTCGGTCTGAATTGTTGTGTGTTATATGGCGAATTAGGCAATATACTTATTATTGCATATGCAAATGATCGTGCTTTTGGTGGCGTTTGGTGACCAACAGATATTGCGGGTTTAATGATGTTATTTGTTGTTGGTCAAGGTTTGTTTAACCCACGGATTTTTCCAGCTGGGTTCATCTTGTTCTTCACGCCTTCTCTTCATGACCTGTTGATATTCTTTATTATGAGTGGGTTTGGAGAGATGTAAGTTTGTTTGGGACGTTAGGGTGTCTTGTTGTACCCTATTTTTTTGGCTCTTATGATCTGATCTGTATTGGCTACACTTATAAATTAGAACAGATGTCGGATCATGGGTTTGTGTTTGTATTGGTAGGATGTGGTGCCGATTGTATGATGTGTGTATGTCGTGACTATGATATCATGTTGGATCATTTTTGCGTTGGAGTGCTGGCTATTTCCTTGGTGTCGATTCTATGCTTTAGGTGCTATTCTTTTCGGATGGTAGCTCAGCTTATGAAATTAGACAGCTTGATCATGGTGCCATTGTTTTCGTGGTATTCATGGTTCTAATCGACCTGCTGTTTGGACAACATACATGCCTGAGGTCCTTGTGGGTTGGCTGATTGGAAGTTAGGGTTATCATTAACTCTATTTGTGGGTGTTTGCTTATTGTTACTCATTTTGCTTAGACCTGGTCTACACTCTTAAGTTGAAGGCTGCGAGTACATTTTGCTGGAAGTTAGGCTCTTTCGACCTCTTTTTCTGTTCGGATGTTATGCCTTATGGTTAGTGGTTATGAGAGAGTTTGCTCAATTTTTCGAGTACATTCGGGATGTTAGGGTCTTGTAAACCCTATGCGTTGCCTTTGGCAGATTCATTTGTTTGGATTCCATTTTGATTATTACATTTGTATTGGATCTGCTTATGTGATTACTGATTTAGAGTACATGTTGTTGGGGTACGCACATCATGGTTTAGTCGAATCTTTCTATCATCTTCATTCAGCCTGTGAGGGTGCGTTTGGAAGTTAGGGTTGTCCTAACCCTATGAGTATGTTTCCTATCCATACTTATTGGTTCTCATTCATATCTAGTGTCGCGGATGGTGAAACTTTTGAGTTGTTGAAGTCTACTTGCTGGTAACTTTTCTTGGCGCCATTTGTTTTGACGAGTTTCATTGATGGAAAGCGCGTAGGTGGTTACATGGAAGGGCTTCTACATGTGGGTTTGCATCTTTTATTTCGGTCACGGACTTATCACTTTTGATGATTTGTTGATCGGCATGGAAGATGTAATGGAGTGCTATAATGGCTATGAAGACTCAGTGTCATGTACCTGAATAGGCCTAAATGTTTTTATCTTTATTATAGTCATTATGGTATGTTTATTTTATTTTAAGTTATAAGAATGGCTTGTCATTCTTATATAGTGGTATGGGTTGTTGCTAGTTGTTGCATGTAAGTGTCTGTTGGGACTGAGATGAGGGACATGACCCTCATCGGTTGTACTTCAATGTTTTTTGGTGAAATAGTATTTTACCGGGGTGAATTAACCCTTTTACCCAATTCAGTTCTTAACCACGACAAACAAAAATAAAAAGTCTATTTTCATTCAACGGGGAGCTGAGAACCGTATTCATAGACACCAACTTATTGAGTATGCTTGCGGCTGTTGGAAGACATGGGATGCTGGACAGGACACGCTGATGGTTTCAACGTATGGGTTTGTCGCGTAACAGGTGTGTGACGAAACTATGTCTGGCTGTGAACCTCTCATAAAACCCAACCATATGGACCGAACGGAGCCACACTTAATCCCCATCTTCTACTACGCCGCCCGGGTACCTCAGATAGCAATTATGGCGTTGTTTGACGTCCTCATTCATTTATAATTGGACTGGTTTCTATCTGCAATGCACTTTTCTAGGAACCAACTTTATCAGGTTGACACAACAATCTAAATGCAACTTCCTTTCCATGGCCATTTGGTGGTTTGGAGCTGAAACGGAAAATTGCAGCATATATAAGATGGTCATTCACTCATATAGACTATAAACATACACCGTTGGAGCGAGTTTGTGCTTGCTGCTCTATCCATGGTTTTAGAGTCTCCCACCAACCGTTGTGTGAAATTTGTGAACTGTAATTCAAGTTTGATGATCCATGAGAGTGTATGTTGAAGGATTCCTATGATATGGGTCTTTGTGGAATTTGGGTGCTCATTCATGACATATTATACGTGGATTCTTCATGGAAGTTAAGGTGGACCGCCATAGTGATTTAGAAGGCTCAAGTGCTCTTCCTGAGTAGTATTGTAATGTTTTATTTACTTTTGTCATTGTTGGTAGGTTCATTTTTTGTAAGTTATAGGAATGGTGTGTCATTCTTATATTAGAGTCTGTAAGTATTGATCGATTGGTGTGACTTGATCCTACACGTGTTCTTGTTTATAATATCAGTTGGATCAGGTCTTGTTTTGGTGCTCATTCGATCTGCTGGTTAGGGTTATTAACCCTTGGTTCGTTGCATGGTGCCCTTTTTTTTTGGGTAAAAGGGTTAATTCACCCCGGTAAAATGCATTACACCAAAAAACGTTGAAGTACATAGGATGAGGGTGATATCCCTCACCTCAGTCCCTTAGGACACTTACAGACTCGAATATAAGAATGACACACCATTCTTATAACTAACAATAAAATGAACCTACCAATAATGACAAAAGTACATAAGAATTGACAATACTACTCAAGAAAAGCACTTGAGCCTTCTATATCACTATGGCGGTCCACCTTAACTCCGTGAAGAATCCACGAGAAACATCCGGTGATCTTCAACATAAAATGCGTGTGTAGTACCAACGAACACCACAAACAAAACTTCCAACAATCCCATCATACACTAAATCCATAAGCTACACCCGACAATAGCGACACGATAAGCTACTACCCGAATATGTGAATACATGTGAACCCATTAGTAGCAAGAGATAGTGTAACAAGCACATAGGGTTCCAGAAAACCCTAACATCCATGCAACAAACCTGCAATGAACACGCCATGGTCACCTACAGCAACAAGACCACCATGCAACTAACCCTAGAGTTTTTGAATAAGAACCCTAAAACTTAACTTCCATAACATGCAGCACCATCAATCAAAAGACCCATTAAAATAACGATAAGCAACATGTCTTTGAATAACGAGCAGCACATCAACGAACACCATCACCTTCCCTCTCTCAACCCACTTCCTCGAATAACATCACAAAACCAATAGATAAACATGATCAACAGATCGACCTACAAGATATAATGAACATCAGTCCAACTTGCAGCAACCCATCTAATCAAAACCAATAAATACGAAACCCTAAAATTAGGGTTTCGTTCATGAGATATCCCTAACAAACCATTCGATCCAAAACAGATAGAAGGCAGTTAGAGTGAGGTTTTGATCGGCCATACCACCCCAATAACGATCGTTGAATAATAATCATATAGCAATAGACGATCAAACAAACAAATAAAACCCTCAAACCGATTGCAAAATCAATCGCATAGGATTAAATTAGCAAAACCGATCGCACCCATGATATATATTGGTGAATAACACCGACTTCAAAGGAATAATAGATGCGATCCGAAGACTAACTCGATCCAAAACCTTAACATATTAATTAAGAATGAAATAGTTAGGGTTTTGGAACATAAAACAAGGAGAAAACCGATTAGGAATAGGAATTAAAAGATGCCAACCACCCTCCCATGAATATAATTGACCTAAATCGTATTGCATATCCCTAAGAAAGAGATAGAGAGGACGATTAGGCAATTATTGGCCGGAATTTTGGGGGAGAGTGGTGGCCGGTTTTCTCCACAAAGGAGAGAGAATGTCGTGTAGTTTTTTTTAGTGGATCCGTTGCATGGTGCCCTTTTTCATGTTGTTCTTGATTCTACATGGCTGTTTTGAAAGGGTGATCATGGCATGTTCGATTAGACCATGATTATTTTCAGATCCGATTTGCAACGGTTTCCACTCGTATTAGGTTATTAGATTATGCATTTTGCATAAAACTAATAGAAGATGCACATGGATTGGTCTTGGTATTGATGGAAGTTAAGTTTGTGGGGACTCTTGTTCAAAACCCCATTCACATGATGCCATGCACCTTGGGTACATATGTTTCTATCTTACGGTTGTTATGGCGATGTTGGTGGATTGTTTGTAGTGTTTGCTACTACAAACATATTTTATGTTGAAGATCGCATGGATGTTTATACGTGGATTCTTCATGGAAGTTAAGATGGACCGCCATAGTGATATAGAAGGCTCAAGTGTTTTTCTTGAGTAATATTGTCATGTTTTATGTACTTTGGTCATTATTGGTAGTTTCATTTTATTGTAAGTTATAAGAATGGTGTGTCATTCTTATATTCGAGTCTGTAAGTGTCCTAAGGGACTGAGGTGAGGGATATCACCCTCATCCTATGTACCTCAACATTTTTTGGAGTAATGCATTTTACCGGGGTGAATTAACCCTTTTACCCAAAAAAAAATAGAGTCTGTAAGTGTCCTAAGGGACTGAGGTGAGGGATATCACCCTCACCCTATGTACCTCAACGTTTTTTGGAGTAATGAATTTTACCGGGGTGAATTAACCCTTTTACCCAAAAAAAACTTGTCAATAAAAAAAAGTATACCATGTTCGTTGAGTACCGTTCATAATGGCCTGTTATTACGTAAAGTAAGAAAATGCAGCATACCAGATTGAGGAACTAACTAAAACCCATCACCTGAAGCAGAGAGCTCCACTAAAACCCATTTGACCCATACCGACCCGTTTGACCTTAGTTTTAGTAAATGGGAAAAAGGTTCTTGAACCTAGCTTGACCCATCCGTTTTCACCTACTGATGAGATGGACCGTTTGATCCATTGCCCAACCCACCTCACCGGTCATATATAGACATGCAAAGACCAAACACCATAATCGGATACAAAACCTCAAATAAAAGAATAACAGTGATGAAATCTTACTTTGGCTGCTACTAACACTCTGTGGATCGAACCATCTTCCATTTCTATTGCAAATGAAAACAGAAGGCTGCCCTTTGGAGATTCCCATACATTTTGTGAACGCCCTATAAGAATTGAGCTTGTCCTCTAAATTTATTGATATACGTGGCACACAAATTTACTGTGTCTAACCTAAGTTAGCATCACAATGGTTAGCAAAGAGTATTTGAGAACGTTTACCGTTAAGCGTTAATGGACCCTTCTTCAACCCTAAAATTTGAGGAAAATCATTCATATGATCACTGTTGCAACCATTTTTCAAAGCCGATGTAAAAAATCATAAAAACTATAAAGTTACCTATTTGTGTCGGTCAATTCGACAATATATAACTCTTGTAAAAAGAATAACAGTTAATAGATAAAAAAATTGTGACCGATTTTCGAGTCATCCTCATCCAGTCTTTCAGCTTCAAAATCAACATCATTCTCAAGCTTTTTCGAGTATTGCCCTGAGAACGGGCCCCACAAAGTGAGAAGACCTGTGGCGGTAGCCTTTTTTGCAACCGTGCAGACCGGAAAATCAGACGGTCGAGCTACATCTGCTGGGCCACATTAAAAGTGTACGAACGTCAACTAAAAAACTGATAACTTAGCAGATTCATATATCTGAATTCAATATGAAAAACTGCGAACCCAAAAAGGTTAAAAGACTACATACATTCTCTACACCGAAGTTGGTCTGTCTTCTTGTGCGACCACTTGCTTGCCTTCAATTGCAGCAATAAATTCCCACCCAAAAGTAAGACCTGTAATGAACACATCATCCAGTACCCTGTTGAAATTCGTAGCAATTTGTCTCAGTTTTTTCTTTATCTCCCTACTACTAACAGCCTCGACTTAAATGGTCTAATTGAGTACACTAACAAAGGCATTTCATCAGAAAAGCGTAAACAAAAAATATTTCAGATTTACAAATAAGGCACTTTTACCATATGTTAATAAAACTATCCTTAACTCATCGGAATGAAGTTTCATTATTAATAAAACTGAACTGTTTAAGCAGATAGCTCTAAGGAAATTGTTAACATGAACCAGAAAATCACACAGAATAAATTATTTTGTGAATTGAGCTAGGCCAGTCCAAAACACAAATCCCTTTTTGCTGATCATTTGTAGCTCCAAGTGTAATAAAAAAAACATGTGAACAAAACAAAACAAATAAATCTATTAAGTATAAACTACTTACCTGTCCTTTTCAACCAGTACTAAAATGACCCGTTACACATGCAGGCTAAGATGGATCAATTATCTAAGGCCGGGATTAATGGAAGACATCAAGGGAAAAAAATGAGAATCTATAAACTAAAGGCCATGTATAAAATTACCCTTTCAGTTGAAAACGAAACCACTCGCATAAGTTTCGCTTTGGTTGTCTCAACCCAGTTCGTAAAACAATTGCTACACAACCATCATCAGGAGTTCTCATATAAAAAGTCTGAAGCAATGGACAAAAAATAACATGTTAATTTTAAAATCTTTGATCGTACCTGGATACATATTACCAACAAAGAAGACGAATAACCTGCACATCAAATCAGAAAAGAAAAAAACATTGTGCTAATAAAGTTGTTGCATATACGTACATGCATCCCGAGCTGCTTTGTCAGTTAACAGCTTCTTCCACCAGTCTTTTAAACTTGAAGCTTGCAGTTTTAAAGTTTCTTTTCCTGTAGATTCATATTTCACTTTTAAAGTTTCCTTTGCTGCAAAAGCCTCTACCATCATTGATCCATGGCTGCCGTTCTTCGCGTTTCTGATAGTAAATGAGAGTTAGTACAATATTTTCAATGATAAAAGAATTATGAGTAGTACATACCTGTTCACATCTTCCCAACAAACACTCATCTCCTTTATATTCCTAAGCATAAACAACGCTAGTTTCATTAAATAATATAACCATGAATGCATGATATAAATTGATCTATGTTCTTGCACAATCTTATTAAGCAAAACCTACATTTAAATATATGAACAATTTGGCTTGAGTTTAACCAATATGTTTGGGTTTATGAGAATAAATATAAAAATCATTACAACCCTAAATTCGATACGTTATCAAAGATCCAAGAACAACAAAAGCTTATCTTTAGATATTATAATTAGAACCTGCAAAAAACACATCAAAAATCATTAAAACCCTAAAATCGTGATGGAGTTAGAGAGGTGTGATGATTAGGGTTTTTCTTTCGTGTAAAATAAACGTTTTTTTTTTTTTTTTTTTTTTTTTTTTTAAATAACGGATAATATATTATATATTGGATATAGGTTTATAGATTTAGACTTGCAAGAATTATAGGCATTTATAGATTATAATATGCAACCTAATTATCAAAATAACTTGTTGCCTAAGTGGTAAACACACAAGTTATTTATCAAAACAACCAAGGTTCAATCCTTGCAAGGCACCTTTTTTATAAACAATTTTAAAAAATGTTTAATAAAAATCCATTAAATTGGATTATATGGCATTGAGGTGGCATTGAGGTGACATTAATGCCAAATGCCTCCTGTTATATATAATATAGAGATATATTATGTCAAGTTTCAATATATGTTTCGAGTTATTATCCGTCTCGAGTTCACAAGTTCGAGTCATGACTCTCGGCTTTTACACGTCATATTGCCCAATAATTAATAAAAGTCCATGTTACGGCGTTGTCGGGGTCAACCGAGACTAGAAAGTCACGGTAACACCGACGTTGCGTAAAGTTGACATATATAATATTAAGTCCAAATAAATGATTCCACTCGTTATCGGCCCTAAATCTATGGCTCAATAAAGTATCCACAATCTCCAATCAACTCATATCAATTCCAACATGCAAATCAAGTATCAAACACACCCGTAACCATTGTCGTGACCCTAATGGTCTCGATATGGCCACGGTTAAGACCACGCGAACCAAACGGACCCTAGAGGTCTTTTGGCTCCTCGCGCCTCACCTAAATACCACACGACCGGACCGTCTTGGTCCCGATTTCCCCTAACGCCAACAACAACTACGAAAGTAGTACCACGACGACTAGACCCGGACCGTTTGGTCCTTGTGGGTCTCGGCTACACCCAACGCCACAACAAACGGACCCTTTGGTCCTTTGTGGCTCTCGTTCACTCCACAACGCAACCAAAACCATCATCAACACCATCAACCTCCATTTCCAACAATAAACTCATGATCAAAACATCAAAACAACAATAAAAATGCATAAACACGAACCCGACACGACACTCGATACCAACACACTTTATTACGTTTTTATTAGTTTTAAAGCTAGTTTTCACATTTGTGTTCATCCAATCCCAACCAAACGCACACGTACGAGACTCAAAAGTCTCATACGAGGCAAACCAACACTCAAACAAGTGTATATCTCGTTCCATTTACCTTTATCTTTCCCGATCTATGTTTGTAACACAAAAACACGAACCAAAGAGATGTTTTTACACATTTTGGGTGGCGAGATGGTGGTGTATAGGCGCATGGCCTATGTCAAATGAAAGAGGAGAGGAAGGCGAATCTAATGGTGGTGGTGGTGGTGTGCGCCTACGCGCGGCGGTGCGGCGATGGTGGCCGGTTGAAGTGGCGGCGGCTAAGGTTTTTAGAGAGAGAGAGAGATGAGAGTTGGGGTTTGGTAGAGAGAGAGAAAGGTGTGTGTGTGTGAGTTGTGGTTTTTATATTTATGAGAGAGGGAGTAAATAATAAATATTTTGGGACAAGGGGCGGGCGCCGGTCACACAAAACAAGGGGGACCAAAACCGTAATTTTTGTAAACTTTCCCGAATGACCACTCACTGGCCCGTATATTTTATAATTAGTGTCTGATTATTTTTATTAATAACGTTATTGTTTTTAATTACCCTTTTCCACGAGTTTTGATTATTAACACGCCTTATCTTCACGTAACAAGTTAAAATTAGTTTTTCTCTCGTTTTAGGATTTTACTGTGCCGACTCAAGTAGTGCCTAACTTTACGGGCCATAACTCATATCATAACTCATTCGATACTAAAATAAATCATAAAAGCTAATAAACGATACCAAGACAAGTCACGATTAACCAAAAAAGCTCCTAAAGGCAATCTACTCAGTCTAGCTAGCGTAATGCGATTACCTAACGCATTACCTAAAAGGGCTCCCTAATTTGCCAGTTGTTACAAAATTGGTACCTTTTTTGGATTTTATTTTTTTAAAAAAATGGGTTAAAAAGTGAGATGGTGTGATGACTAGGGTGAAAAATGACAGCGCGAGGAGGTAAACAGAGAGAAAGCTGATAAGGTAAAGTGGTGTAACCATTGAGTATTCTTATATCTAGTTTAAAATGATAAAACAAAAATTTGAGAATATTTATTTCATAACTCAAATTCCATGGCATTCTGCTCATATACAAATGCTTATATATTTTAGTTTGAAAAAATTACAAGCTTGTGAGACAAATGCATAACTCACAAAAATAATGAACTAAAAAAGCTTGTTTACAACAATTGGTTGTATTTGGAGAAGATACAGTCATCAAAATTCCATTAGAATACTTCAGCAATTGGTGTAAGGTCTCCTAATACAGATCTCATATCAGGCCTCTCATCAGCTGGAAGTATACACCTAAGCGCCACTTTAAGCATGTCTTCCGCCAATTTAACCAAATCATCACTACTATTATTCAATATATGCCACTTAAAGCACTCAATAGAACGGTTTTCAACACATAGCAATCTCACCCATTCGGTCAGATCCACCACCTCCCCACTGCTGCCCAGAATCATCTCTGCAGAACATTTTCCAGTCAGCAGTTCTAGTAATATGACTCCAAATGCATAAACATCACTTTTGAGAGATGGACATGGTTTGCTTGTACTACAAAACTCGGGCGGGCGGTAACCAAGGGCACCTGCAGTGAGAACCTGCTCAGCTGTCCCAGATGACATCATTAGACGGTGGAGGCTGTAATCAGTTAAAAGGGGGTGTTTCATGTCAGGGGGTTCCAACAAGATGTTGGTGGATTTTAGGTTACCGTGAGGTATAGCTCTCTCGTTGTGGAGGTAGCTAAGACACCGTGCTATATCTACAGCGATTCTGTATCTGTCAACAAGATCCAAAGTGGGGAGATTTCTCGCATCGGCTTCTGCACAACATAAAGTTATATCATAATAACATCATCTCACGATCAAGGAGATGTTAAACTTAATCATATTATGATTAGCACCACAACAATGAATTAGGCTAGTTATAATGTCTTAAACAGCACATAAACATTTAACAGTAACCTCAATAATGATATTGTACTCATTAAAGTGCATTAGAATAGCACACAATTTATTAGAGGCGGGTAGATTGGCGGTTTGGGTCAAACACGTGCCTCATTAAGCGTATTAGAATAGCACACAATTAATTAGAGGTGGAAAGATTGGTGCTCGGGGTTCAGGTAAAACACGTTTTTTACTATGGGTCGAGATTACACTATTGGTTACATGTAAGTTGCACATGTTGTGCATTTTTGTCTCCCTGATCGGGATGAGGGCATGGGATTCACCCATGTCATTTGTACTTCAATGTTTTTTGGTGTAATTGAATTTTACCGGGGTGAATTAACCCTTTTACCCAAAAAAAAGAAAGTAGAACTCCTTGTCCAATATCTAGAACTTCTAATTAATAACTATTGCAATTAAGATAATAACAAAAATAATGTCACTAAAATAATTACTACATCTTTTTTAATAAAGTAATTACGAGGTTGTATGCATTAAGTAAACACCTTTGGGAAATTTCAACCCGTTTGAGCCATTCAGCATATTGACTTGTTCGCTTTTTTGCTAATTTTTTTATTTGACCCCTTTGAGATTAATATACCCAAATCAACTCATTATAAGTGTATAACTCAATAGTGTATGAGAGCATCAAACATTAGGTTCAAGATCCTAATAAACAACAGAACAGCAGAATAACATTCAGCCCAGCTAGGCAGTCGAATGCGATTTATGGCCTAGATGCAAAAGAAGCAATTAAGCAGAAAATTAAGCACTTCATTAACTTGTACATAACGTTATCAATTTAGTTACGGTATGTAAGACTTTTAGAGAAAAAAATAATACAATATTAAATGATCCGCAGTTTTGTATTATATTTGTCTCACTTTACCATTGATACAATTACTTAAAAAATATCAAGATCCGCACCAATTTGAAAGAAGTTGCTTCATAGTTAACTTTTTGAAACACACGTTAGTGATGAGGTGACAAGTGGGTCAAAAGTCACCCAAAGTGTATTTTCAATGCATATAAAGCTTTTTAAATCATTTGAATCAAATACATAAATTCATTGGATTTGTTTGAAAACAATACAAGCAAGGTGGCGTTCATTCAATCAAAGCTCACCCATCATACCTACTAAGTAGAAGGCAGGCGAACTCGGACCAGTGCAACAAAGTTATTTGACCAATCCACCCCCAACCCTCTAAAACACCCATTTTAGCACCTTTCGACTCAGTGATATACTAACCGCTCTACAGTTGACATCTTAACTTCTGCACATAATGCTAAAAAACAAGATTAAGCTATATGAAAAAAAAAAAAAAAAACAATTACCATTAAGATACAGAGATAAACAAGGTGCATCGATATAATTTGATATAAGCATCTTCTCATACTCTCTTGGACCCCAATAATAACCTTGTAGTGATACCAAATTCGGGTGTTTAATGCTACCAAGTTTGGTCACTTCTCTTGCAAATTCTTTCCTCCCTTTTGCAATCCCTTCCTTCAACCATTTCACAGCCAAAACATGACCCGATTGCAGTATAGCTTTGTATAGTGTTCCATGACAGCTCCTGCCAATCATTTCTGCAGGAGCCGAAGAAAGATCTTGGGCACTGAACACCAACGAGCTATGAAATAGATGAAGTTCCCCAATCAGCTTATCTGGAGAACAAACCTTCATTGATGCAGGAAGCATTTCCTCATGCGTATTACTTGATGATGAAGGGTTTCCGGGTGATATTACAGGAACATGAACTATAGGAAATGCTTCTTCGACTTTTCTCTCTGCCATAAGATCTTTTGGCCCTTCCCCAACCGATATACTGTACTCACCTGTAGTTGTGAACTTTGAAGATGAATTAGGTGCTGAGGTGGCAACAACCGAAGAGATTTCTTGCTGATTCTCTTGTTGACTGATTTTCTTAGAGTGGTGGTTCTTTTTGTGGTGTTGTTGGGTTCTATAGCACACAATTAATGTCAACAAAGCTAAGCTAAAAACAACACCAATCAATCCTGCAATAAGGATAGGCTTTATGTATGATCTATTTCGAGACCTGTGACCTGAGTTAATATTTCGATCATTTTCTGGTGAAGAAACTGAATATGGGAAGCTCAGGAGAACATTTCCAGGATGGAAAGACGAATCAGGGAAATTCTTTAAGTTCTCTGGTACAACTCCAGAAAGATTGTTGTAAGACACGTTGAGTACCGTAAGTGAACCAGGAAGATTATCTGGGATACCACCTTCGAATTGGTTGTTGGATAAGTCAAGTAATGCCAAGTTTCTATAATTTCCAATACCTCTAGGAAGATGATCAGTTAGTGAATTATGCGACAAATCAAGAAACTCAAGGATCACTAAAGAGTTATTTTGTTGGATAGGTATGGTCCCATTGAAGTTATTGAAAGACATGTTTAGATAATTCAATCTTGCCAAGTTAAAAAGATCAGGCAGAAGCGTTCCTGTAAACTGATTATGGCTAAGATCAATGGTTTTTAGTTCTGGGTAGGTGGCTAAAACCGGAGATAGAACACCTCCAATTGCGTTGTTGGAAATTTTGAAAGACGTAAGCCTCAAAAACTGAGAAGTTTGGATTGGAAAAGTTCCCGTCAACAAATTTGAGCTCAAATCAATCTCCTCAACATAGTTTCCCCAAGCTTGAATTCTTGACAAGTTCCCAGAGAACAAATTGCTACTTAAATCTATGGTAGCACAATGACCAATGAAAAGAGGCAACATGCCTGTAAGCTTGTTGGATGACAAGTTAAGGCTCCTTAAAGTTATAGAGGAGATACTCATCACTGGACCTGTAGATAACAATGATTTATACATTATGGAACACTAGACAGGAAAATTTAAACAGCGATTGATCATCTATTACAAGCCAAAAGCCATAAAATAGTTCAAATTATGGTCAGTTTTGGTAATTATACTGTACTTATTTTTTTTTTATCCCTTTGGTAATTATAACTTTTTTACAAGCCAGTTTGATAATTATGCTTGTGTCGATCCAAATTGGTTTATATATAATGCCATTGGCGTTTCATGAACACCAATAAAATTATAAATTACCAAAATGACAAAAGTATATTGCTATTTAATGAGCATACACGAAAGTATATTATAATGATAGGCGAAAATATTATATCTATTATATGGCATTTGCCTTATATTACATGAAATAACTTTACACTAACAGGTGGAACAAAAACTAAGGCATCAGCATCAAACTAACCTTTAAGCTCATTAAGGCTGAGGTCCAATTCGGACAAGATCATTGAACTCTCTTGCAAAAGAGCTTCTGGTAAGGATCCTAATAACTTGTTGCTGCCGAGCCTTAGAATCCGCAAAGAGACCATAAAATTAAAAGAAGGAACAGTGCCAACAAACTGATTTCTACTTGCATCAAACACCTCCAGATTATCAAAATAAGACAGTCCATCATGGGCGAAAAGGTTTCCACCAATGTTATTGTCACTTACATTTAAGTACTCAATTGCAGAAACAAATTGATCCGATCCTAGTCCCAGATCAAGAGTTCCAATAAAACCATTGCTGCTAAGATCAACATAAGCTACACTACCTAACTGCGACAAAAGGTCCATAACATTTCCAGAAAAATTATTTGAATGCAAATCGAGATACTTCAACTGTATAAGATTCCCTAAACTAGATGGTACAGTACCTTCAAAACTATTCACAGAAAGATTCAAGTGCACCAATCTTTTTAAACTTGTAATCCAAATGGGCAATGGACCATGTAACAAATTAGACGAAACATCCAAATATTCCAACGACGAAACAGAACCAACCTCATTCGAAACAGTCCCTTCAAAACTATTGCCAGATAGCGATAAATTACGCAACATACTAAGACCAGTAACTGAATCAAAATGAAAGCTCCCCACTAAACCTAAACCATCAAGCATTAAAGAAGTAACATGACCATTGCTACAAGTAATGCCATACCAATCAACCGGGCAGCCATTAGACGAAAATGCTTTTGGATCCCATGAGCTCAAAACCTTCCCAGAAGCATCTTCTCTAATACCCCTTTTAATCTCCAAAAGTAAATCCAATTCTGTTACTCCTACTACCAATTTAACAAACAACAATATCATCAAGCAGGTTATGTGCATTTTATCAAAACTTAATGACAACTACATAAATTCAACAAAATTCCAAAAACCCAGTTCACAAATCCATTAAGCTAGTCTTTTAAACCAAACCCACTTCTCTAAATCATGCTATACCAAATTTAAGAAATTCTAGATATTGGACATTTCTCAAAAACCCAAGTACAATTTGATAGTTTAAGCTTATTTAATTAAATCAGCACCGAAAGAAACAATATTAAGATGGAGAATGCAATGAAGATGCTAAATTTTAGGGTGTTTGTATTGGGAAATGAAACAAGAAGTGAATGCTTGATGCAAAATGGAAGATAGAGTAGGGAGGTTGGTTGGTAAGTGAAGTTAGTGAGAAGAGAATGGAGGGTGTGACATGACTTCTATTGTCTGCCTCCACATTCTTTTTACATTACTTTATTCGTCTTAAGAAAATACACTTAGTCACATTTCATTTCAGTATCACATCGTTTTTTCTTTTCAAATTTTCACTCACACTCCCACTTGTCCATTCAAAACATTTTTTATTTTATAAAAAAATAAAAGCGTTACACAAATAATTAAAAACGTAAACATTACTTCAATAATTAAAAACGTAAACTAAATTTGAAAATTCCACCTAAATTGGAAAATTCCAGTCACGACCCACGATACGTATAATCCTATCTCATCTAAATACAATGTCATATTCATGGTTTATCTATCTAAATTATACATAACCCATACCCGTCTAACAACAACGTATACTACAATGCCTCATATTATAAAGTGTTATTATTTCAGTTATTTTTTTATTTATTTTTTTTTTAACTCATAACTTTTAACTTAACATAAAAACGCCATTTTTATCACTAAATATATAAGACGCCCGTGACTTATACATAACTAAATAAAACACAGTAAAAAAAAAAAAAAAAAAAAAAAAAAAAAATGGTATGGTAGACGACGGGATGGCACCAAGTTCTATGACTAAGAGCACTAAATACGGTTGGTGTCGTGGGTAATGTCATAGGCAAAACATCCCTCTCTTATACAAAAGTGGTGCCATGGTTCCACATATGCCCCATTAAAATCTAAAAAAAAAGGTAATAGCGCATGGCGTGGGCTGATGGCTACGACGCCACAACCCACCAGCCGAACCACGGTGTGGTTCCTCGCGCCATCGGCCAAACCGATTCGGTGCAATATGCGTCCCGCTTGTATTAGCCACTTCTAAGATCTTAGACTTACCAACAGTGTTAGTATCCGACTTCTTCGACACAACTTTATAAACCTGTTTCTTTGGCTTAGTAGGGTTAAATTTCAACTCTTTACCAACTTCAATGCCACGAAGAGCCTTTCTCAAATGACCTTGAAAACCATCATTATTCTCGATAGTTTGCTTCTTCAAATCAGCAATTACATGTTAGTACATTGGTTTTCATCATGGCCAAACACCATACAAACACCACATCTAGGTGGTTTCCACTCATACTCCACATGAACAGTGTGCAACATATCCCCATTACTCTCTAAACACGAAAACAGTAATGACTGTATTCTCGTTGAGTTCCCGATCAACGTTAAATATCAATCAAGTCACAAGCATAATTAGAACGACCCCAATATTGCATACACATAGAACTTGTGTACACGTCAAGCATGATAGGAGTACCAAGTTTAGTAGCTATGGCACTCAAACTATCCTCGGTAAACGCATCAATAGGGATATCATGAAGTTTAACCCAGACATGAGTAGAACCCAGTTCCTCTTTTACCAAACTTGTTGGAATATGGACACACTTCATTAAATGTATGTCCAAAATTACGTGAGCCTATAGGATCATACATGTTATATTACGATTCAATTTATATAATGTATTTAATATATATAGAGTATTGTATTAATTATCATTTAAACAATAAGCAATAATTGTCGTTAAACTAAAAGTTACTTAACAAATGTTACTAACGATCGTTAAACGAAAGAAAAAGGACGTGGTTGTAGAATAGATGAAAGAAGGATCTAGAAACCTTCCCCTCCCCTATACTCGGCCGATTACCACTCCTAAAGGAGGTAAGATTGCTTGCTTTGGCTCCAAGTTACTTGTGACTATGTAATGAACCTCTTGGTTCATTATTTGACACCTATTGTAAACATTAAAGCAAGTATTTCTTCTTTTATTCTCCCCTCTCATTGAAACCAATCGAACACCCACTTAGAAGGCTAGGTTCGGTTTGGTTTTCAAGATCCAGTGATCTACTTGCTTATTAGTTAACGAGAACTAGCATTCTAATTGAATTGCTTATAAACGTGTGTGTGAAAACATAGAGGAATCATAATTTGATTCTCGGTGGTTTTGTGTTGTTCCCTTAAACTAGGTTAGATTTAACCACAAAGTTAATCTACCCAAGATCCATGACTTAGAAATGTTGATTGAAAAAACAGTTTTAACAAGTTAAAATGCAAAGTAAATTAGACAAGAGTTTTTCAACGTTTATATACTTATTAAAAGTTAATCAAACAATATATTACCCAAGTGTTTGCGGAACAACACTTGGGATTGAATGACAATGTATGATGTACTCCTCACTAAACTTAAGCTAAGCTTAAGTACAACTATGCTAACCAACTGAGCTAACCTCAGGGACTTAGTTTTTTTTTGGGTAAAAGGGATTTTTCACCCTATTTTCACCCTATTTCGATCTATGACCTGTTTGTGAACGATAATTTGTTTGGTCTGTGATTGATATTGCTGGAAGTTGGGGTTTGTTTAACCCTATTATCGTTCTAAAACTAGTTCATGGTGTTGCTGTTGGATTGTAGTTTTGGGTTACTACGTTCTTTCATGATTGTGCCACTTCTATGAGTGGTCACTGATGGTTAGGAGCTGCTATTGTGGATGTGTGTTGGTTATTCTTATTGGTGTTCAGTTTTGCATCTCAACATACACCTTTGGAGCGAGTTTTGAGCTTGTTGCTCTATCCGTGGTTTTAGAGTCCCTCACCAACCGTTGTGTGAAACTTGTGAACTATACTTCAGTTTGAGGACCATGATATTGTATATTTAGACGACTGGAAGTTTGGACTACTATGGTGACTTGAAGATTCAAGTATTTCTACTTGAAGTGCATTTATTTTTATTCTTTTTTTATCGTGGTAGTATGATGTTTAGTTATAAGTGTGGTCATCATGCTTATATTGTAAGTTATAGGAAGGATGTTGCATTCCTATAGAGAGTATGTAAGTGTCTAAGGGATGAGATGAGGATTCACTCATCCTTTGTACTTCAATGTTTTTGGCGTAATATATTTTACAGGGGTGTATTAACCCTTTTACCCAAAAAGGGATTTTTCACCCTGGTAAAATGCATTATACCAAAAACAATGAAGTACAAAGGATGAGGGTGACTTCCCTCATCTCAGTCCCTTAGGATACTTACAGACTCTAGATAGAAGCATGACACACCATACTTATAACTTAACAAAGTGAACTATCAATAATGATTAAAGTACAAAAAACGATACATTACTACTCAAGTAAAAACACTTGAGCCTTCTAAATCATTATGGCGCTCCACGTAATCTTCCATGCAGAAATCACGAATGATATGGCACGAACCGAAACCCCATACCATATGAATCCCACAACTTACCATAAGTGATAATTTGTTTGTAGCGAAAGCGAAGAAACCAATATCAAAACCAAGTGTGGTTTGATTCAACCTAGCAAAACTTCATCCTTCCTTTAACCACAAAACAACTTAGAAAAAGTCAGATTCAGAACCACCATCACAATACACAAGACTATTGTAGAAACAACCATGTAACGCAAAGAAGGTCGAATCTAACACCAAGAATACGGTTAACGAAAACCCTAACCACCATAACCAACAAAGAACAAATATAGCTGGTAATCAAATCATAACATAATCGACAAGAACAAATAGCATTGTTCTTTTCAACCAGCGTGTATCTAATGTTTTGAACAACACACCCAAATCAAAATCCAACAGCAACACCGAGCATGAGGACCTGTTTGGGACTATAATACGGTTATTAATAAACCCCATAACTTCAATACCATCATAAGGTAACCAACATCCAAATGCACCATAAACATCAGATTAAAAGAACCAACGGTATAATATTTCTTGTGTCATATTTAATTATAATAATGTGCATACCAACATCAGTACAACACATGTACCAAACAGAAAACTACTATGGCTAGATTCAAAGCGTTCATTAGCTACCACAAGCAAGAATCAAAATGAAAACCAGCGCAAAAACGAACCTTCCATAGACAAAACTAGGGTTTTCACAAACCCTAACTTACAATATACCACATCCGTCACGATCCGCATCAGCAAAATCAAAACAGTTGCAGCAATAATCCCAAACAAACAAAACCATAGGGTTTACGAAACCCTAACATCAACCAAGCAGCTGGTCTTATCAAGTGTTCATACAAGTTGAAAAAATAAGGTTAAAAACCCTAACGCAGCAGTAATATGCAGCAAAGCATCAGGATTGAATAGAACATGTAGCCAACAAACTAACGTGTTGTATAACCAAGGTAAATACAGCCACGAATTCCATCATAAAACCAAAATATTCAAAGGAATAACGACCCATAACCGCTATTCCAAACATACCATCTCTCTCAAACCCACGTAAGAAACAAATCCAATACATACCAGTGAAATATGCATATCAACATAACCACTTGTATTGAACCTTCAATCAACAAGAGAAAAAACAAAACCCTAAATTAGGGTTTCATTAGCATCAAAGATTCAGCCCCTCACCCAGCAGTCACTTCGAAAACAAACCCTCAAAATAGAGTTTTATATCAGCACGCCAAAGAAAACCACCGTATCCCCATTCAATTCGTACCAATTATTAATGAATCAATTTAAAGATAAACCGACTTGAGTTAAAAAACTGAGTACGATCGAACAAACAAAAAAGATAATCAAAACCCTAAAGATAAAAGAGTAAGGGTTAGGGTAAAGGAAATCCTCCAGCCGCCACCTATTTAATGTAAAACACAACCACACAATCGTATTGCATACCCAAGAAGAGTAGAGAGGACGATTGTGGATTTGTTTTTGGCCGAAAAATGATTGAAGGTGGCGGCCGGAAATCACCAAAGAGAGAGAAACGTTTTTAGGGTTTGGATTTTTTATATATTTACAATAAAGATATTTAGGAACACCTCAGGGACTTAATTGTATTTGGAGGAGTAAAAGGGCATGTGAATGTCTAAGAATTTAGTGCACAAGCTTAACCCTTTTACTCCACCTTATGAGTTATGACTGCTATTTATACAAGTATTAAATACAACCGTTTTCCTAAAAGACAAGACTGACACAAACTTCGGATGACAAAATACCTTACGTATTTTGTCTCTGTTACACAACACTATTTCTAGTAAGGGACAGGTTCACTTTCTTTTTTTTTGGGTAAAAGGGTTAATTCACCCCGGTAAAATGCATTACACCAAAAACATTGAAGTACATAGGATGAGGGTGATATCCCTCACCTCAGTCCCTTAGGACACTTACAGACTCCAATATAAGAATGACACACCATTCCTATAACTTACAATAAAATGAACCAACCAATAATGACAAAAGTACATAAAAATTTACAATACTACTCAAGAAAGCACTTGAGCCTTCTATATCACTATGGCGGTCCACCTTAACATCCATGAAGAAACCACGTAGAAACATCCAAGCGATCTTCAACATAAAATCATTTTGTAGTAGCAAAGAACACTACAAACAAAACCTTCATTATCATCAACACATCGATCACAAGACCAAGATACGTAACAATCAGTAAAAGGTCTTGAAAAAAATGATGAACCAAAGGGTTTTGAACAAGACCCTTCAAAACTTAACTTCCAACACAATGACGTGAATTGAGGTACCAAAAGGCTGCCAAAATGCAACCAAGATCAGAATGAAACCATGGTAGCCAATCAATAAACCACGTGTAAACCAGCAAGATAATGATGTCCAGCAGCAAAGATGACAAGAAAAATATCTTGTCACATCATACATTCGCCCAACCACCCAAAACATCATGAAATTACCAGCAACCGACCAACCATAACACCATAATGATGACAAGTAAATGTGTGGACATATTATCGAATAGAACATTAGACACCAATCACACTCTCCAAACATAAACTTAATCATCAACGTCCAACCTCACCACAAAACAAGATACCACGGTAAGAAAACCTAACCAAATGTTAGGAACGACCCATGTATCGTATAATAGATCCCATAAAATTAGACACCACAAACCCAGATCTGATAATAATACGAAAACAACATACCAAACGAATAGGGATTAACACCCTAACTTCCAGCAACCAAGAACATAAGGCAAACTAAGTAGGGAACGAAGCCAGCCTTAGAAAGAGCAAGCGTTTTTGAACAAGAACCTAGCAAAACTTGACTTACAACTCTCTTTAAACCCACGTAACAGAACACAGATCTGAATAGAACTTACATGTAACATCAACCTAAATTGATAACTTGCAGTCAACGAAACAAGAAGATGAGCATTGAAACCCTAAAAAATTAGGGTTTCATTAGGCATTACGAATATCAGACCACCAAAACCACCAGCAGATTTTTCATTAACGCATAAACACAATCAAAAATGCACCCATATATATGCGAAACCCTAAAAAGGGAATCGTGGATAGGAGATGCTACTACAGTTTTAATAGCAAGATAGAAAACCCTAACCAAATCCTTATATGAATAACTGAAAAGCACCAGCCTTCATCATGAAGAAACAACATATCACGTAAGATATGTATTTGGCAGGATTGTGAGGATGGCGGCCAGGTTAGGGTATCATAAGACCAAAAAAATGATTCAAACATAGATAAGGGCAGCCTGGAATCGTTTATAAAAAAGGAGAGAATAGGACGCCTCCATCCTTGATAAAACCCTCCCTAAGAACCGATTGCATACCATAAATGAATTAGAACAGGATCAAACGAACCTAAACCAATTGTTAAGATGGTAGAGAGGCGGTTTAGGGGAAGATTATGGTCGGAAAAGCATAAAGGATGAGGCGGCCTGAAATCCCCTCCTAGAGAGAGAATTAGGGTTAATTTAATCTTAAACTATTGCGATATGATTATTGAGCTTGGAATATTATGAGATTGCTATATGATTGGTATAGGTTCACTTTCTTAGTATTAGTGTTTACACACTCTTGGTCTTTTATCCATTCAGGGTAAGTTGACCTTTGCAGATAGGACACACTCCTATCCTTCAAACTAATCCCGCTTTATCCCGCCTTTACTTCAGTCTTCAAGTCTTCAGGCTATAAGTCTTCAGTCTTCATAGTTGGTGAGGAGTCTAGGGATTCAGTGAGCTATTGTCATTACTCACTGAATCCATCATCTTCTTTGGCTCATGTATCATTCACCGAGTCTCGCCTCACTAAATGGAAAAAACCTTCTCAGGCTTGTCCTAAGCTTCTTAAAGATGACTCACTGAACAACTGTTCATTCAGTGACTTGCGTATGTTTAAGATTATTAAACACTTAGGTTATTTTATCTTCAAATCCTTGTTTCAGGAAGTTTGGGGATTCACTGACCCAAGAGTCTCCATCTATTTGGATATAAACTTATCCTAAGTGTTTCTAAGCTCAGTGTAAGTGTGCAAAGGTCTTCTTCTCACACTGAAGATTCTACAAAGCAACTATAGGACACCGAATAACATAAAACATCATTGTTCATTAAAAATATATTACAAGGTCCTAAGTTACAAAGCGAAAAAAGTAAAGGATAGTGGTGTTGCAACATATGTTCATTCTATTCCAACTGGTATCCAAGGTGTTAATGCAAATAAGCCGTAAAAACGTTTATTTATATTTTACGATCTTCTAATATTTTGTCGATAACAAACGTAAAATCATTTTAACGAAACAAATAAAATACGTAAATGGTTTGAGCCAATAGTTTACTAACACACTTACATTTTCATATAAAACACTAAACAAGTAATAGTGTTTACATTTTGTAGAAATGCATATGTATAACATCTAGTGTTTACATAATGGGTATATATATACATACTTAGTATATATTATGGGTAATGTAATGGGTAAGAATCTAAGTACTTGACCCATTAACTAGATATATTGAATGTAGTAGGGTAAAACCCAAAATCCATTACCCATACCCATGGAGCATGATCCATAACCCATGACACATTGAATGACATCATGCATGAAGTCATATTGGGTATTATCCATGGTCCATAACCCATACCCATGACCCGTTGACAAGATGCATTACATCTTCTAGATACATTGTATCTATTTGGATACCCATGACCTAAAGTCCATGACCCATGACCCATGATCCATGACCCATAACCCATTTAGGAGGAGCGTCCTGCGGATCCCCCATTTTACACTGGACAAATCCCTCATGTAAGGGATCCGTGGGATCCGGGGAACAGTAGTGATCTTTGTCTATAAATAGTGAGCCATTTCCTCATTGTAGCTCACCCCTTTTTCACACACATTCTCTCTTAGTGATGTAAACTCTCTAACCTCATATCCAAAGGATCTTTCTATGTAGTTTTGTGTTTGTGTGATTCTCTAGGTTCCTCTTAAAGGCGAGATCACCTCCTCTTGAAGTCGAGCAAGCTCAAGTCCACGGGTTGCCAAGCTTCATCATCATCAAGACTACTGATGTTATCTTGTTGATAGTTCTTTCCTCTCTCATTAGAAGTGTTGCGTTGAAGACATAGGTGAAAGATGTCTAAAGGGTCAAGTCGAAGTCATTAGTGAAAGGTGTCGAAGATCCGTGTTGAAGGCATTAGTGAAAAGTGCCAAAGGTTCGTGTCGAAGGCATTAGTGAAGGGTGCCTAGGGGTCGTGTCAAAGGCATTAGTGAAAGGTGCCTAGGGTGTACATTCGATATGGTGCATCAATGTACAAGATAGATTAGTTTGGGTTAAAGGATATTGATATCCTTGTTGATGTTGTATTAAGGAGTGGATCTCCATTGGGATATGTGTTGTGTAGTGTTGGGTAGTAGTTCCTCCTTTGTAATGGAACTCGATATCTAGCCTTGTACCAGATAAAGTGTAGACGACGTTGTGATAGGTTTGGTTCTACCTTGTGGAAGAACCCGGTGTCTAGCCTTGTACCGGATAAAGAGTAGGCGATGTTGTGAAGGATTCTCCACCAAAAGGAGTTTGTGTTGTGTAGTGCTAATGAACTCTCGAGTAGGTAGGAAGAAACCCTAAAAAAATTTCTCTCCCTTAGGGGGCGATTTCCAGCCACCCTCCCCCTTTTTCCGATCAGTAACCCACCATCTAAACCGCCTCTCTATTATTCCTTTTGAATAATATGCAATCGGGGATGATGGCTGGTGTTTTTATGGGGTGAGGTGTGCATTATATATCTCTTATTTTTTCTATGGAAATCACCTATATTATCTTGAAACCCTAAACGACTGTATGCGATTTATTAAATCGTGTTTTCACTAGGGTTTTTTATTGGTTTTGAAATTTGTTCAGATGGTTTAACATCGATCTCATGGATCCGATTATCTTTTCACGATCCGCTTGTGTTTTGGTGGCAACATGGAATAACGATCCCCTATTCTTAGGGTTCGTTACTTATTATTTGGTTCGTGATGTTGGATCTATACGTAATATGCTTGTTAACCCGGCTAGGGTTAGTTTTGTTGCGGTTTCTTGATCATTGGACGTGGGTTGGAGAGTGTAAGTTAAGTTTTTAGGATTCTTATTCAAAAACCCTAAATCAATTGTTCCTAGATCCATGCTTCTATCCTTCATTCCGATTTGGTGGATCGTGTGAACTGTTTGTTGGTAAGTTAGGGTTGGTTTATAAACCCTATTGTTCGGTTACTATGATCAGATCTGTTTGTCTTAATAGCAGATTGGATTGTGGTGTTGAATCGCTGGGCGGTTCTTGGTCATTGGTAGTCGACTAGCCCTAGATGATGAATGTGGTTTTTAAGATTTTCTAATTTGATCTTGGGATTATAGCCGTGTTTTTACGTGCGTGGTTTTCTTCAGCTTACATGTTACTACTTACCTGGTTTGATCAGCACTTCTTATAAATGTACGTGAGTTATGTTTATGATTTGTGGGTTGAAGAGATGTAAGTCGGTATTCCATCGGGTTAGTCATGCGATTTTATGCCTTGTTCTTGCTCTATCTTGGTTGATTGGGTCGGCTGGACGACACCTTTGTTTCTAGGGTTCGATATTGTATTTACTTCAATTCGTAGCCGGGGCATGATTTTTTTGCATGTGTTAGTGGTTTACGAAGACCTGTGCTAATAGCTCGATATATGGTCTCATGTTCGATATTATTGGTAGTTAGGGTTGTTGACCCTATAGTGTTACCAAGCTACCGTTTGGACTTAATTATGATCGTGGTCCTTGCGGGTTAGTTTCGTGGAAGTTAGAGTTTACTTAAACTCTATTTCTTGTTGTGCGATCTAATTGGCTTGGTCATTTAGCACATGTTTTTTTGGGTAAAGGGTTAATTCACCCCGGTAAAGTATATTACGCCAAAAATATTGAAGTACAAAGGATGAGGTGAATCCTCATCTCATCCCCTGGGACACTTACAGACTCTTCTATAGGAATGCACATCATTCCTATAATCGACAATATAAGTGTGACATACCACACTTATAACTAAACATCGACTACAATGATAAAAGAATAAAACTACATGCACTTCAAGTAAAAATACTTGAATCTTCAAATCACCATAGTAGTCCAAACTTCCGGTCGTCCAAATATACAATATCATGGTCTTCAATCAAATCATCCACAAGTTTCACACAACGGTTGGTGGGGACTCTAAAACCACGGATAGAGCAAAGAACACGTAACTCGCTCCAAAGTTGTATGTTGAGATGCAAGAACACCAAAAGAATACCCAACAAATACGTATAAAACCAACGACATCAACTCCATGATCATGTAATCAAAAAAAGAGGTCACAAATTTCGCACAACGATTGATGGAAGACTCTAAAACCACGGATAGAGCGGCAAGCATAAACTCGCTCCAAAGTGTGCGTTGAAATGCTAAACCAACAACCCCAATGTGATACCGAGCATAGTAAAAGAACCGTGTTCAAAAGAACCACTTCCATAGTGAGCACCCTGCCTTCAATGTCATCATTGCTTGACCCATGAGTGACACCAACTTCCAACCGCAGAACCGTAGCAAAACACGCCAAGAGTTGTATCTCCAAACAACCGACACCCCTAGAGCATTAATACCACTCATCAACATGAAGGATTCGTCCTCGTCATACACAACTAGTAGAAGAACGAACAATCACCATAGACAAAAATAGGGTTAAGAAACCCTAACGTCATACCACCATATGATCCGATTGATGACCCAATCATAACCAACGTCCTTCTCTCCCATAACCCACTTACAAACACACTCATAACACTACCCATATCGATCTTACCAACAGATAATCAATACCCAACCGTGGGTATACATCCAGCAAAATAAACAAAACCCTAAGATTAGGGTTCCGTTCAACCTTGTAGCACCAAACACGATAGGATGTAAAAACCAAAAGGTTTTATTATCATTCAGCATAAATCCAACCAACAAAGATCGATTTATAAATAATAAGTCTGAACCGACTTATATCATTCATTGAACAGATCGAATCAAAAGGAAAAGAAACCCTAACACCGATTGAAAAATAAAAGTAATCGTTGAGGGATAAACCTCAAACGATCACCCATATATATGCAGAAATCGTTTAGCACATGTTTGGTTCATGTGTTTTGGTTCGCCTTGTGTTGGTACGAGTCTTTGTATATACAAGCTTGTTAGCTGGTACTTGGACTTGTGGTAAGTTGGAGGATTCCTATGATATAAGTTGGAGGATTCCTATGATATAGGACTTGGACTTGGGTTTGGGTTTGGTTTGGTTTTAGTCCCTATCTGAGTCTCCCCCTTTTTCTTTTTAGGAGCAGGGTTTGGAGATACTGCATCCCTCTGGTTGTTTACAACAACCATATGGGCCGTCAATTCAATATCAGTGACTAACGATAGGATCCTTGTAAAATTTGAGGCACTCAGGATGGCAGGTAAAGTGCCAAAGTTATAGTCTTGTGTGTAATTGCATCCCAATAACTCTTGCAAAGCACAAGAGACAAACCTATGGTATGAAACGTATTTCACCCTAGTTTTGCTCTGGAGCATGGTTACGAGATCACAGTAAATAATCTCTCCAATGTCGACAGTGGTCCCTGTCATCAAGCAATAAGCCATCATTAACTGAATATAATTAATCTATTTAGTGGATGAGTGGTTCCCACCGAGAACCTGAATCACAAAGGTGAACAAGATCTTCCAAGCCACGGGAAATGAGTTCTTGGTGACAGGGGTATTGTCCAGTAACTCTGGTTCAAAAGCAAGTTTTGCTAACTTAGCTTTAACAACAATTGGATCAGGGTGTTCAACATATTTACCATTATTTTAGTCTAGCCCAGTTGAATAGCAAAAAGTTTTATAGTCCAAAGTTAATTGTTTCTCCCCATTTAGGACTGAAAATTTGATGAGAAACTCCCTAAGGGGTCTTCGTCTGTTCTTATCAATGGAGGATGTCGGGTCAAAGGCCACTACAGTTGGCCAAAAATCCCAAAGGTAGTTTTGGTACAATTATAGAGTGAATTTATAAAGGCCTTTTTCAGTTTGCAGTTGAATAAAAACTTCTTGATTCCCTTATAGGTTGGGACATCACTGGGGTATTCAAAATTTCCTATAACATTTTTTGTTTTGAATTCTACATTTTCCAGACCTCCTACCCACTGTGGTGCAAACATAAAGCTTTGAGTTCTTGCCATTTTGAATATGAAGAGTTTTTTTTTTTAATGGCAAGAGGATCAAAGAAATTTTTACCAGATGTTTTTGAAGAAGAATCAAGATTGTAGTAAAATCCTTTTAATTTGTAGCAAAGATGAAAAGTTTTTATATCAATAGATTTTTTTGGGTAAAGGGTTTTACCCCGGTAAATATATAACCAAAAAATGTTAAGTACAAATGGAATGTGGCAGAAGTACCACATTAACCTCAAGCAAAAGTTTGATAACTAGTGTTTATGACATGCCATAAACACAATGAACCTAGCTATAAATTACCTCACCTAACCAGGCATAAAACAAGTAAAACTTGTACAAGCGAGCATCCCGCAATCACCATAAGCGCGAAGGGAGCAAGGCGACCCAGGAAGTTTGCCTCCTTAAAAACCCTTTCCAAGAAAGCACACACAGTTTTTGAGTTTTGAAGAGATTTTGACAGAGTATATTTATAATAATTGTGTGTGTGTTTTAGGTTTAGGAAGAGGGTATTTATAGAGTGGTGAAAAGGGCTAATTTTGCACATGTGAAAATTTAGAAAACTGTTTTTGACAAACGCTTGATATTCCACCTTAAATGCAACTACTCAAGTACCCGTAGTTTTTTGTGTTTCTAGACAGTTGCATAGTACAGTAAAAAGGCTATTGCAGAGGTGATGTCACCAATAAAATATCCTTAGGATATTTGATGTGCGTATAGGCATTTAATGCCAAGGGGGATAAGGTGATAGATGTAGAGGCCCATGACATGGATGACAAAAGGATCAAGGAACAAATATTCTTATATTAAGTAACTGAATACTTAGAGCATTTAATTACTCATTTAATGTGTTCTTCATCCAATGTCAGGGACCCTGAATGAGTTTTACTCATTCAGTGAGATTAATTTAGGTGTTTATTTTGTTGAGGGACCATTATTCAGTGAATATGTACATTATATAGAACATGATCAATCAGTGGAATGTTAATCAATGTTCAACATCCCAAGTTCTGCTTTCAGTCTTGTGAACGTGGGTTCATCCAGACGTTTTGTGAAGATATCAGCTAACTGATATTCAGTGGGGATGAAGTGTAGTTCAATATCACCTTTCATGACATGGTCCCCGATGAAATGATACCTAATGTCATTTTGTTTGGTTTGTAGATGAAGTACAGGGTTTGATGACGTATAGCACGTATAACAGGCCTACTAGGCCCAATACGTACTATACACACTGGGCCCCGACCCAACAAAAAGAATATCTACGAACACTGGGCCAATAGTAAGTCCAATAACGAAATTGGCTATAGTCCAGGTTGAAAGACGTACGCAGGATACTTAGCAGACAGAACCTCCGGCCGCAGAAGGTATCCTGTGTCCGCATCCACGATTAACACGGAACCTTGTCCGACAAGGGTCTGGCTCCGGCAACTAACTTGTATATGCAAGTAACTAGGAAACCCTAGCGGTAAGCCTAACTTATAAAAGGGGCTCTAATCCCCATACAAGGTACAACTTTCTCTCTCATAATTACACACACATACTCTTACTTTCTCTGACAAGGATGTGTAATTACTCTCACGCTGGAGTCTCATCATGGGGTCCGTCCCCACGGTAAGGCTAACGGTTTTACTTTTCTTGTGCAGGGAATTCAACCAAACTACTTGGATTAGTACAAGATCAGCCCACCAATAGTGTGTTAGCCCATTTCAACAAGCTATACTAACACCCATTACAACCCGTCACACTTTTTGAACTAACAAGTTGGCGCCATCCGTGGGACACAGTACACAATTGCGTTCCGGAAAATACTCACCCTGGGCACTAGGTCCGAGCCAACTCCCGCTCTTGTTTCCACGTTACGGAACATAGCGGAAGGAGAAAATCATACAACTTCGACGGATCTTAAAGGGCCTGCGTCCGACGTAGCCTCCGGAGGTATTATGACAAGTACTTCGATCAGATCTTACCTATTGTGACAGAGAAAGTTCAGAAATGGGAAGAAATAGCCAAAGCGGTAAAAGCAGTGACAACCCGGATGAATTCCCATAAAGCCTCGCATCATCATGAGTTGGAAATACCAACAGGAAGAAGAGACTTACGGAAACAACTCGAGTCAATGAAATGGCGGAATACGCAGTATGGTAGCGGTCGAAGACGTACCCGGTCTAGGTCACCTAAAAGAAAAGAAGACGAACGGGAAACGGTGTCCAAAAGGCTGCGCAAAAGCATGTTCCACCGGCTGGGAAACAAAGAAGGAAGTTTCTCCGTGTACTCCAAAGACCCCAGAAAACCAGTCCGCCATGTCGCTGGAAGAAATGAAGAGAGCAACTACTGAAACTCTCAATCACAACTAGTAAGGCCAGAATTCAGAGGGCACAGAATCGAAAGGGCACGGTCGCAGAAAGTGGACAACTGCTCAGGAGATGGGTCAAACGGAAGCGGATGTCGAAGGTCCGAAGTCAGAAAGCGGAAACCAAATAATAGCAATGATGATGACCTGGCTAGGCCCTGGGTCTGCAAGGAGACTGATCCATTCACTCCACATATCCGCTACTTTGAGATGCCAACGAAAACACGAATGCCAACCAACGTAAAAACATATGATGGGAGTGGAGACCCAGAAGATCATCTTAAAATCTTCCAAGCAGCCGCAAAGGTAGAGCGATGGGTCATGCCAACTTGGTACCATATGTTCAACTCCACATTAACTGGATCCGCTAGGGTCTGGTTTGATGATATCCCGCCAGAATCAATAGACAACTATGATAAGCTGAAGGAGGCTTTCTTGGCTAACTTCCTCCAGCAAAAGAAGTGTATCAAAGATCTCGTGGAACTAGACGCAATTGCCTCAAGACTAGTGGGGTTCCCGGTGTTTGGAGGGTTGAACCTATTGGGTGGACTAGATGAGCTTTGGGGTGGGTTTGAATTTTGGTTCCACTTAAGGTTAGGGTCATTCCTTCATAAGGGGTTATAGGAGTTTTCTAAGTTGTTTTGTTTGGGCTTGAAAGTGTACCACTTCTCTCCCGCTCCTTCGGTACACGTGGAGGCGTAGTCCGCAAAAGCTTGTTCGGGGAGTCTTGTGCGGTCACGAGTGTCGTGGGGACCACTACACAATTCACAAGGTAGAGTGATTTTGTTCACTTGATGTGAAGACTTAGGATTTTGTAGGAGCTCATAAGGAATTTGACTTGATCTTCAAGCTCGAGCATCCTACGGTCTAAGGTTGTGAGTCAATGGGAGGCAAGGAGATTGCCTTTACGGTTTGGGCAACTCACGGGTCATTCCAACTTTCGTTGTCATAGAGAGCAAGGTCCTCTATTATACCCCACGATTCTTCCGCGGTGAGATCACTAAGTTTACCACCAGCCGCTTGGTCGATGGATCGCTTAGTTGGGAAGTTGACATGATCATAAAAGAGTTGGACTTGAAGCCAAAGATCAATGCCGTGATGAGGGACTCTATGGAGTAAGTCCTTGAATCAAGTTCATGCTTTGTAGAGAGATTCACCTTGACGTTGTTGGGCAAGGAAACGAGTGGTGAGATCATCCCAACTTGATATGGAGCCAAGGGAAGTCGCCAAGCCAATTACTAGCTTGGTCCCGTAGAGAGTTGGAAGAGACGCAAGCACGTGGTCTCCCGAGTAGTAGCACCGAGGTCGATGGAATCGACGATTTTAAGGAAATCCTTAAGATGTCGATTAGGATCTTGAACGAAGTCCATGGAATGCACATCCGTTTTGCACCAACCGGATGGTGTCGGATAGAAGGGCCGTAGTTTGGGCTTGGTGGAAGCTCATTTGGTGGTGGGTTGATGAGTGGTGGTTGATTATCACCTTCCATAATGAAAAGTATTGGGGTTACGAACAAAGGTCACAAAGAAGGGGATAAACTACGAGGAAGCTGAAAATGGGGAAAAACTTACTTGATAGGAATCAAGCAAGGAACCTAAACGAGGTGGAAATCTAACTAGCTATTCTATTCACCCAGCCGCGCCAAAACTTGATACGTGCACAACGCGTTCGGGGTCAAAGGAACTTCCTTTTCGTCGAGCAAGTTTTCAACACCCCAGGCGATGAACCTAATCGTTGTAGTGTAGTATTAGGTAAGCCTCGGGAATTGATATCGTTCTCTATGGAATAGGAATGCTAGTGAGAAATTACTACACTAAGGTTGGGGTTGAGAAAGATTATTTTTATTCTCTTCTTATATTTTTAGAAAATTGAAAGGTACGAATCTCTTTTTTTTTTTTTTTTTTTTTTTTTTGGGTAAAAGGGTTTATTCACCCCGGTAAAATTCATTACGCCAAAAACGTTGAAGTACAATAGGGTGAGGGTGATGTCCTCACCTCATCCCTTAGGACACATATGATATCTGAATATAAGAATGACACACCATTCTTATAACATACATAATAAAACTTACCACCTACAATGAGTATACAAGTGAATAATAATAGGAATTAAAACATGATTCACTAAAGTAGCACCAAGAACATAGCCATCGTAGAACTTCCATCAATCTTCCATGTGATCCCATCCACATAGAACCTGGACTTGCATAACCAATCAAAAAACCTTGAGCCATTCTCCAAACCAAAACGAGTGAAAATCATGGAGCAAATCGAGACTCAAAGTTTCACAAGCCATGGGAACACCCACACAAACATGCAGAAACAGCAACCTTCATAACATGATCCCCTTCCAAAACAGCCAAGTAATGTCAATAACACCATGAAAAGGGTCACCATGCAAAGAACTTAGGGTGAACAAACCCTAAATAGTAGATTGAATGTGCACCAAACAAGATCATGAGTAAGATTCAGGCACAAGCAATCAATCCAAAGAGTTTTTGAATAAGAACTCTAAGAAACTTAACTTCCAGCAAATCACATAGAACTTCCACTCTCCCCAAAACCCACGTTCCAATTCCGAACCAGCAACTACACGACCCATAGTCGACTTTCAAGAACAAAAACCATGATGGTTACATTCAAGAAGATAAACCACGATCATCAGATCGACTTTCCACCCTACACGCACAAGATATAACAATAAAGCGCATCAAAGAAACCTAGCGATCAACCATCATAAAAACGAAACCCTAAAAAAGAGATCGTTCATGTAGCTTAGATCTTGATCGCTTCCATTCAACCTTGTAGCACCCAAACGATAAAATGTAAAACCAATAAGGTTTTATAATAGTTCAAAGATAGATCCAACGTAAACACAAGAGATCGATCTATAAATAAAAAGTCGAACAAAACCATGATCGATCGATTCAAAAGAAACCCAAAAGGCGGTTTGTAAATATATCGATGACACCAAATCCGAAACCCTAAATCAAGTATTCCAATCCACAAAAGCAACCAAGATAATGGTCGACTTTCCGGGAAAACAATTAATATACGATTAGTTAGGGTTTATAAGATCGCCAAGATAAAATAAAGGAAAAATCCAAAAGATATATAGAAAACGAATGCCGACCACTCTACTAAGGATATCTAATCCCAAAACGTATTGCATACCCTTGAAACAAGGATAGAGAGGACGTTTGGGGTAAGATTGGCGGAAGAGAGAGTAGAGTGGCGGTTTGATTTCTCCCAAAGGGAGAGAGAATTTTAGGGTTTTTATGATTTGAAGTCCTATGATTAAAAGGTACGAATCTCGGGTATTGGATTTGGGGGGTTGGTATTTCTACTAATTACTCTACTTATCTAATTAACTAATCTAAGGTGAGTGTAGTCTATGTCTATTGTTGTGTGCTCTTATGATGATTTAAAGATGTGTTTACCTAGATGCTATTATTCCCTAGTATTGATGGTTGAATTTTCATGTCCTTATTCTTAACGCGTTGTGTCTTCTAAGGTCGTAGGGTATGCGTTTTTCCCTAACTCTTTGAGACTACCTTAAGGTTATTGCCTACGAAATCTCTAGGATTCATAAACTAACTCTAAGGTTACCTTTGGATGTTTAGCCTACAATAACTCTAGGTGATTATAAACTAATGTTCACAAAGATTACTCAAGCATTAAAAACACAACGAATGACCTATCGCAATACTTTTTTGGGTAAAGGGAGTAATCCTGCACCCTGGTAAAGTATATTATCCAAAAAAACACTGAAGTACAACGGATGAGAGTGAGTCCCTCATCTCAGTCCCTTAGGACACTTACATACTCTCCTATACGAATGAAACATCATTCCTATAACTTACAATATAAGAGTGACAGACCACACTTATAACTAAACATCAGACTACAACGACTTTAAAAAGAATAAAACATAAATGCACTTCAAGTAGAAATACTTGAATCTTCAAGTCAAGACATAGTAGTCCAAACTTCCAACGTCAACCAACCCGCAACACCTTGATCACATGTGAGAAAGTAAAAGATACGAATTCAAGATCGAATCCCACCAACCATAATGATCCAAGGAACCACACATCACGTAATGATTGCACACCAAAACATAGGGATTAACACCCTAACTTCCACATAACGTACTAATTGACCCATTAGATGAAGAATTACGCCCATAGAAGGATCTAAAAGTACTAAAGAGTACTTAAGCTACTACCAAGATGTGAAAACGAAACCAAGAGTATCATCATGATATAGCGTGAACAAATAAATAAAGGTTTAGAAAACCTACAACCATGCAAATAACCGCAGTACATGCCATGATCACCCCATCAAAATAGCCACGTAAACGATCCAAGGGTGAATAAACCCTAACAAGTAGATTGAATGTGCAACAAGTAAAGACCATATCCATCACCATGATAAACATGAACACGCAGGATCAAGTCGCACCAAAGCGATCTATAGAGTTTTGAATAAGAACCCTAAAACTTAACTTCCATAACATTCAAAGAACATCGATCAATAGACCCGGAAAATAATAATCACAAGCATGCCCTTTGAAAGATGAACCGAGTTAAAAACCAAGATCCCCACTTGACTTCCAGCATTACCGATCAACAACAGCTCAATATAATGTATTTCGATCATGTAAACAACAGCAGTATCACGCATAAGCAATAAACTAGGGTTTAGGAACCCTAACATACATAAAATTAGGGTTTTAGAAAAAACCCTAACTCTCAACGACAACATCACCTTCCCTCTCTCAACCCACTTCCACGAATTATCATCACACACCAAAAGATAACCACGATCAACAGATCGACTTTTATGACACGTATGGACAACAGTCCAACTTTCAACACAAGATATATACTTTAACGTGCAACAGCAAACCCAACAATCAAAACCATTAAATACGAACCTAAAAAGGAATTCGTTCTTGTAATCAAACCCCAACAATCGATCATTAAATCCAATCGTAAAGCGATAGATATAAAAGATAGAGGCGGTTAGGGATAGATCTTGATCCCCATATTATCCCAATCCAAGCGATCGCAAAATATAAAAAGATAGAGTCGTCGGTTAGGGATAATTTATGATAGCCCAAATTAATCGAATAACGATTTAAAATGAAAACCATAACAGCAACACGTTAAATGATTAATAGGATAACCCTAAAACAATAGATCGAAACAGTAGGAACCATATATTAGGGTTATAATCAAAAGATCTAGGGACGATTTCCAAGCACTCCACTCCTGTGAATATACAACATAAAGAACGATTGCAAACCATAAATATGGGTGATCAATATGGTAGAAGTGTAGGCCGGAAATATGGTAGAAGTGTAGGCTGGCAATCGCCCTTAGTGAGAGAGAAGTTTAGGGTTTTTTTTATCACAATTAAGATAAGAGACAACCAATCAATATTCAATACCTAGGTTTCATAGATCTAAGCAAACACACAAGTAAATTAGCGGACATGGAAAACATGCAAGCATACACACAAACAATTGAAGACATAATTGAATTAATGAAATAAATCACTTATCTTATTGTAAAATAGGGTATGGAACCCTAAGATACTGCCTTAAGACAACCAAAGTTCGGTTTAGGTTTTACTCCACAAAACTACCTCTCTAAAATTTTGAAAATTCAATTCTATATAGAGTTACAATATGCGACGACCTCGGGCTTCATTTGTGACGCGTCGGATCGCCGCCATTAGGTTTCGTCTTGGCCACGTCAACTTTATGACGGCATCACCTTATGGTTGTGACGCCGTCATTTATCATCTTCGACACCGTCGGCCCAAATCTAGGCGATCGAGTTTTTTTTTTTTTTTTTTTGGTAAAGGGTTAATTCACCCCGGTAAAATGTATTATCCAAAAAAATGTTGAAGTACAAAGGACGAGAGTGACATCCCTCGCCTCAGTCCCTTAGGACACTTACAGACTCGAATATAAGAATGACACACCATTCCTATAACTTACACTAAAATGAATCTACCAATACTGACAAAGTACATAAAAATTACAATACTACTCAATAAAAATACTTGAGCCTTCTATATCACTATGGTAGACCATCTTAACTTCCATGAAAATCCACTTATGAACATCCAGCGAACTTCAACATAACATCTGTTTGTAGTAAACGAACACCACAAACAAAACCTTCATGATCATGTAGCACCACAACGCAAAGAACTCCACCAACTAACACCCCATGATTCCATTTCCCACATCGACCATGATAAGTCACACATCACAAACAGAGGGCCTTATGCAATCGAATGGAATTGCAAGGCTCAAGTTTATGTAAGAACTAGAACAACATAGGGACTAACAACGATGCAACATTGGATCATCTAATTTGAATTAGGTTCACAAATTTCACACAACGTTTGATGAGGACTCTAAAACCACGGATAGAGCAAGAAGCAAAAACTTGCTCCAAAAGTGTATGTTTAGATGCAAAACTGAACACCAATAAGAAATACGAAGAATGAACATACACATAATGCATATTACGACCAAACTTGTGTAGACAACGGACGTGTACATACAATAGGATTTAACCCTAACTTCCAATAGTGATCGCAAGAGTTTTTGAATAAGAAACCAATAAAACTTAAATTCCATTAACGAACAAAGAAGAAACCCAATGCTAAACCCTAGGGTTACGAAACCCTAACTTACACAAAACGTCCATAACGATCGACTAGGAATAATCAAAGCGTAGCAAAGAGAAGCGACCATGATGAACAATAACAAAGGTTACCGAAACCTTAAACTTGACTTCCATCTCGTAACCCACAAGCATAATCGGATACATCGACAATGAACATCCAGTAAACGATAAACCCTAAAGCGGGTAAACATAGATCGATATAGATCACGCATCAAATAAAGAAACCAACCCTAAAGGGTTTAGTTTATCGTTGAGCTTAATAAGATCCAACCACCATCAAGAAAACGAAACCCTAAATAAAGTGATCATCAAAGAATATGAATGATTAGGGTTTCTTCATTGCAACAATAAAAGGAATATCCAAACCCTAAAGAAAAATCGTTTTCATTAAAACCGATTGAATTAAAGGTATTTAGGGTTATGGAAATCCTCACCGCCACATCTTAAGCAGAAGCAGATCCACACAATCGTATTGCATACCCCATAACAAAGGTTAGAGGTAGACAGGACGAGGGTGGAATTGTATTTTGGCCGAATAATGGTGAGAATGTGGCGGCGGAAATCACCAGAGTCCAACGAGTGAGTAAATACGGGAAGAATGGCGGAGGCCGTCGAGTTGTGACGCCTACTCTTTAAAACCTAATGCCGTCAAGTGAAAAATAGCAATTTGGCTTCCGAGTCGTCTCAAAGCGTGTTGCATTGGCGCCGCCATTTGGGGCTGTGCCGATCACCTTCCTGCTCCAAACAACACGAGTGTCTTGATTCTTGACTTTGGCCATTTTCTTCATATATTCGCCTTTTCGTCGAATAAGTGTTATTCAAAGAATTTGCCTTTTTTTTGGGTAAAAGGGTTAATTCACCCCGGTAAAATATATTACGCCAAAAACATTGAAGTACAAAGGATGAGGGTGAATCCCTCATCTCAGTCCCTTAGGACACTTACAGACTCTCCTATAGGAATGAAACATCATTCCTATAACTAACAATATAAGCGTGACAGACCACACTTATAACTAAACATCAGACTACAACGATAAATAGAATAAAAATAAATGCACTTCAAGTAGAAATACTTGAATCTTCAAATCATCATAGTAGTCCAAACTTCCAGCGTCGTCGTGAAAAGTAACGAAATCAAGCAGTAACAGATATAAAAGTGGGGTCTATTAAGGGCTTAAATGACCCCTCAAAAGTATACCTTTTAAATCCTTATCACTAGCCAACACGGTCGTAGCAAGGCCTAGAACACAAGCTACTCTGGTCTAGGTCGTAGTAGATATTTATTCTTAGCTAGGCATCGCGTTATAGCATCGGAATGCTACCCTAGTCTAAGTCAACATCTACCACATATCTATCTAAGCTAGTCAGCGCATAAGCAAATCAAAATAGTTTAAGAAGGTCCAAAATGGTAGCATGATTTCTCACCCCAATTTAGTTAAAAAAGCAGAGATAAAAGTGGGGCTATGAAACTCACCTCAAGCAAGCAAAGCACAATAAACACTAGCAACTAACATTAACACGGCTCGTGACTCTTGACTCGGCACAACCTATTAATATCAACCAATTCTTAATATATATTTCCAAAATCAACGTTATCTTCCCCAATGTATTCCTTTTCTTATCTCCAAAATATCATGTTTCACCATTTAGACCTAGCGTTTGGTATTTTGGTAAAAGGGTTAATTCACCCCGGTAAAATATATTACGCCAAAAACATTGAAGTACAAAGGATGAGAGTGGATCCCTCAGCTCAGTCCCTTAGGACACTTACAGACTCTCCTATAGGAATGCAACATTATTCCTATAACTTTCTATATAAGCGTGACAGACCACACTTATAACTAAACATCAGACTACAACGATAAAAGAATTAAAATAAATGCACTTCAAGTAGAAATACTTGAATCTTCAAGTCACCATAGTAGTCCAAACTTCCAGTGTCGTCCAAATATACAATATGATGATCCTCAAATTGAAGTACAGTTCACAAGTTTCACACAACGGTTGGTGAGGACTCTAAAACCACGGATAGAGCAAAGAAGCTCAAAACTCGCCCAAAGGTGTATGTTGAGATGCAAAACCGAACACCAATAAGAATAACCAACAAATACATATAAAACCAACGACATCCACCATAGCGACTCCTAACCATCAGTGACCACTCATATAAGTGGCTCAACATAAGTTCCAAGTTAGAATCTGCCACGGATCATGAAACATGATAATAGAGTTGCAACCAACTCTAACTTCCAGAACACGACCATTGCACCTGCTATTAATAAAGAATAGCCTAAATAACCGAATCAGCCCTAATACGCAGGGATTCCCATGCACCGACATCGAAAAAAAACTAAAATTACCATCCAGTTGCGCCATAATAATCCATCATTAATATCATTTAGAGTAGGACCCGGAGAGCGACTAATAATGGAAATCGAGATAACCAATCCAATGGCCATCGCCAACCATCGAGTCAATAAGATCATAAATCTTGTCGACAAGTTAAAACCGCGCCGTGCAATATCTCTAGCGTAAGTAAATTACTTAATCGGGCTTAAGCGACACCACATATCAAACCAAACCGAGGTGTCCTTCCCATTATTGATCTTATGCCAAATAAAAGGACGAACCTTGGGTCTAATGGCGAATCTTGCGCCAACCCCGCCTAACATCCCCAAACAAGGACATCCCAAAACTTCTCCCACGAAGTTTATACGAATGGATCCATTGCACCCATAACGACTCTTTATGTGTCAAAATACTCCAAATGTGAGTTGTCATAAGAGCAATGTTAAAATCCTCCAAACGATTTAATACCAAGACCACCTCTTTCATTGGCTTACAAACAGATTCCCAAGCAACCTTAGCCTTTCCCCTTTTCATTTCTCCTTGGCACCAGAGGAAACCCCTCATAAGCTGCTCAAGCTCATGTATAATACGAGTAGGAAGGATAAAAACAGAAGCCCAGTATAAATGCATCGAAGATAAGACTGATCTCACCAATTGAAGCCTACCCGCAAGAGATAAGAACTTATTTCGCCAATCATTCACGACCTTCCGGTTTTCAACAAGCACCTTGCAATCCCTATAAAGAAGTCTTGATGATATAAGGGGAACACCAAGATACCTAACGGGAGAGAACCTTCGCAAATGGCATAGACTAGAGAATAGCGACTTTAATAGCATTTGGAACATTAAAAGAAAGTTGTACTTTTAGGGATACTGGGACAAGACCGAAAAGTTCTTGAAATCCTCCAAGGCACGTGATAATGACATGAACAGAGTCCCGATGGCCTCTAGCAAACAAGAAGAGGTCATCGCAAAACAAAGGTTAATAATTGCCGTTGCTCACACAAATGATGAAACCGAAATCAACCGCATTCGAAACCTTTTCTCGCAATATAAGAGTTAGCACTTCCATAACCAACAGTAAACAAGTATGGAGATAACGGGTCACCTTGTCTAAGGCCCCGCTACCTTTAAACCAGCCATGAAGATCACCATTAACACATATGGAATAAGACGAGGAGACACAAACCATGATCCAATCAACCATTTTGGAGTGAAACCAAAACCAATCGAATAGCCTAAGAAAATTCCAATCAACCGTATCATATGCCTTCGAATATCAACCTTAAACGCACATCTAGGAGGACCTCTTCCTCTATGATAATTCCGCATAAGCTCTTGGGTAAGTAATATATTATCAGATATACGACGACCAGGAACAAATGCCGATTGATTAATACTAACCAACTGACAAAGGCCTTCTTTAATACGATTAGCAAGGATTTTGCTAATGCATTTATACATGACATTACAGCAAGAAATAGGCCGATAATCATTAATCTTAGACGGGGTAGACACTTTAGGAATCAAAGATATAATGGTATGATTAATCTCCTTGAGAAGCTTACCATTAATGAAAAAGTCACGCACAGCCGTCCTTACCTCAGCTCCCACAATATCCCATGCTTTCTTAAAGAAAGCAACCGTGTAACCATCAGGACCAGGAGCTTTATCATCCCCCATAGAAAATATAGCATCCTTAATCTCCGCATCCGTAACATGTCGAACCATCAAGTCAGCCAATTGATGAGAAAGAACATTAGAGAATATACCATGATCATCAAATGGAGTACAATTTCCTTCCATACCAAGAAACTGTTCATAGTGAGCAACAAAAGCACCTGCAACCTGATTACCCTCATACAAGACATTGTTTGCATCTCTAACTAATTCAATTCGATTATGGGCACATTTGCTTTTAACAATATTATGAAAATAAGCCGTATTAGAATCACCTTCCTGAAGCCATTGAACTTTAGATTTTTGCTTTAAAAACCGTTCTTCATCTAACGTCGCCTCCTTATAAGCAAGAAGATAGTGAGCATGTTCATCCCTTAATTCAGAATTAGACGGATCTATATCAATAGCCTTTTGGACATCATCTAGCTCCTTCCGAATCCTAACAACCCGCTCATGAAGATTACCTTGACTGTGCAAAAGCTTACGAAAAGGAGATTTCAACCCCTTTAAGCGTTTAACAACACGATACATAGCACAACCATGAACATTAAGATTCCATCCCGCAACAACCGTATCACTAAACCCATCTTTATGAACCAAGAAGTTAGAGAATTTAAACGGTTTAGGCTTAGGCTTAGTAACCTGAGGAATACGCAGAACACACGGAGAATGATCAGAAATACGATAAGGTTGAAATATGGCAAAGAACACGAAACAAGTCAAGAATTTCGATTGCCCATCACCCGATCAATTTTCTTCAATGTACCAAAGGAACCTCTTGGTTTCGATTCCAAGTAAAATGAAGACCAAGACTATTAATATCCTCAACCTCCATTTTGAGAACACAATCTTTGAATTCACGATAGCAATGTCGAGCATAACTACCACATGAATGATCTTCCAATTTTAAAGCCGCATTAAAATCCCCAACAAAACCCAAGGCCTAGTACGATAAATCCAAGATGGCAAACAAGATTAGACCAAAGGCACGCCCGATGAACATAATAATTATCAACAGATACAAAAGAACAAAAAAGTTTTGTCGTCCGTCCAGATTAACACGAACATGCATAACCCGGTTAGTTTGAGACATAATCATAACATCAACAATATCATCATTCCAACCAAGTATAACACGGAACCCTTATCACATTGAGACTACCATTTGACGTCCACTTCCACCGACGACAAACTTTACGACATGTATCATACACCACGAAGCATCAACATGGGATTCCAAGATAGCACATACACTAAGATTATTATCATTGACCACTGTTTAACCTCTTTTGTTTAGGGAATGGTTCAAACCCTTATATTCCAAGAGGCGATACTAAACATCAGGAACCTTCATAACAGGAGTGCTTGCCCCTGGTTTGTCAAATAAATTACCTGTCTCATCATAAATATTCTCAATCACATCATCCTCATCTAACTCATTATTATCATCCGCATCATCATCAGTAGCCAGAGAACCAAACGGGTTAGATGTAGACACATTAGCGCCTAAATTTGGTTTACTAGTTTTAGGTGTAGGATATGTAGTACTAGAAATAACTTTAGGAGCAGATTGATTATCCTTATTTACCTCAACATCTTTAACAGTAGGATTAGGGGGCTGATCCGCATTAATACTAGCACTTCCTTGAACTGGATTGCTAGTAGAAGGTGTGGAGACAGATTTAGGCCTATACTGCATATTTTTACCAACTCGGGATCCCATTAAATCTGAGCTCCGGTTCTATTATCCCTAGCATTTTTTAGCTTTACCTTTTTCCCAACAACTTGAAATCCATCCCGGTTTACCTCCATAACCGGTGTAGTCACAACTTTCTTAGGACAAGTATCACAAGAATGACCAAAAATCAAACAAACATCACATCTAGGAGGTTTCCATTCATATTCCACCCTAACAATTTCAGAAGAGAAGCCATAGGCGCCATGTATGGTACCCCCACAGTTATAGATTCCTTAAGAGGAGCATGAGAATCAATTTCAATTAAACACCGAGCAAAACTACTCCTACCCCAAGAATCGGTACACATAGAACTAGTATAGGAATCAAGCATAATCGGACACCAATGTGTGTTGCAATAATACTAATACCATCCTCGTGAGAATACCTGCAATGGAACATCATGTAGCTTAACCCATACCGGGATACGGGTGAATTCCTCTTTCGTCAAACTAGTACTCATGGTCCACTTCTTTAGAATAATAGGGCTGTTTTTGATCATCCACGGACCACCTTCTAAAACATTCTCCAAGCCAACCTGAAAGTCAAACTTAAAGAAAAAGAAGCCTTGTGCATTCATCATAATCCGTTTAAGACCATATTTAGCCCAATTATTGCGAACAAAGTACTCAACCACTGGGAATGCAATACGCTTACCAATGAAATATCCATACAAGGTGTTATCAAATTTAGTGCTAATATTTTCTACTACCTTACGAGGAATGGACACGTCAACACCATTAAAAACATTATCAACTTTGAGTTCCCGAAAGTTAGACTTACCTTTGACAGGATTAGCTTGAGTAACTTGAGTATGAGTCGTTTGAGAACCACTTGCAACTCCCACATATGACGTTGGTCTTTGAATTTGATTGTTTGAACAATAGGGCTCTCATTAGTATTAGATTCATTCGTCACAATACCTTTGAACTTGCCGCCTGCTAGCCACACTAATCCCATCACCTTCTTGCAAATTACTATCAACAAGGTTAGTATCATGACTTCATCGATCAAGTAGACCACCCAACGCCTCACCAACAGCCGTATTGGTATTCTTGTCTTTACCACTACTATCTACACCACTAATCTCCTCAAGAGATGGGAAATTAGTTTTAGAAACCTGGTTTGTGCCCTTACCATCATCATCCCAAAATAAAGTATCATGCTTACCATGTTGCATACTTGTATTATCATACGCACCAAAGTTACCCTCAAGAGAGTCACCATGGCTAGAAAACTTACCAATATCATGCAACGGACCAGCAGAATAAACGTCACCCAAATCCAGATTTGAATGCGCATCAGATTTGTTCCCCGTATCCAGATTAGGGTTTCGCAAAACCCTCCTAGCCATAATTGGTTTAGTCGCACCATCAGTTCCAGAAGTATTACCTTTCAACCGTTTCATACGTGCATCCAAAGCCTCCAAATCAACCGTATTATCACTTCTTTTATCCATAACACACAGATATAGCAGCAGCGAGACAAGGAAAATCAAAACAAAAAGAAAACGAAACCCTAAAAACGAAACTGGAAGTCCACGTCAATCTTCCACAAACGAAAGCCTTAGAGAACCTAAGGCATGAGTTGATGCGCAACTATACTAACCAAATCCAGCCATGAAGCACAGAATGTATATAATCGATTTTATATGTAACGAAACCCTAAAAAAATTAAAACCGACAAACAAACCCTAACTCCAATCGCTAACAAAAATCAGGAAACAATTATGTAAATCACGAACGTAATCACATAACTGGAACTAATTAAAGTAAGAAACAAGAGATTTGGGGTTGCATGATGTCGAGTTTTTAGATTATTAAGGGATTCGGTGTTTTCTTCTTAATCGCCAGAGAAAAAAATCGACCTAGGGTTTGTGTTCCTTGTTCCTTGGTTCTCTCACTGTATTCCAAGGCATGCTATACATTTGTGGCTAGCTATTAATCAGAAGCTAAAGACTCAGGACAGGATGCGCCAATGGGATGTGGGTCCTGAAGTTGATTTGACCTTGCTTAGATGCCCGCTTTGTGAATTGGTCCCGGATTCTCATTCTCATTTATTTTTTGAGTGCCAATTTTCTATGCAGGTTTGGTTTCAGGTGCGGATTTTATCTGGTATGGATGCGGTCCCACCTTCGTTGGAAAATGTTGTTACAGTTCTTATTCCTTTATCTAAGGGGCGGTCAGTTAGTAGTATCATTTCTAGATTATTGCTTGCTGCTACTACTTACTTCGTTTGGATGGAACGCAATTCTAGGCTGTTCAAGCGTAAGAAGTCTTCTGTTGCTGAAGTGGTTAGCACCATTGTCTCTACTATTCGGTTGAAGCTGGTTAATTTCAAGTTCAAGAAGCTAACCTCGAGGTCTCGATTGATTTTGGATAAATGGAAGATTCCAAGTTTATGTATACACGAAGGGAGTGCGGGTGGTTGTACTCTTTTTCCTCCTTCAAGGTTTTTCCTTTGGGTTTTTCTTGAAAGGGTTTTTAAGGAGGCAAACTTCACGGTTAACTTGCTCCCTCGTGGAGTGGATGGTCATGGATGCTCGCTTGTTACAAGTTTTTTTACTTGTTTATGCCTAGTTTGTTGATGTAATATAGCTAGGTTTTTTGTGTTTATGGCATGTCATAAACACTAGTTTTATCAAGCTCTTCGCTTGAGGTTAATGTGGTACTTCAGCCACATTCCATTTGTACTTAACATTATTTTTTGGTTATATATTTACCGGGGTAAACCCCTTTACCCAAAAAAAAGGACTCATCTACTAAAAAGGTTGTTAAGGTTACTGAGATGAGAAATAGCGAGTGTGTCGCGGGAGCTAATGTGGCTATTCCTTTGGAGGTGGTTAATGTGATTAGTAATCGATTTACTAATACATTATATGGATATTTTATTGGTAAGCGCCTTGCTTTTCCAATTGTTGAGAATTATGTTCGTAATACGTGGGCAAAATATGGGCTTCAAAGAGTTATGCTTAATAATGGTTTTTTCTTCTTTCAATTTGCTTCTAAGGATGGTATGGAGAAGGTTTTGGAAGAGGGTCCTTGGTTAATTCGTTTAATGCCCATTTTTTTAAATGTTTGGACTCCTAATTCCAAACTGAAAAAAGAGGACATTACTTCTGCTCCGGTCTGGGTCAAAATTCATAATATTCCGTTAGTAGCTTATTCCAAAGTCGGTCTTAGCCTAATTTCTACTCAGCTTGGGCGGCCAGTTATGCTTGACGCGTATACGAGTGCGTTGTGTCTCAAATCTTAGGGCCATAGTTCTTATGCTAGGGTTCTAGTGGAAATTTCATCTTTGGCTGCTTTACTTGACTCGATTGTGGTGGCGGTTCCCTTTCCTGATGGTTCTGGTCATTCTTTGGAAACGCTAGAAGTTGAGTATGAATGGAAACCTCCTAGGTGTGAGACATGCAAATTTTTTGACCATAGTGATAGTGGTTGTCCTAAGAATGTTACCAAGTGTTTCTCAGGTTGTTGACAATGATGGCTATGTCGAGGTCAATAATCGTAAGGGTAAAGGTAAACAACCAAGTAAAGAGAAGCATATTGATGGTATTCATTTTACTAAACCTAAGGTTGCTTTTCATTATCGTTGGGAGCCTAAGGGTTGGTCAGTTAAAGGAGGCGCTTCATCCTCTGGAGGGACATCCTCTAGTGGCACAGGTACGAAGTCTGCAATAGCTACAAATAATCCTAAAGATCCGGTGCAGGCTTCTCCTTCTAACGTTAAATCTGATCTGAATGGTAAGTCTACTAATTCTTTTGGTGTTTTGGATTCATTGGTGGATGAGGAAGTTCTGGGAGATGATAATAATGGAAAGGGAACACAAGATCAGCATGGTAGTTACACGGAACCAAAGGTTCGGGAGAGCCTACTAAGCTTTCTTCTGTTCCATCTTCGAGTACTTCAACTAAGAGAGGTAACCCATTTTCTAAAGTGGGTGAAGTGGTTGATTCTGACAGTTATGAGGATGAGGTTTATGAGCCGAATGATAACATAGGAAATTACTTTTCATCTTCTGGTGGAGGTATTGAGCTTGAAGATTTTTTCTCCGATGATTATGCGGCTCAGGTTTACGATCTTCCGGGGCAACTGAATGATTTCAAGCTTCAAGGCCGTGCTAGGAAGTAACTTTTGCTTGTTGGTTCATTAGGTTGGCTTGTTTTTCTGATGTTTTCTAGTTTTTTTTTGGGTAAAAGGGTTAATTCACCCTGGTAAAATATATTATCCAAAAAACATTGAAGTACAAAGGACGAGGGTGATGTCCCTCGCCACAGTCCCTTAGGACACTTACAGACACAAATATAAGAATGACAACTTACCACTAACCACTATATAAGAGTGACAAACCACACTTATAACAAATAATAGAACATAAAACTACGACGCCTAATAAACATAACAAGTTAACCGCTTCAAGTAGAACACTTGATTCTTCCAAAGACGTCATAGAGCTCTAACTTCCAATTAACCAACCCTCAAGGACCTCATGATCAGAATTATGTCCAAGAAAGGTGATCGGTAACAAATAGGGTGAACCCCCTAACTTCCCAACATCTTGATCTTGTTCTAGTTGTTCATTTATGGCCTGTCATAAATGATTTAGTGGTGGTTCAAGCGGTTGCTTGAGGTTAATGTGGTATTTCAGCCACATTTCATTGTACCTAAATTTTTTGGTTAATAGTATTTTACCAGGGTGCAGGATTACTCCCCTTTACCCAAAAAAAAAAAGAATTATTAACCTTTGTTTTGCAGATGACCTCTTCTTATTCGCTAAAGGCCATCGAGGATTACATTAATGTCATTATGCGTGCTTTGGAGGATTTCAAGAACTTTTGGTCTTGTCCCAGTATCCCTAAAAGTCTGACTTTCTTTTATAATGTGCCTAATGCTATTAAAGCTGCTATTCTCCAGTCTATGCCGTTTGCAGAAGGTTCTCTCCCTGTCAGGTATCTTGGGGTTCCGCTTATATCATCGAGACTTCTTTATAGGGATTGTAAGGTGCTTGTTGAAAAGCTGGAAGGTCGTGTGAATGATTGGCGTAATAAGTTCTTATCTCTTGCGGGTAGGCTTCAGTTGGTGAGGTCTGTATTATCTTCGATGCATATATATTGGGCTTCGGTCTTTATTCTTCCTACTCGTATTATCCATGAGTTAGAGCAGCTTATGAGGGGTTTCCTTTTTTTTTGGGTAAAGGGGTTTACCCCGGTAAATATATAACCAAAAAATAATGTTAAGTACAAATGGAATGTGGCTGAAGTACCACATTAACCTCAAGCGAAGAGCTTGATAAACTAGTGTTTATGACATGCCATAAACACAAAGGACCTAGCTATATTACATCAACTAACTAGGCATAAACAAGTAAAAAACTTGAAGCAAGCGAGCATCCCGCATCCACCAATCCACAAAGGAGCAAGTTAACCCGAAGTCGCCTCCTTAAAACCCTTTCCAAGAAAACCCAAAGGAAAAACCTTGGAGTAGGGAAAAGAGTACAACCTTACCCTAAGACTCCCTTCGTGTGAAATACATATACTTGGAATCTTCCATTTATCAAGGATCAAACGAGACCGCGAGGTTAGCTTCTTGAACTTGAAGGTAACCGACTTCAACCGAATAGTAGAGACAATGATGCTAACCACTTCATAGCAAGAGACTTCTTACGCTTGAAAATTCTAGAATTGCGCTCCATCCGGATAAAGTATGTAGTAGCCATAGCAAGAATCGAGAAATGATGCTACCAACCGACCGCCCTTAGATATAGGAATAATAACAAGAATAATACTCTCCAAAGAAGGCGGGACCGCATCCATGCGAGATAAACCCGGACACGAAACCAAACGCATAGAAAATCGCACTCAAAAATAGGTGAGAATGAGAACCGGAACCAATTCACAAAGCGGGCATCTAATCGAGTCCAAATCAACATTAGGACCAACATCCCATTGTCGCATCCTATCTTGAGTCTTCAACTTCTGCTTAATAGCGAGCCACAAGTGTACTGCATGCCTCGGGATACAATGAGAGAACCAAGGAACATTACACCAGTCAACCACATCAGCCCTAAGACGCAAAGAATCCCATGCACCCGAAACTAAAAAACCACAAAAATTACCATCCAACTTGCGCCATACTAATCCATCGACGAGTATCATTAAGATTAGGGACCGGAATTGCAGCTAACAATGGAAAACGAGATTGCCAGTCCACGGCCATCGCCAAACACCATTAGCAATCAGATCACAAACCGAATCAGATAAATTAAAACCTGCCCGGGCAATATCTCTAGCAGTAAGAAAATCACGAATTGGGCTTAACGCACACCACCTATCAAACCAAACTGATGTGTCCTTTCCATTATTGATCTTATGCCAGATAAAAGAACGAATCTTTGGTTGAATCGCAAGAAGCTTGCGCCATCCCACTAACATCCCCAAACATGGGACATCCCAAAAGCTTCTCCACGAAGTTTATAAGAATGAATCCATTGAACCCATAACGACTCTTTATGTGTCAAAATACTCCAAATGTGTGTAGTCATGAGGGCAATGTTAAAATCCTCCAAACGTCGAATACCAAGACCACCTTCTTTCTTTGGCTTACAAACAGATTCCCAAGCAATCTTAGCCTTTCCCTTTTTCATTTCTCCTTGACACCAAAGGAAACCCCTCATAAGCTGCTCTAACTCATGTATAATACGAGTAGGAAGAATAAATACTGAAGCCCAATACAGATGCATAGATGATAAAACAGACCTCACCAACTGAAGCCTACCCGCAAGAGATAAGAACTTATTACGCCAATCATTCACACGACCTTCCAACTTTTCAACAAGTACCTTACAGTCCCTATAAAGAAGTCTCGAAGATATAAGAGGAACCCCAAGATACCTGATGAGGGGTTTCCTTTGGTGTCAAGGAGAAATGAAAAAGGGAAAGGCTAAGGTTGCTTGGGAATCTGTTTGTAAGCCAAAGAAAGAAGGTGGTCTAGGTATTCGTCGTTTGGAGGACTTTAACATTGCTCTCATGACTACACACATTTGGAGTATTTTGTCACATAAAGAGTCGTTATGGGTTCAATGGATCCATTCTTATAAACTTTGTGGGAGAAGCTTTTGGGATATCCCTTGTTTGGGGGATGTTAGCTGGGGATGGCGCAAGCTTCTTGCGATTAGACCCAAGATTCGTCCACTTATCTGGCATAAGATCAACAATGGGAAGGACACATCGATTTGGTTTGATATGTAGTGTGAGTTAAGCCCGATTCGTGATTTGCTTACTGCTAGAGATATTGCACGGGCAGGGTTTAATTTATCTGACTCTGTTAGAGATCTGATTGCTAATGGTGTTTGGCGATGGTCGTTTGACTGGTTATCTAGATTTCCATTGTTAGCTGCACTCCCGGTCCCTAATCTTAAAGATACTGACGATGGATTATTATGGCGCAAGCTGGATGGTAACTTTAGTAGTTTTTCAGTTTCGGGTGCATGGGAATCATTGCGTCTAAGGGCTGATTTGGTTTAATGGTGTAATGTTCCTTGGTTCTCTCATTGTATCCCGAGCTATGCAATACATTTGTGGCTCGCTATTAAGCAGAAGCTGAAGACTCAGGATAGGATGCGACAATGGGATGTTGGTCCTAATGTTGACTTGGACTTGCTTAGATGCCGCTTTGTGAATTGGTTCGGATTCTCATTCTCACTTATTTTTGAGTGCCGATTTTATGCGAGTTTGGTTTCGTGTCGGGTTTTATCGGCATGGATGCGGTCCCACCTTCGTTGGAGAGTGTTATTACAGTCCTTATTCCTATATCTAAGGGGCGGTCGGTTAGTAGCATCATTTCTCGGTTACTTCTCGCTGCTACTACATACTTCGTTTGGATGGAGCGCAATGCTAGGATTTTCAAGCGTAAGAAGTCTTTTGGGTAAAGGGGTACTTCGTTTGGATGGAGCGCAATGCTAGGATTTTCAAGCGTAAGAAGTCTACTGTTGTTGAAGTGGTTAGCATCATTGTCTCTACTATTCGGTTGAAGCTGGTTACCTTCAAGTTCAAAAAGCTAACCTCGCGGTCTCGGTTGATTCTTGATAAATGGAAGATTCCAAGTATTTGTAATTCGCACGAAGGGAGTGCCGGGTAAGGGTTGTACTCTTTTTTGGGTAAAAGGGTTAATTCACCCCGGTAAATTTATTAAGCCAAAAACATTGAAGTACAAAGGATGAGGGTGTATCCATCATCTCAGTCCCAAAGGACACTTACATGCAAAAAAGCAACTAACCAAACCAACTATATAAGAATGACAGGCCATTCTTATAACAAACACAATAAGATAACAACTACCTATTACGGCCCTTAGGGCGACTCTCAAAGCCATGTGCAGGAAAATCATAATCATAACCATCATAGGACTTCAAATCATCCAAAAAACCAGCTCCCGGCATGACCTCAGACATATACACTTCATCTTCATCCGACGAACCAGCAAATGACAAGGATGAACTTTCCATACGATAAGACACCTTGTGGATCTTAGAGAATTGATCCCCACAAACTTCCATTGCCACTTTTCGTATGTACATCACTAGTAGAGACATCATTCGTCTTGTCACTATCATGTCGTACCCCCACCACCACCTTGCTCGGACCAGCATCACCCTTTACCACTCCCGAATTAGCACCAACAGAATCATCCTTTGAAGGCTGATCCAAAGGAACAGCCTCCAAACTACGTTTAGTATCATTGGCATTCTTCTTCGTAGTAGGTTTAGAAACAGGTTTATATTCAAAATTAGACTTAGGTTTGAAAAACCGAGGCCTTAGGTTGACTTTGGTAGCCTTATTTCCAACCTTATCCAGGTGAACATCCCTATTAACACCACCATCTTTATGAGCCGAATCTGAACCCCTAGTAGCCTGCATTCTCCTAAGAGGGCAATTAACGTCCTCATGGTTAAACACCCTACATTTAGAACACCGATCAGGCAACCATTCATATTCAACTTCAAGAACTTCCATATAATGACCTTTACCCTTCGACAAAGGTATAGCCACTTCAATTGCTTCCAAAACAGAATTTTCAGCAGATAACTCAACTAGGACCCATGCATAAGAATAACGACCCCAAGGATTACTACACATAGCTCTAGTGGTGCATCCATTTGTAAAACACGACCAATCTGTTGTGCAATCAAACCAATACCAACTAGGACCCGTGGGTAAGGGTTGTACTCTTTTTCCCTTTACCCAAAAAAAAAACAATGTCAATAACAAACATCAATACTAGGACTAGATCCAATACCTCATCTGCTACAAGTTCCAATGGAGTGAAACTCTAGCTAAGAATGTAACCCATGTATAATGATAAGCCTTAGACGAAATATAGGGTTTCTGGACCCTAACTTACAGAAACAACATCCTTATCGACCCATGTTTTGAATAATAACCAACACACCACAGGTCAGAAAAGAAACATGAATATGCCAGGTATGAAATTCCAACAAGGTCATTATCAAAAAATGGAGCAAAGTAGGACGGACCCATCAAGAAACATAAACCATACCACAACAGTCCCGATCCACAAAATAGAATCCCAAACAGTAGCAGCATGACCAACACTCATAAATTGACCATGTACTAATCAATCAGCACACAAGTCGTCCAGTAGGGCTTTCGCAAACCCTAACCTACACAACCACAGTAGTAAGAACACGATCCACAACATAAACAAACAGTAGCATCAGGATCAATAATGGAACAAAACGGTGCCATAACACTACCATGCGATCGACATTAACCAAACATACACACTATGGAACGATCCGAATTACCCAGAAACATATAGAAATTCAAACCGCAGAATCAACCATAGACAGGAATTAGGGTTTTAAAAACCCTAAACACACCAAAAGAGCTGCAATCTAATGACCACAGCTACAATATCTGGACCTGCAACCGAAACCATTACATGCAGATATCCAGATATTGGGAAGTTGATTACCCGCAATTGAGATCACACCAAAACCCTAGCATCACCACCAAGCCAAGGATCAATCACCAACAAAAGAGTGAAACACAACACCACCACAAAAACACCTAAACCAGGAACGTTTAGGGGATCAACAAGGACGATTGAGAAACTTAATCGATGTGATTAAGTTGTTCAATACAAACGCATCCTTGTACAGCCCAATATCGAAATTGCAGGAAAACAAAACCCAAAGGTGATGAAAACCCTAAGTCGAATAACCCATCAAAACCCTAATCGATTTTGAACAATACCAATAGGGTTTTAACAAACCCTAACATCCAAGTCGAACCAGATCATACACCCCTCTATCCAACCCACAATCAATAATACTTCAATGATACATCAACAATCAGAACCTGAAAACCCTAAAAAGAGTTTACTTACACGAATATCAGGAACCAAACCCTAAGAATAGGAGATTGGTTATTACATTAACGCTTCATAGTACCCCAGAATCAATAGCACACTAGACGACACCTCACATGGTTGGTCGTGGAATGAAATACCAAGGTTATCCCTAACAAATTAAGAGAAACCCTAATGTGCAGTAGAACAAAGAGGACGATCACCAGAAACCCAAGAATCAAGGTCGATTTAGGGTTAAATAATTAAACCAATAGCATGCCACCCCTAAAGAATAACCAACCAAATGAATCGATTGCATACCAAAAGGTAGAGAACGATTTAGAAAGGATTTGATATTTTTGATTAGGGGAGAGAATGTAATTTAAATATGAAATAGTCTGATAAAAGGCAATTGTTTGGATTCAAAAGTGTGGGCTGCTCTCCCATATGAGCTAAACGTTTTCATTAATTGATGCACATATTGAGGGGGAGAATTTCAAAATAAAATAAACTATCAAGGCAGAAAGGTTTCTATGTTTTAACATAAGTACCTTGATTGATTTTGAAATGGTTTCTATATGGCAAGTGTGATCGTGAAAGTACTTCAAAGATCTCCTTCCTCTATGTGCTAAATGATTTCAAATAACCAACGCACATAGTGAGGGGAGCATTTACCAAACAAATCAAAAGGCTTTTCCTATGGAAATTGTTATCAAGGAAAAACTTCTAAGTCCTCTTTCCTCCATGTGCTAAACAATTTCAAAATCACATAGCACATGTTGAGTGGGAGCATTTCTAAAAGATCAAAAACAATTAAGGTACAAAATACTTTGATATTTTATCACAAGTACCTTGATTGATTTTTCAAATGATTTTTCTATTGGTTTCAAGGAGGAAAGAACTATACCACAAGACCGACCATTTTATGTTATGCATTGGAGTTATAAGGATGGTAAGGTTAGGTATTAGTTCCCATGATCCCGCCAGAACCGGAGGGAATTACCCAGGGACAGTCCACTAGATAAAAGTCCATAGGTATGATGAAAAAAGGAGAAAAAGTGAGAATAAGGGAAGAGTGGCGACTGAGAAACAGCTAGAACTGGAATAAACCCAACAAGGTTCTAGTGATGAAGTCTCGGTAAGCACTGAAGGGGTTGAAGAATGAAAAAGAAATGTAATGTGAAAAGGGTGAAAAGAAATAGCCCTCTAATAATTCAACCTTAAGGCAGAAACCGGGTTCAATACATACGCTACTGGTGGTTACTAAGGTAACACCGGTATTGAAAACAAGACATCATGGATCCAGTGACGCACTGTACCAAAATTCCCAAGCTACTCAAGTTCTCTTAAAATGACTTGTTTCATTCCACGGGGAACCTACATAATCTATCGACTTTCTCTTAAAATGATTTTCACTTGGTTTCAAGGTGGAAAGAACTATACCACAAGATCGACCATTTTACTTTATGTATTGAAGTTATAAGGATGGTAAGGTTAGGTATTAGTTCCCATGATCCCGCCAGAGCCGGGGGGATCTACCCGGGGACAATCCACTAGATAGTGTAGAAGTCCTTAGGTATGTTGAAAAAAGGAGAAAAGTGAGAATCAGGGTAGAGTGCCGACTGAGATAGAGCTAGAACTGGAACAAACCCAACAAGGTTCTAGTAATGAAGTCTCGGTAAGCAATGAAGGGGTTGAAGAATGAAAAAGAAATGAAAAGTGAAAAGGGTGAAAAGAAATAGCCCTCCAGCAATTTAACCTTAGGGCAGAAACCGGGTTCAATACATATGCTACTGGTGGTTACTAAGGTAACGCCAGTATTGAAGACAAGACGTCATGGACCCAGTGACGCACTACACTAAAATTCCCAAGCCACTCAAGTTCTCTTAAAAGGACTTGTTTCATTCTCACGAGGAACCTACATAATCTATCGACTTTCTCTTAGAGATAGTTGATATTGAAGAAGGAGACCTTCTCCCTAGTCTCCGCTCAGGAAACCAAAGTGCACTATTGAGTCTAGAGCCAAGAGATCGTCCACAAAATCTCATTAGGACACACAATTCATGAAGACATGTTGTTTCACACAATGTGGAAAGTAAGATTATATATTGAGAGTCCTACGCATTATCCTTGTAGTATTTTCTAGAACAGTATTTAGGAATTCTACCTAATCACAGGCAATATTTATAATGATACACAGGGAACTGTAGTTCTTGCAACCCTATTCAACGAAAGTAAACAAAGACACTTCCATGTGTTTTATTACTAACTATTGTTTACAGGAACATCGAACGATTGCAGCTGCTCTTAATTAAGAAGTCAATCCATAACCACATGCTCACACATCACAATCGCATTTAAAGAAATCATGATAAGTTCGCCTCTATGCTGTTTTGATCTGATATCAACAAGGTATGCTTCCGCTACGCTGAGTCAAATATCATGATCCAATAAAGCTTCCGCAACTCTGATGAAAAGATGTCATGATCCAAAACTGTGAGCATGTCGGTCCAAAAGTCACTAACATCACATGAAGGCAACACAACAAAATATGAGTCAAGAGATTTATTGTGGATGATGATCTCGAAGAAAGCTCAAAGATCACCAAGTCGCGGATCAGTTAAAGACCTCCACTGAAAGTACAAAGCATGCGGACTTTGAAGAATAAAAGATTACGAGCTACAGAGTAGAGAACGTATAATAGAATGCTAGAACTCATTTATACATTCTTTACTCTGTAGCTCATATAATAGAATGCTAGAACTCAAATTGTAGCTTTAAAAAAAAAAAAAAAAAAAAAAAAAAACCCTAGTTGATTCTCTCTCTACGGGCATTTTTTCTGCCTCCACAACCCACACCGATTCTGCCTAATTCTTCCAATCTAAATTAGTTTTTGCTAATCTCATCTTTGGGATTGTGTATGAACGATCACGAATCAGATTGGTGTGGGTTGTGAGGTCGATTCTTACGGTTTATCTGTCTAAAAATCGCTATCCTCTATCTACCTGGTGATTTAGAGCACCTTTAATCGACAGTTTTGGTCGTTTAGGGTTTCTATCAAATCGCAGGGGGGTTTCTTTTCGAGCTGCACAAGCGTATTGATTCCTTAATACTCAACTGTTGGTTATCTAGGATAGTTACGTTTGTTATTAATAGAGCCCTTGTTAGGGTTTCGTTCTTTGTGTATGCTTGATGTATGGGACGTTAATTGTTATTATCTTTTGATTGCTGGTCTTTTGGGTTGCTGTTCTTAACGATAAACTAAACCCTAATTATTTTGGGCTCGGTTACTTTTACATCTGCATGTAAATCCTATTTAGGGTTTGTTTGGTAGTATAAGCTTTGTGATTAACTTCGTGGGTTGTGAGAGAGATGGTTGTAGGCTGTTTGCTTTACCAGTTGACGTCATAAGGTCTGATTGACATGGGTTCAGATCTGATATGTCTTAATTTAAGGCATCGTGTCTATGATGCTGGATGTTAATCCTATGTTCGTTTGATTCTAATCTCCTGCATTGTAATGTACTCCTATCAAGGTTATTATTGTATGATTCTTGTGCGATAATAAGTGAAGCTGTGGTGATGTTATGATTATTTCGTTCCATGCATTATAATTGTAGCAGTTGCAGGGGATCAAATTTTTTTCGGTTGTTAGTGTTTATTAATGAAACCTATATGATAGTGGAAGTTGGTGTTGCGCTCAAGGGTAATTGCTATGAAGATTATTGAAGATAGAGTCGCTCACTATGGATGTGGTTCGTTGAACTTGTTTTATTACATTTAGATTATTTCCTTAAATGTAATTGTTAGTTTTAGCGTTTAGCTGTGTGGTAGTTCTGCATTCTGCAGTTGATGTAGCCTATGTAACAGGCAGAGGGCATGGGATTCACCCATGTCAATTGTACTTCAATGTTTTTTGGCGTAATAAATTTTACTAGGGTGAAAAATCCCTTTTACCCAAAAACTCAAATTGTAATATCCATCTGTAATTGAGGTGACCTCCCTTAGGGGTAGATTGTTAGGATTTATAAAATCCATAAGTTAAATACTTGGTCACCTCAAGTATGTGTAAGCATTAGAAAGCTCGTAGTCATAGTCATTTAGTTATAATTAGTAGTTAGTTAAGTAACACCGTGGAGGACGGACGGGTCTTTACCCACTGTATACCTGATCCACAGCCCGTAGGTGGCGTATTTGTAAGATACTATAAATACCCTTTGCCTCCAAGGTAAAGGGTGGAGCTTCTCATAATATTACATTACTTTCTCTCACTAGAAGTTCCCATTCTCGCCACTTTCTCTCTCTAAAACTCATTTAGGCCGAATTCATGTAAGTGTGTTTGTGTGTTTATGATAACCAATATGTTACAATGATGTTGTTCTTTTTGGAGGTTTTGTTCCTGGAAGAAGGATTGTATTGACTAACATTCTGAATAACAGATTGAGGCTTATGAGTTTTATGGCTGACGGTCGCGAATTATCTATAGAAAAAGTTCCACACACAGTATTGCATTTGGATCAACCGAAGTACGTTCTTGACAACGGTAAGTATACATAACTTCATTAGTTTTGTTTGAAAATAATGTATTTGAAATGGGCCTACATGTTGCTTTAATTTTTTGTGTAGATCCTCGTATGTCCTAAATATGCAATTGGCGTGGCAATGAGTTGGAGCACAATGATGAGAATAGAACTTTTAACACAAAGCTTTATTGCTATGTGTTTGAGCAAGGCCGTCTTGTAAGTTTTTTGAAACATTTATGCTTTCATGATTTGTTGTTGTAATCACTTGTTAATTAAGACTGTATTAACTAATAATGTGGTATCGGGTTAATGTAGACAATACCGAGGGATTTGTGAAAACGTACATGTTGTTCAATTATCTTCATGCATTGCTTCGACACAGGACATTTGAATTCAGGATTTTCCTGCACCAAGATATCCACTCAGATAAGCCAGATCAGAAAACTCGTATTTCTTTTAAAGGCAATTGGAGGCAACTTGCTCGAGATTGGAATTTGCAGCAGAATCATACATTAAGGTTTAAGTACGTGGTGGATGGTCCAGATGAGCAGGAGCTTCTTTTTTTTGGTGAAGAACCATTATATATGCGTGTCTTTGATGTTTGTTGAAGTATGATTGTCTGATGGATTGTTATGGTTTGGAGGTTTTGTTTGCCACGATTTTTTTATGTTGGTAATGGTTAATTGTTAGGTGTATGTTATGGTTTATGGTAAAATAAAATGTACTGCTGGAAGGTTGGGTCGCTTAGACCATGTTTATGCTTCAAATTCGATTTGCTACGGAAGTCACTCTTATTAGGTTATTAGATTATGCTTTTTGCATAATACTAATAGAAGACGCAATTGGTTGAAGCTGGAAGTTTGAACTACTATGACGATTTGAAGATTCAAGGATTTCTACTTGAATAGCATTTAATTTTTTATATATATAGTCGTTGTAGTTTGTTTCAATGTTTGTTATAAGCGTGGTTAGTCACGTTTATATGAGTGTCTGTAAGTGTCCTAAGGGACTGAGGCGAGGGACTCACCCTCGCCTTTGTACTAAAAACGTTTGGTTAATAATATTTTACCAGGGTGCAGGATTACTCCCCTTTACCCAAAAAAAAATAAAATGTACTTGTGGCGATCGATAAATGTTAGTAGTTTTTATGTCTTATGTATGAAACTATAAAAACTATGGTTTGTATATATTTGTATTTGTTTGGTATTGTAAAATTTAATGTTCATTTGCAATGCTTTTGTGGTTTGTTATGTTTTGGTATGGTTTTATATCTTATTTTTTTGTACAAACTTTTTATATTAATGTTTAGTTTATGATATATCTTTTAATGTTATATATACTTTGAATGAGAAAAATGTTTTTTTGTGAATGAGTGTTTCCTTTAGAGGTTTTGTTTTATCATTTGTTATTTATGAGGGTCGAAGTAGATATTGTGTTTTAGTTGAGGGGTTTTTTGAAAATTGGGAATAAATCTCTGCATGTTGATAGACAAAAAGACAGCTTCCACATTCACTTTATTTAAGTCTACTCCTAACCCCTGCAATATTCATTGCTACTATCAAGATTGATATATCAAATCAAATAATTTGACTAATTCCACAATTGAATCATAGTTCATCTTTAATCGGTATTTCTTTTGTCTTTGCATTTGTTACTGTCATTGATATTTGATCTGTTAGTTTTCATTTTAAATGTAAATATTAGTGTTATTTATTAAATGTGACTATGGTTTTGTTGTTATTTAGTGGTTTAATACTTGATTGATAATCAAATACTATGAAGCTGTTAGGGTTATTCGAAACCCTAGCACTCATGATGGTAATCTGGGTATGGACAGTCCGTTTGAGTCTGTATAGAGCACCACCAATCTGGAAAACACAAGTAGTAGTGATACGATTTTGGGTGGGTTGGATTCGAGCATGGGGAACACTAGCCGTGGTGATCCGAATGTTTCTAAGGAGGATAACTACATTGCACCTACGAACGTGGTCAATGAGTCTACTACTGGTGCGAATGATAGTGATAATGTGTCTAATGATGTCAGGTCGTTTGCTAATGTTTTGAACCCGGAACGTGTCGCTAGGAAAGTTAACTTTTGACCATTGCTGAATGAAAATCGCATTGATAATCATGATACGGTTCTTCCTAAGGCTGCTATGGAGGGTGTGTTTAACCGGTATGATAATACTCTTGTTGGCTTCTTTGTTGGCAAGAATATCGCTTCTCCTTTGGTCCAAACGTATGTCACTAACACGTGGGGTAAGTTTGGGTTAAAGAAACTTATGAAAAATGATGATGGTGTTTTCCTTTTTAAGTTTGATTCTAAAGAGGGTGTTGAGAATGTTCTTCAACGGGGACCTTGGATAATTCGTAATTCTCCTATCATTCTCACTAAATGGACTCCTGATGTGTTGTTGTCCAAAAGTGAGGTTACCAAAGTGCCCGTGTGGATTAAATTGCATAATGTACCTTTACTTGCATATTCGGAAGATGGGTTGAGCCTAATTGCTACTCAGGTGGGTAAGCCGATTATGTTAGATGCGTTCACTAGCTCCATGTGTGTTGATTCATGGGGTCGCATTAGTTTTGCACGTGCTCTTGTGGAATTATCATCAGAATCTGAGCTAAAACATGTTGTGACTATGGCGATCCCTAAAAAGGACGATAGTGGTTTTACTACGGCAAGTATCAAGGTGGAATATGAATGGAAGCCTCCACATTGTGCGGAACGCAAAGTGTTTGGGCATGTTACTACTTGTTGTCCTAAGAGTATTAAGGAGCATAATGATGTTGCTCCCACCTCGACTTTGGAAGAACCTGATGATGGTTTTAAGGTGGTGTAGAATCGAAAAGCCAAACCCAAAGGTATGAAGATGTCTAGTGGTATTAATATGGGTAAGGGTCCTAGATTTGCACCTAGGAAGCAGGTATATGTTGCAAAGACGAAGACACCGGAAGCTGTTAGTGTTAATGCTAAAGGTACACCTATTACTACATCTAACTCTTTTGGGACTCTTGAGGTGCCTGATGACTCGGGCATCCCAATCTTCGTGGTTGATTCTCTGGCGATGAGGCTAAGATTGGGAATTCTTCCGGTTGTACTAAGGAAGGTGTATGGATGGTTCTCGGGAAGGAATCTCGTGTTGATATTGATGCGCCTATTAAGCCTCAGGAGACTATGACTTTACGCAACTAAGGTAAGTAATCCGTTCTCTCAAAGTCGGAATGTGACTTGTTCGATAGTGATGAGGATGAGGTTTTGGGCCGGATAACCCTATGGCGTCATTTTGGCTTCGGAGGTGGTGGGGGACTAGAGCTTGATGACTTTGATGACTATGCTGCTCAAGTCTACGATTTACCGAGACACTTGGAGGATATGTGTGACATGTATGATGTTAGTCTCTTAGGTCGTGGTAGGAAGTAATTTTGAATGTTTGGGTAGTTCATAAGATTGGCATGTCTTTCTTATGTATTTTGTTTGGTTAATTTGCACTTGTTAATGCGTGTCTGTTGCCCATGTAACGGGCCGAGGTGAGAGATTCACTCTCATCCGTTGTTCTTAAACGTTTTGGTTAATATATTTTACCAGGGTGCAGGATTACTCCCCTTTACCCAAAAAAGACATATGAAATATGAAAAGTAGTATGCTTATCTGTTTTTTGCCCTATTTTTGACCAAATATAGTTTCCATAATAAGAGTAATAGATCTAAGGGAAGTTTGTTTTTCCAAACTTGTTGGTTACCGTTTTCTTTATTAATGTGTTTTTTTATCACCGGATGTTTATTATTGTTAAAGATAAGGGTAGATATTAGGCCATCAGAAACTGTGTATTGTGTTAATATTTGTTACTAAGTTTTTTGAAAGTTAAGAATATTTGTTGTTAATAAGGATATGTAGAGGTTGTTTTTTGTTTTTTGTAAGTATTATCCAAAACATGTTTTGATTGAAAATTTGTTTTGTTTACAGGAAAATGACAACACAATTCATGGTTGATTATAATCTTTTTGGGTAAGGGGAGTAATCCTGCACCCTGGTAAAGTATATTAACCAAAAAATTGAAGTACAACGGATGAGAGTAAGTCTCTCATCTCAGTCCCTTAGGACACTTACAGACTTTAATATAAGAATGACACACCATTCTTATAACTTACAAAAATGAACCTATCAAAAATGACAAAAGTAAATAAAACATTACAATACTACTCAAGACATGAACTTGAGCCTTCTAAATCACTTTGACGGTCCACCAACTTCCATGAAGAATCCTCCAACTTGCCCACTCATGGATCATCAATGAGATGATGACTATTAACGGATGAACATAGGGTTTCCCAAACCCTAACTTACATGATAGACAATCACGAGACACTAGAATGAATTAGAATGCAAGAGATCCGTGATTGTGTGATTGGGGTTTTGAACAAGAGCCCCCAAAACTTAACTTCCATCAACAACATGAATTTGTCCCAACCAGAACTATCATCAATACCAGCGAATAGAATGATCAGAGATGTTAAAAACATCAAATTAAATCAGCTATATGACCATTTAACATAACCCTAGCATCGACACCACGCCATAGCACTTGCAGCAATAGAGTATACCAAACCCTAACTTCCATAACCACATCAATAACAGATCAGATGCAAAAAGAACAATAGCAGCAGGATCAAACTATGATGCAGCGAGCAACCAACATGACCTACATTTCTCCCATAACCCATGTACACATGACTTCCATCAGATAAAGAACACGCAGCCAACAACAAGGGCTACCATACAGAATAACGTGCAGCAGCAGCACCATCAATCATTAAAAGTTGAAACCCTAAGATAGGGTTTCATATATCCTTAACGAACAGCAATCACCACCAAAACCACGGAATAAAGGGACGATTACTGCAACACAATAATACCAAAACCCTAAAAGGGTTTCGTTAAGCATCAAAGGATATAGCAGCAGCACCATACAACCCTCTGATCGAATAATAAGGAAAATAAGATCGATTAGAAACCGACCTAAAAATTAAGGGAAAGAATTATCGACCAGAATACAAAAACTAAAAAATAAAACCCTAAAAACCGTTTACTTCAAAAGAGCCCTAAAAATTGTTTTCGATGAAAAAAACACTTTTGTAGAGCAGATTTGAAGAAAAAAAACGATTTAGGGTTTAATAGTCGGCACAAAAAGGGACGATTATGGATAGATAAGAGATAAGAACAGCACACCACTTCACTAAATCTACAATCAACTAAACCGATTGCATACTACGGTTTAGGTGATTGATTTTAGCCGAAAAATTGTTGGAAGTGGCGGCGGTAAGATCGATTAGAAACCGACCTAAAAATTAAGGAAAGAATTATCTATTATGTAAGTGAAGACAAGATAGGATGTAAGAATACAAAAACTAAAAATAAAACCCTAAAACGTTTTATTCCTTATCCAACTTAGCAAAAGAGCCCTAAAATTGTTTTCGATGAAAAACACTTTTGTAGAGCAGATTTGAAGTATATGTATTTCACCAAAAAACGATTTAGGGTTTAATAGTCGGCACAAAAGGGACGATTATGGATAGATCACGAGATGTGGAAGTACTTAAAAAGACACCACTTCACTAAAAGGGTTTAAATTAAAGAAAGACCACAATCGAATAATAAGGAAAATAAACGATTAAACCGATTGCATACTACGGTTTAGGTGATTGTGTTTGAATAACAATTGGTACATATGTGTGTTTGATATTTGATTTTTATTTGTGGTTTTTCCGCGTTTTTGTAGATGCTTCCTGAGTACTTTCACATAAACTATTATAATGATAAAAATTATGTTTATCTGGTTAACAACAACAGGATGAAAAGGAAAGTTTAGTTGAATCGTATAAGTGGTACTGACGAATGGTATTTTTCTGGGGGTTCATGGAATAATTTCATAGACTTGAGTGGTTATTGGAATATAAGAATGATACACTTCATTAAGGAGGGTGTCGACAAATTCTATGTTACAGCTTATGAAGGAGATGGAACAAAATTTGGTGGTTATGGTATTATTCATACACGTAACCAAAAAGTTAGATGTGTGGGTGAAGTTGGAAATGATGCTAATTTATCTCCTGTAATACCCCGTTTTACAGTTTTTCCCCTGTTTTGTTTTATTTTTAATTTTTATCTATAGTTTATAATTTATATCATTTTGTTTTTTTAATCCAGTGGTTTCCGCAAGAGTTTCTGCAAGATGTTGATAGGAATGAGTATTTGGTTCGCTTTTCTGACATTGAAATCCTTGTTGAGGCGAGGCAAGGCATTATTCTTGGAACAGTTGATACCGTTGGATTTCAATTCAATGTTCATTGAATACATTTGTGCGTCATGCGAATCTCATGGCTGGCGAGAGCGTTGTGCTGACTAAGACAAATATGAATGATATTCAAATTTCTTTAATGAGGTTTGACGATGATGGATTCCAGCTTATTCATGAAGCGAACTTCCATAATCGGCTTGCTTTCTTGCAAGGGCATGATGAAAATGAAACATGCGATAAGTTAAAATGGGTAGCCCATTAAAATAATTATGAATTTGAAATAAGACCATTGAAATAGTTATGTGTCATTTTGAATTTGATTTGTGTTTCATGTTTGTAAGATGAGAGGTTGCTTCACGGTTGTAATTGGATAGACCATGCTGGACATTTAACTGAAGAATCAACATTTCAGCAGGATAAAGATTTGAAAAAAAGCTCATCATATTGTGGCCCCTACGAAATCGAATTTTGATACTCCTAATAACACCAATCCTATTGGGCATGGTATGCCTTCAGTTTCGCAATTGAATATTGATACTCATGTTTCTGTAGAAGATGGTATGTCGAGTAGTGTTAAGGGTAATTTTTTTTGGGTAAAGGGTTTTACCCCGGTAAATATATAACCAAAAAATAATAAGTACAAATGGAATGTGGCAGAAGTACCACATTAACCTCAAGCTAACGCTTGATAAACTAGTGTTTATGACATGCCATAAACACAATGAACCTAGCTAAATTACATCACCTAACTAGGCATAAAGAAGAAAAACTTGCAACAAGCGAGCATCCCGTATCCATCCAAAGCACAAAGGGAGCAAGACGACCCAGGAAGTCTGCCTCCTTAAAAACCCTTTCCAAGAAAAACCCAAAGGGAAAAACCTTGGAGTAGGGAAAAAGAGTACAACCCTTACCTGGCACTCCCTTCAATACAAGCACTTGGAATCTTCCATTTATCAAGAATCAGACGAGCCTGCGAGGTTATCTTCTTGAACTTGAAGGTAACCAGCTTCAACCGAACAGTAGAGACAATAAATTGGACCAATTCAGCTATGGTAGACTTCTTTTTCTTGAAAAGTCTTCAATTGCGTTCCATCCAAATGTAATACGTAGTTGCAGCAAGAAGTAACCGAGATATGATACTAACAACCGTACGCCCCTTGGATAAAGGAATAAGGAATGTAAGAACATTATCCAACGAGGGTGGGACAGCATCCATTCCAGATAAAACCCGAACCTACAACCAAACCTGCATAGAAAACTGGCACTCAAAAAATAAGTGTGAGTGAGAGTCTGGAACCAAGTCACAAAGCAAGCATTTGAGCAAGTCCAAATCAACATTAGGCCCAACATCCCATTGTCGCATCCTATCTTGAGTCTTCAGCTTTTGTTTAATAACAAGCCACAAATGTATAGCATGCCTAGGAATACAATGAGAAAACCAAAGGATATGTTACCACTCTACCAAATCAGCCCTTAAGCAAAGAGACTCCCAAGCACCCGAAACCGAGAAACGACATAAATTACCATCCAAAGTACGCCATAATAAAACGTCATCATTATCGTCAAGCATATTTGGTACCGGGAGAGCAGCTAAAAGTGGAAACCTAGTTGACCAATCAGTAGGCCATCGCCAAACACCATTATCAATCACATCATAAACCGTGTCCGATAAATTAAACCCAGCCCGAGCAATGTCTCTAGCCGTAAGCGAATCACGAATAGGACTTAACTCACACCACATATCAAACCAAATGGATGTAGCCTTTCCATTATTAATCTTATGCCAAATGAAAGGACGTACCTTGGCTCTAATTGCAAGAAGCATACGCCATCCTCAGCTAACATCACCCCAAGCAGGGGACATCCCAAAAGCTTCTACCACGAAGTTCATAAGAATGAATCCATTGCACCCATAAGGACTCTTTATAAGTCAAATACTCCAAATATGCGTAGTCATAAGGGAAATGTTAAAATCATCCTATTATTGATTCGCATGTTGAGGTTTCTGGTGGGAGTCCATACATGGCTGAAGTAGGTAAAACGAATGGGGATAGGATTAATACTACACCTGTTGGTACGAATTTAACTCCTAATACTAACCTTGCTACTGATTCGTCAAATTCTATGCATAATGAGCCTTTAAAAACACCATATCCTGCCATGTTTAAATCTCGAAGTGTCCCTAAGGCTGTTAACATTGTTGAATTGCATAATGAGGATTGTTGTGGGGGCCAACGTCACAAATCCAATAGAAGCGGTTGATGAGGTTTCATCTAGGTTCACTAATACTCTTTATGGATACTTTATTGGGAAGAGACTTGCGTTTCCCATTGTGAAGAATTATGTGAAGAATACTTGGGCAAAATTTGGTTTGGAACGGGTTATGTTGAATAATGGATTTTTCTTGTTTCAGTTCGCAACCAAAGAGGGTATGGATCAAGTCTTAGAATCTGGTCCGTGGTTAATTCGTCTTGTTCCCATCATTTTGAACATTTGGACTACTAACTCTAAGCTTAAAAAGGATGAGATTACATCTGTTCCAGTTTTGGGTCAAGTTACATAATGTTCCTATTGTGGCTTATTCAGAGATTGGGTTGAGCTTGATTACAACACAAATAGGTCATCCAATAATGTTGGATTCGTATACTAGCACCATGTGTCTCAAGTCATGGGGTAGAAATTCGTATGCTCATGCTCTTGTGGAAATTTCTTCTCTTAATGCGCTATTGGATTCTTTGGTGGTGGCAATTCCTTTTCCTAATGGGAATGGGCATTCTTTGGAGTGTGTTGATGTCGAATATGAATGGAAGCCACCAAGGTGTGAAACTTGTAAGATTTTTGATCATACAGATGAAGCGTGTCCTAAAAACATTGCTACTAACGTGAAACAAGTTGTTGATGATGATGGATTTGTGGAAGTCAACAAGCGTAAGGGCAAAGGTAAGCAAGTTACTAAGGAAAAGCATATTGATGGTCTTCGGCTTACTAAACCGAAGGTTGCATTCCATTATCTATGGGAGCCTAAGAAAGACGGGGGCATATTCGAGTGGTCCTAAGGTGGGTTCACAACCTGATATTCGTACTACTTCAACTAAACTTAATCCTTCTCCTAACGATTTGGGCAATGGTAGTAATAAGGATGTTTCTACTAGTAATCCGGGCAATGAAAGGAAAAATGGTACGAGTGTCCCTAGTGCATCTACATACGCGACGATCAGTAAAGGTAATGTTGCATCTCATTTAGTCTCATTGAAAAATTCCTTTGCGGCTCTTAGTGGTGAGGATCCATTCGAGACTGGTGACATTGCTTCTAGTACGTTAAAGGACGCGGGTACGTATACTTTGGATAGTGATAGTGAAGTTGATGAGGTCAAGGATATGTCGATAAGTCGAGCACTAAGACGATTAATCTTAAGGAAGCAAGCACTTCCTCTGGCGAAGTTCCTCATGTATAGTATTTCCTCATAGAATATAAGGGGAATGAACCAATCCCCTAAACAAAAGGAGGTTCGTCAGGTTCTCGGTGAGAATATATGTGCTATATTAGAATCTCATATTTCTAACTCTCGTCTTCAGGTTTTATGTGCTAAGATTTTTCGTAGGTGGGGTTAGACTTCTAATGGTCATTTGTGTGATAAAGGGTCTCGTATCATTTGAGGTTGGAATTTGGATGATGTTGACCTGAATGTGATTAGCATGACGGACCAAGTTATTTACACTTTTGTTCGTTTCAAGGAGGTTAAAAAGGAGCTTTTTCGTTCTTTTGTTTATGGTCATAACAGGTACACGCATAGGAGACCTCTTTGAGATAATCTTGGTGCTCACAAGCAGGCTATTCAATTGCGTCCATGGTGTATTCTTGGAGATTTCAACTCGGCTTTGAATTTGGAAGATAAGGCAGCGGGGTCCTCGGTTATTGATATAGCTATGAGGGAGTTTAAGGAGTGTGTTGATGAGATCGAGGTGTCTAATATTAATCGGACCGGGTTACAATTCACATGGAATTAGAAGCCTAAAGGTGTTGATGGTACATTGAAGAAGATTGATCGTATTATGACTAATCTTGGTTTTACGGATTCTTTTGTTGGAGCTCATGCTATATTTCAGCCATACCGTATTTCTGATCACTCTCCTGCTATTTTTAATATTCTTTTTTTTTTTAGGTAAAAGGGTTTATTCACCCCGGTAAAATTCATTACTCCAAAAAACGATGAGGTACATAGGATGAGGGTGATATCCCTCACCTCAGTCCCTTAGGACACTTACAGACTCGAATATAAGAATGACACACCATTCCTATAACTTATAAAAAAAGAAGAACCTACCAATAATGACAAAAGTACATAAAACATTACAATACTACTCAAGAAAAGCACTTGAGCCTTCTAAATCACTATGGCGGTCCACCTTAACTTCCATGAAGAATCCACGTGTAAACATCCAAGTGATCTTCAACATATAATCTGTTTGAAGTAGCAACGAACACCACAAACAAATCCTCCTCTTTGTCCCACAACTTGTGACATAGACGAACACCATGACACGATTCTGTTAACCATAAGTTGCTAAATGCAAATAGGATATGAATGTAAACCAAACGTAACACAATCTGCCATAGACAAACACTAGGGTGATGAACACCCTAACATGCATCAAGTTGGATCAGCAAAACACAAGTAAAACACGTGTATTTCTGACCATCCTAACACCAAAGGCACTCATAATGCCAAATCATGTAGCAATCAGAAACCATAGGGACAAACGACATGTTCCCTACATCAGCATATAGCACCCACCACGTGACCATTGCAACCAATTGTCCCTTACAATAGTAGGGTATCAATCCTTTACTTACATTGATCACGATACCAACGTCTCCCAACAACAGATTTTGAATATACATAGCCTAAACCAAATCTGAGAGACATATCATGCAATGTTTTTGAACAAGAACCCTTTAACTTGACTTACATTCGTACCAAAGAACCAACCAAACGCAGAAAATACCTCCATTGTATCCCAACAAACATCCAAAACGCAGCCCAAAGAGCAAGTATTGAATCGACAGAAGCATAACACAATAGCAGATCATGTGTCGCCAATACTCGTCATACAAGCATATAGCACGTAAGGACAACCAAATCACAACCAGCATGACCTAAAATCAAGCATGAACAATGATGAAATCCCCACCGATCAGATCATAATTGCTATCGACAAACCTAGGGTAACAAAACCCTAACTAACACTACACCACGCCCATCTCGAACACATCAGCAAACACCAAACACAAAACCCAATAATATACTAATCAGTCCCAGATCTTGTCAAAGAAAGATAAATAAGGGTTTCTCAACAAGATACCCAGAAACTTGACTTACACTCTCTCTAAAAACCCACTTACAAAACATGGATCCGGTATAGCACATGAATCTGATATAGAACTTGCAGTCGTCACAACCCGATATACACGTACCAGCAAGGAGTAGATCAAAACCCTAAAAAATAGGGTTCCATTCGAAAGTTAACGCATCAGCCTCATCCACATACCAGCGAAATCAGAAAATATAGAAAAAAAAGGAAAACCCTACATCGTGGGTTCCTTGATTTCACTAGCCACCATGCATCAAAACACCCCATTAGATAAATAAAATCATAAATGAACAGAGTTATGATGAAACATCACAACCCCTAATGAGCTGCCACACTAAATCCACCCTTATATATATATAATCGATTAGAAACCGACTTAGAATAATCAGAATAAGAGGTACGATTTAAATTCGAAACCCTAATTAATAGATTGATTAGGGTTTCGGCCAAGATTAAGGAGAAATCATTTTTGATATAAAGATAACAACTAGCCGCCCCTCCTATGAATGAAAACACCCCTAAATCATGTATTGCATACCTAAAAACAATAAGGATCGTTCAAAGGTAGAGAGGACATCATATAGGGATATCTTTTTTGGCCGGAATTAAGGAAGAGGAGGGTTTTAAAATCTAAACAAACTTGTCAAAATCTGATCTTGACTTTTTGTAAATTTAAATTTAAACCTAGGCCCTTTAAATTTAAACCTAGGCCCTTTAAGTTTCCTAACATCCTTGTGCAAAATTCTCAGTTTAAATTACAGGTTCAGGAATATTGGTGTAAGCCTTGTAGTGGCTTTCACATGTTTCAAGTGGTGAATAAGCTGAAATCTCTTAAAAAGCCGCTTCGGAGATTGCTTTTTAATGAGGGTAATATTCATGAAAAAGTCGTGAAACTTCGCCATGAATTGGACACGGTTCAACAACCGCTTGACTTAGATCCGTTCAATTCTGATATTCATGAGGAAGAAGCCTGCTATATTAACGCATACAATGAAGCTATTCTTACGGAAGAACGTTTTCTTAAGCAAAAGGCTAAAGTTGATTGGCTTCGGGTGGGGGATTCTAATTCGGCGTATTTTCATAAAGTGGTTAAAAGTAGGAAGGCAAGGAGTCGGATTGATTCTATTAGTGATGGTAATGGAGTTATGTACGTGGATGATCAAGTCCTTAATGCTTTTGTTACTCACTTTACTTCGTTTCTTGGTCAAGAGGGGTTATCTGTTCCATTTGATGCTAGTAACCTTTTCTCTTCCACTCTTGATCCTCATGTTGCGTTGGATATGGTTCGTGATGTTACTCCAAATGAGGTTAGAGATGCTATCTTTTCTATGGGTGATGATAAATCGTCTGGTCCGGATGGTTTTTCTGCGGCTCTCTTCAAGGGGGCATGGGATATTATTGCTGATGATATTATTCGGGCTGTTCAGGAATTCTTCGTTAATGGTAAGCTTTTGAAAGAGGTTAACCATACTATTCTCTCCTGCCTAAAGTTAATTCTCCTACTCGGATTAATGATTTTAGGCCTATATCTTGTTGCAATTTGTTGTTTAAGTGCATTAGTAAGTTTATTGCCAACCGTATCAAGGATAGTCTTACTACTTTGGTTGGGTCGAACCAATATGCTTTTGTTCTTGGTAGACGGATTTCGGATAATATTTTGCTTACTCAGGAGCTCAATGCATAATTATCACCTTGATCGTGGTCCTGCTAGGTGTGCTTTCAAAGTGGACATTCAGAAAGCTTATGATACTGTTGATTGGCAGTTTTTGCGTAATATTCTGATCAGTTTTGGGTTTCACTCGCGTATGGTGCATTGGATAATGGAATGTGTGTCTACCACCTCTTTTTCGATTAGTGTGAATGGTATTCTTCATGGCTATTTTAAGGGTAAGCGGGGTTGAGGCAAGGGGATCCGTTATCTCCTTATTTGTTTACGCTGGTTATGGAGGTGTTATCGCTTATGCTTAAGCGGAGGGTTAGAGATTTCGGATTATTTACTTATCATCACAAATGCTCTCAATTACGTATTATTAATCTTTGTTTTGCAGATGATTTGTTTTTGTTCGCTCATGGTGATGCGAATTCGGCCGGGGTTATTATGGAGGCTTTGGAAGAATTTAAGCATGCTTCTGGTCTTACTCCTAGTCTGCCCAAAAGCACGGCATATTTCTGTAATGTGCTTAATCATGTTAAAATTGCTATTCTTCAGATTCTTCCTTTCGCTGAAGGGGTTTTGCCTGTTAAGTACCTGGAGGTTCCTTTGATTACTACGCGGTTGATATTTAGGGATTGCAAGGAATTAGTGGAGAGGTTATCGAATCGTATCAAGGATTGGCGCAACAAATCGTTGTCTTCGCTGGTCGTTTACAACTTATTCAGTCAGTTTTGTCGTCTATGCATATTTATTGGGCATCTATATTTATTCTCCCATCTAGTATTGTTCATGACCTTGAGCAGCTTATGAGAGGGTTTTTATGGTGTTATGGTGATGGCACGAGAGGTAAGTCTAAGGTTGCGTGGGATGTTGTTTGTTTACCCAAGCATGAGGGTGGTCTTGGTATTCGGAGGATTGTTTCATTTAATAATGCCCTCATTGCTTCTCATATTTGGCGTTTGTTTACTTGCAAGGATTCCCTATGGGTTAAGTGGATTCATATGTATAGGTTGAAGGGGCGTAACTTTTGATACTCCTTACCGGGGTGATATGACTTGGAGTTGGCGGAAGATCCTTCAACTTAGACCGCTTATTCGTAGTTTCGTTTGGTATAAGCTTAGTAATGGGAGGTCGGCTTTTGCTTGGTTTGATCAGTGGTGCCCAGAGGGTCCTTTGTCTCTGGTTGTTTCATCTAGAGACATTCATCGTGCAGGCTTCTCTCCTAGTTCTACTGTTCGTGATGTGATTAATGGGAATTCGTGGTCTTGGCCTAGTAATTGGTGGAATCGGTATCCGGGTATTATTTCTATTACGGTTCCTACTTTGATAGATCATATGGAGGATAAGCTATTTTGGCGTAATGGTGAGTCCATGAAGCCCTTTTCGGTTTCTCTTGCGTGGGATTCTATTCGTCCTAAGGGTCTTGATGTGGATTGGTATCATCTTGTTTGGTTTTCTCACCGTATTCTGAGGCATGCATTCCATCTTTGGCTTTTATGAAAAGAAGACTTCGGACTCAAGATATGTTGAGATATTACGATGGCCACCATGATCCAAATAATGATTTGTTGGTGTGCCCTCTTTGCACCTGATTCTCATGATCATCTATTCTTTGATTGTGTGTTCTCGTTTCAGGTTTGGTTTTCTTTGAAGATGTTTGCAGGTTTTCAGGATATTCCGAACTCGTTGGAGGATGTGACTCGTTTTCTTATTCCTATTTCGAAGTCTCGGTCGGTTAAAAGTGTTGTCTCCAAGCTTCTTATTGCGGCTTCTTCCTATTACATTTGGCAAGAAAGAAAAAACAAGATTTTCAAGCAACAAAGAAGATCAGAAGTTCAAGTTATTGATATTATCAAGTCTACGGTTCAACTCAAGCTTCTTACATGCAAATTCAAGAAGACGTCAAATACGAGAGACCTGTTGCGAGTTTGGCAGCTGCCTCTTTCTCTTTTACATTCCTAATTGTGGGCTTCAGTTCTGATTCTTGGCACGGGAAGTTGGTTGATAGAGGGTTTTCGTTGGCTTATGCTATTTGAGGTTATGGTTTTTCGTTGGAGATCCAGGTGAGTGTTGTACTCTTTTTCCCTACTCCAAGGTTTTCCCATTAGGTTTTTTCTTGGAAGGAGGCAGGCTCATCTGATTCATCAATCTCCTTCTAAGAGGTGGGCAGATAGGTGGAGTCATTCATGTGTTCTTAGATGGATCTTCCCTGTTGGGGTTTTAGCATTTGTATTCTCTAGCTTTTGTAACGCTTAGTGGCATGTCACTAGCGATTTTCATTGGTTGTTCAAGCTTAGCTTGAGGTTAATGTGACACGATTGCCACATTCCAGTGTACTTATTTGGTTACTTTTTAATATATTTTACCAAGGTGAATCCCTTTTACCCAAAAAGATATGCTATTTGTATATTTTCCGTCGTCAGGATTTGTTATTTCTTAAAATCAATGTGACTCGTTGTACTTGATAGTTTGTTATAGTAGATTTGTAAATAGTACTGACAAAAGGTTTGAATGATGTATGTAACCATTTAAAAAAATATAAAAAGGGGAAGTATTGTAATATTGCATACTAAAATGAGGGTGTGCAAATGTTATATCCTAAATAAAGCTTCTTTATACACGACATTGGTGGTTGATTTTGCGTAGTTCCCGATCGTCACAATATAAAATCTTTAACCCTTTTTTGCTCTTCACTCTTGAGACAGCGACATATAGTTGACCGTGTGAGAAAACCGACCTTTGAAGGAACTGGCCTACTTGTGACAATGTTTGCCCTTGGCTCTTGTTAATCATCATTGCAAAGCATATTGCCACAGGAAACTGTATACGGTTAAATTTAAAAGGCATCTTATTATCAGAAGGGCTTAAGATCATACATGGGATTGCACAGATTATGCCAACACTACCGCCAGATACTATTTTTGCTTCGGTTATATTTACCCCCATTCTTATTACCTGAAGCCTCGTACCATTGCATAATCTAGCTGTTTGGTCAGTGTTCCTCATGCACATAACAGGAGTGCATACTTTCAATTGCAATAAAAAACCCTAAACGACTCTCTCCTGGCGATAAGAAAGAAATCGTATCCCTAACAATTCCAGCTAATCGTTAATCTTAAAAACTTTAATTCGTTTGTCTCTACTGCGTTCTGATTACTTTAGTGTTTACACGTTTGTGTTATTTACTTTTGTTTCTGATCGCAATAGTTTCATTCATTTAGGGTTTTCTAAAAATCGATTGTTAGGGTTTGTTTTCTGAATCGTTGCATATTAATCTGATCATATTGATTCAAGTTTCCTGATTAAGCTATTGAATACATCATCTTATTATGGAGGCTGGATGATTCTTGGTGCGCTATCATATAAACCCTAACGTTCAGTTAGGGTTTTCACTTTTGTTTTGGTCGATATATGATTGTTGTTGGGCTGATCGTTTTGAGTGTTTATTGTGTGATTGTTTGTGGGGTTTCGAGAGATGGAGAAAGGGTTTTTTTAACAAAGATGGTTCGTCGAGGAAGACTGTTACACCAGCCACCAACTTGGCCGATCAAGTTGGCGTGAGTATGGAATCTAATCCGTATGCTTTTTTTTGGGTAAAGGGGAGTAATCCTGCACCCTGGTAAAATATATTAACCAAAACGTTTAAGTACAATGGATGAGAGTGAGTCTCTCACCACGGCCCGTTACATGGGCAATAGACACACACTAGACGTGCAATTTAACCAAACATATTACATAAGAAAGACATGCCAATCTTATGAACTACCAAACAATCAAAATTACTTCCTACCTCGACCTAAGAGACTAACATCATACATGTCACACATATCCTCCAAGTGTCTTGGTAAATCGTAGACTTGAGCAGCATAATCATCAAAATCTTCCTCCACCTCCCCCAGAAGCCAAAAATGACGCCATAGGGTTATTCGGCTCCAAAACCTCATGCTCGTCACTATCAGAACACGTCACATTCCCGACTTTAGAGAAGGGATTACTTACCTTAGTAGCAGAAGAAGTCATAGTCTCCGGAGGCTTAATAGGCGCATCTATATCAACACGAGATTCCTTCCCCCGAGAACCATCCATACCTACTTCCTTAGTACAACCAGAAGAATTCCCAATCTTCGCCTCATCAGTAGTAGAATCAGCCACAGTACTTAGGATGCCCGTGTCATCTTGCACCTCAAGAGACCCAAAAGAATTTGCCGTAGTAATTGGTGTACCTTTAGCATTCACACTAGCAGCTTCCGATGTCTTCATCTTTGCAACATATACTTGCTTCCTAGGTGCAAATCTAGGACCCTTACCCATATTAATACCAATAGACATCTTCGTACCTTTAATTTTGGCTTTCCGATTCTGCACCACCTTAAAACCATCATCAGGTTCTTCCACAGTCGAGGTGGGAGCGACATCATTATGCTCCTCAATACTCTTAGGACAACAAGCAGTAACATGCCCAAACACTTTACATTCCGCACAATGTGTTCCATTCATATTCCACTTTGATACTCGCCGTAGTAAAACCACTATCATCCTTTTCAGGGATCGCCATAGTCACCACATGTTTTAGCTCAGATTCTGATGATAATTCCACAAGAGCACGTGCATAACTTATGCGACCCCATGAATCAACACACATGAAACTAGTAAAAGCATCTAACATAATCGGTTTACCCACTTGAGTAGCAATTAAGCTCAACCCATCTTCTGAATATGCAAGTAATGGCACATTATGCAATTTAATCCACACGGGAACTTTCGTAACCTCACTTTTAGACAATAGCACATCAGGAGTCCATTTAGTGAGAATGAGAGGAGAATTACGAATAATCCAAGGGCCCCATTGAAGAACATTCTCAACACCCTCTTTATAAGCAAATTTAAAAAGGAAAACACCATCATCATTCTTCATAAGTTTCTTTAATCCAAACTTACCCCACGTGTTGGTGACGTAATTTTGAACCAAAGGAAATGCAATATTCTTGCCAACAAAGAAGCCAACAAGAGTATTATCATAGCGGTTGAAAACACCCTCCATAACAGCCTTTGGAAGCACCGTATCATGATTATCAATGCGAGTCTCATTCACCAATGGTCGAAATTTAACTTTCCTAGAGACACGTTCTGGATTTAATACATTCGTAAACGACCTCACATCGTTAGTATCACTACCAATCACGTTAAGACCAGAAGTAGAAGCATTATTCAATGTGACTTTAGTGCTCGAATCCAACCCACCCACATACGTATCACTACGACTTGTTTTTTCAAGATTAGCATTAGGGTGATCAGAATCATCTACAGTCCCATTCACGTCATTACCAGCACAAGACGTATTCAACACATTCGTAGGTGCAATATCATCCTTCGAAGCATCATTAGTACTAGGGTTTACACGACATGTTTGTTCCAGGTTATCAGCGCGCCAAACAGAATCAAATGGGTTGTCCCCAACAAATTTACCATCATGATTACTAGGGTTTCGAATAACCCTAGCAGGTTTACGTACCTCGGGAACAGCAGTATCACCATCGATTTTGTGCTCTCCTTTAAGACGTTTTAGCCTAGCCTTCAATGCATTAATGTCCAACGATTCATACGGATTAGGTTCCTTATTCAAGCCAACTTGATCGGCCAAGTTGGTGGCTGGTTTTGCAGCTTTCCTCGACGAACATTCCTTGTTAAAAAACCCTTTCTCCATCTCTCGAAATCCCACACACAATCACACAAAACACGCAGTACGACTAAACCCAACAGCAACCATAAAAACGACCAAAATAAAGAGAGAAAACCCTAACGGAAAGTTAGGGTTTAAGCGATAATCCCACAAATCTAACCAGGCTCCATGTTATGATGATACACTCAATCGATTAATCTTGTAAATAATAACAAGATAAAGAATTAAAACCAGAAAAGACGAAACCCTAGAAAAACGACTATCAAGAACCCTAACTCCTTATCGATCACTAAAATCTGAAACAATCAAGCAAAACACAAGTGTAATTGCATAAGAATAACATATTAAAGCAACGGATAAAGAGATTAGAGCTGATTAAATCATTGTTTCAGTTTAGTAAGAGTATCGTTTTTTTTTAATCGCCAGAGAGAAGTTGTCGACCTTAGGGTTTACACTATTTATGAGGATGTTATTAAGGCGGTTCATCTAATCCGTATGCTTTGCTGGATATTAACGCGTTGGATGCTAGATTAAAACGTCTCAAAGGTGAACATGGAATCGAGGTTAATGTTGCTGGTCCTGAGTTGCGCAAAGCTGCTAGGGTTGTTCGAAACCCTAGCACTCATGATGGTCCTTTGGATTCTGTTTGGGGTAGTGCGAATATGTAAAACACAAGTCGTAGTGATACGAATGAGGGTGGCTTGGAGTCGAGCACTAATGTTACTTCGACTAATGTTGCTGGTCACTATGTCACTTCGAAGGAGGGTTTTCCTTTGGATTCTGTTTGGGGTAATGCTAATCTTGATGACACAAGTCGTAGTGATACGTATGTGGGTGGGGTGGATTCGAACACTAAAGTGGTGAATGCTTCTACTTCTGGTCTTAACGTGAGTGGTAGTGATAATAACGAAGCGAGGTCATTTGCTAATGTGTTAAACCAGGAACGTGTCTCTAGGAAAGTTAACTTTCGGCCATTGATGAATGAGACTCGTATTGATAATCATGATACGGTTCTTCCAAAGGCTGCTATGGAGGGTGTATTCAACCGCTATGATAATACACTGGTTGGCTTCTTTGTTGGCAAGAATATTGCATTTCCTTTGGTCCAAAACTACGTCACCAACACGTGGGGTAAGTTTGGATTAAAGAAACTTATGAAGAATGATGATGGTGTTTTCCTCTTTAAATTCGATTCTGAAGAGGGTGTTGAGAATGTTCTTCAATGGGGCCCTTGGATTATTCGCAATTCTCCTATCATTCTCACTAAATGGACTCCTGATGTGCTATTGTCTAAAAGTGAGGTTACTAATGTTCCAGTGTGGATTAAATTGCATAATGTGCCATTACTTGCATATTCGGAAGATGGGTTGAGCTTAATTGCTACTCGGTGGGTGTCGATTATGTTAGATGCTTTACTAGTTCCATGTGTGTTGATTCATGGGGTCGCATTAGTTTTGCACGTGCTCTTGTGGAATTATCATCAGAATCTGAGCTAAAACATGTGGTGACTATGGCGATCCCTAAAAAGGACGATAGTGGTTTTACTACGGCAAGTATCAAGGTGGAATATGAATGGAAGCCTCCACATTGTGCGGAATGCAAAGTGTTTGGGCATGTTACTGCTTGTTGTCCTAAGCGTATTAAGGAGCCTAATGATGTTGCTCCCACCTCGAATTTGGAAGAACTTGATGATGGTTTTAAGGTGGTGCAGAATCGAAAAGCCAAACCCAAAGGTATGAAGATGTCTATTGGTATTAATATGGGTATGGGTCCTAGATTTGCACCTAGGAAGCAGGTATATGTTGCAAAGACGAAGACACCGGAAGCTGTTAGTGTTAATGCTAAAGGTACACCTATTACTACATCTAACTCTTTTGGGACTCTTGAGGTGCAAGATGACTCGGGCATCCCAAGTACTGTGGTTGATTCTACTACTGATGAGGCAAAGATTGGGAATTCTTCTGGTTGTACTAAGAAAGCAGGTATGGATGGTTCTCGGGGGAAGGAATCTCGTGTTGATATTGATGCGCTTATTAAGCCTCTGGAGACTATGACTTCTTCTGCTACTAAGGTAAGTAATCCGTTCTCTAATGTCGGGAATGTGACTTGTTCTGATAGTGATGAGGATGAGGTTTTGGAGCCGGATAACCCTATGGCGTCATTTTTGGCTTCTGGGGGTGGTGGGGGACTAGAGCTTGAAGACTTTGATGATTATGCTGCTCAAGTCTACGATTTACCGAGACACTTGGAGGATATGTGTGACATGTATTATGTTAGTCTCTTAGGTCGCGGTAGGAAGTAATTTTGATTGTTTGGTAGTTCATAAGATTGGCATGTCTTTCTTATGTATTTTGTTTGGTTAATATGCACTTGTTAGTGCGTGTCTGTTGCCCATGTAACGGGCCGAGGTGAGAGATTCACTCTCATCCGTTGTACTTAAACGTTTTGGTTAATATATTTTACCAGGGTGCAGGATTACTCCCCTTTACCCCAATAAAAATACCAGCTATTCAGATGCTATTAAGGAAATCGGAGGTGTATAATGCTTCATTGAAATTGGTATCCATATCAGCAATACCCACTGAGTCAGAACTCTCGTATGTATGTTCGGCTCCAGGAAGAAGCTGTAACATTCGATCGTTTATCAAATCTACCATCTCGTGAGTTGGAGCAAGAATGGCTTTTTCTTGAAGATGGTTGGATTATAAAGGTTTTTGACTAATTCAAGGTATGTTTCTTCAATAATTTTCCCAATGTGATCGCCTGAATCCGGAATTAACATGTCATCTGGGAATTCAACGCTTGCTTCACCATCGTTCTTACCCCCTATTGTATCGTTACCAATTGATAATATCCAATCATCAAAATCTTGGATTTCTTTTCGTTCAGAACTATCCCTACTTGTTCCTATCTCATGTTGACGGTCAGATGGAGGACGGTACAATGGTGCCACAAATATGAAGCATTTAATGTCGCATTAACAACATTATGTCTGCTACCGTTTGTAACTATGGGTAGAATTTGACGAAAATCTCCACCGAACAGAACAACTTTCCTACCAAAAACATCTTCAGAAGGGGTGGATGGATGTGTCCTACAAATGTCTCTTAATGTCCTATCAAATGCCTCATAGCAATGCTTATGTGTCATTGGAGCTTCATCCCATATGATCAACTTACACATCCTTATCAATTCTGCAAGCTCGCTATCATCTGAGATATTTTGTTTTTGGGTAAAAGGGATTTTTCACCCTGGCAAAATTCATTACACCAAAAACATTGAAGTACAAAGGATGAGGGTGAATCCCTCATCTCAGTCCCTGAGGACACTTACAATCAACTCTATATAAGAATGACATGCCATTCTTATAACTAACAAAATAAAACAAACAACCTACAATGACTATACAAGTGAATAAATATATGAAATTAAAAGCATGCTTCACTAAAGTAGCACCAAAGCTTAGTCATCGTAGAACTTCCAATCTTCTTCGTTTATGACACGATTCTGTAAACCATATGTTGCTAAAAGAAACTAAGATCCGAATGCAAACCATAGCAAACATAACCTGCCATAAAACTAACAATAGGGTTTAGCAAACCCTAACTTACAACTCCATGATCTTGTAACCATCAAATAAGAATCAGTTCACAAATTTCACACAATGGTTGGTGGAAGACTCTAAAACCACGGATAGAGTAGCAAGCAAAAAAACTCACTCCAAAAGTGTGCGTTGAGATGCTAAACCGAAACCCTCAATAATGCACAAAAAGAGATTTTTGAATAAGAACTCTTCAAAACTTAACTTACAATAATCCGAAGTAATAGGATTTAGGAACAACCCTAATCGTCCAAATGCAATAGCAGCGACACAAGGAGTATCCTAATCCCTAACCTCCAGCAGCCGATCACAAATCCAAATAATAAAACACATCGTCACATAACTTGTGAAAGGTGAGAACTTAGTACTAGCAGCCTCATGACCTTGCTGGTAACCTCCAATAAAACGTCCAACCAATAATAACATGCGAAGAAACATGCACCAGCTTTGGAAAATCAAACAATAAGAGCCCTAGAAAGTAGGGTATCGCCCAGCCAAAACAATCATGAAACTCAATGCACGAATCAGCATGACAAACCCGAATCAAATTCGACTTACATCTCTCATAACCCATGAACATCATTAACCGAACCACATACACTAACAACACTTAGTCGACTTAAAGGAAAACAAACAAACCCAACGTTAGGGTTACTTTGAGATCATCCAAACCAGAATCGACATAAAACCAAAAAGGTTTTGTAATCGTTAAGTACAAGTCCGCCCCAACAATCTTCAAAAATATGGTAGTAAAAGCACAAGAACCACCAGATCGTACCAAGGGATAAGGGGTTGATCTAAAGATCGACTTGAGTGGATTAACAAACCCAGAATACGATCAATAAAAGGCTGATTTTTCGAAACCCTAAAGATAACGATAGCACTAATAACGTCAGAAAACGAATTAGAAGAAACTAATAATGATATTAGGGTTTCGACAAGTCGCATAGAAAGAGAGATAAATGATGACAAATCGCTTATGAGACTTGAAACCGATCCAACCAATCTGATCTTCATGATAAACTAGTAATCACAAGGATTATTAGAGAATCGTATACAATAGGAAGAATTAAATCCGGCTTAGTTGGTGTTGATGGCGGCTGAAAATTAGCAATAGGGAGAGAGAGAACTTTTTTTGTGGGGTATTTATAGGCCAGATCTGGGTTACGGCGTAACTATAACAAGTGAGATATGGCACATTGAATCCTCAACTATATTGATAGGAATAGCAAACCGATAATGCGCAGACCTGCCCCCTCCCAGTAATTGTAACACCCCCAATTTCGTGATATGCGGAATTCAAACTGGGTGTTACTTCATGGCACAACAGTCATAACAATAGAAAACGAACTCTAATGGAGTCGTTTTAAAAGATTTATCATTCGATTTATATAAATATCAGAGTTTACAAAAATGAGGTCCCAGTAGTTTCACAGTTTACAAAATACATTAAATAGATTTTCGAATGATAATAAAATTTATAGCCTTCTTGAGTATCCGTGCTCCTCCGTGCCAGCCTCGTACAATATGGACTTGAAATACATGCTTAAAACTGTCAACACAAAGGTTGAGTGAATTCATAGAGTTTATTGTTAAATGTTGAACACATAATGTTTGTGTGGGTTGCGTTGTTATACACCTATAATGTTGAAAACAAAACAGTTATTATTTCACTAAGCATCATGCAATCAAGGCGTTAACTTGCTCCAATTAATTGGTGAAACTGTTGGTACGTGCCCTAATAGGTAAAATTTCCGTTTTACCTAATGTACTCAAATATAGTGCGTTTGTTTACCGGACCTGGTCAAACAAACGGGATTCGTCAATCCCGATAGATCTATCCACAATATTCGCGCTCACTTTACTCGTGATTAATGATTCATGATTTAGGGACTTAAGTTTGGAAAATGCAGTAACTTAGTGCAAGTAAAACAACCATATAAGTATACAGTTTTAAAGCAATGTGTTCGGTTTAAAATAAAGCATGTATCTCCCCCAAGGGTTTGTAAAACAATTAAGTAATAGAAAGTGGGGCTATGAACTCACCTCAGAGTAAATGATATCAAATGTATAATGAGAATGATGGATATGTCGTGAGAACTTCTACGAGCAACCTAGAATAGGATGTTGCGACTTAGGTTTGAAATAATGATGCGAAAGAAATAACAAGCCTATATACGTCTCTATGTTGATCATGATGTAGTACATGGCAGTTGTGTATGTTGTTTATAGAAATCGTACTATCGTTCGGGCCATCATAATTCAGAGGTCATGTAGTAAACGTTCGAGGAGCTAGGACACTTTAAATCGTAAATCCAGCAACTCGTCGATAGTTTTTACTCAAATGAAACCCCTCACATGAAGCTCCCTACTATTGTAGCACTTTTTTTTTTGGGTAAAGGGTTTCCCCGGTAAATATTATTACACCAAAAACCATTGAAGTACAAAAGGATGAGGGTGAATTCCCACATCTCAGTCCCTAAGGACACTTACAATACACTTATCTAAGAATGACAAACCATTCTTAAAACAAGCCTGCACAACATGTGCACCTAACCAAACGAACATGCTAAACAAAGCAACAACTATATGAACAGAAACTACAACGACAATCAAATTACAAATAAAACATCAAGTAAAAACTTGAATCTTCACATGTCGTCATAGAAGTCCATAACCTTCAACGATGCAGCCGAACCATGGTAGAATGGAACATGCCACTCCACAATTGATCCAACAACTACACCGATCTTCATTGATCGAAACTGAACCAAACCATTACTTCAACTTGCTCCAATACCTCATCTACTAAAAGTTTCAAAAATGAATGAAACTCAAGCTAAGAATGAAAACAGTGTATCTTGATCAGTCGTAGACAAACATAGGGCTATACGACCCTAACTTACATCCAAGAGATCACCATCGATCACATGATCAAATAAATCAATGCCATGTCCATGAACGATGATAAAAAGGTTTTGAATAAGACCCTTAAACTTAACTTACATCACTAATTCGAGCAGCAGCAGATTCCAAAGAAAGTTACAAAGAACTTAGATAAATATCAATCCACTAGAAAGCACGAACAGCAAACAAACCATAACCAAAGCTCGTACCAAAACATTACCACCTAGCATCAGACGTACCATATCAACAAGATACCACCAAGTCATCAAGACCATAGTTCTGAACAGCAAGGACCATATAATGCATGCACGAGCAGATAATAGGGCCTAACGAGACCCTAACTTACCGATACCATCACTTAGCCCTCTCCCTTTACCCACGAACCACAACCTTCATCAATACCGAACACACAACCAATAATCAAACCCTCTAAAGGGCTACCATGAAGAAAACGTGCAGATACACATCACAAACAACCAATCAAACTAATGATCGATATAAATATTACCTTGAAGATTTACGATCAGCGAATCTACAAACCCTAAACCGATTGTACAATTAATAAATCTTTGAGGATAACCTCAAACAATCTACATGCATATGAGAAAGAATCGGTTAGGGTTCCCAACAAACAGATCATGAAGATAATAAAGCAATAAAGAGTCATCGATCCATGAAAACCCAAAACCCTAAACAGCGATTACAGAAGAATCGTTAAGGGTAAGAACCAAAACGATTTTAATAGGAGTAGTAATTGGTTAGGGTTAATAAACAAATCGAATCTAAAACCCTTCAAATAAATCGATTGAAACCGACTATAAAATAATCGTTTAGGGTTTAGAAACAGGACGATTTAGGGATAGATAAGAGATAAAACAAGCGCACACCACTTCAGATAATCATCAACCTTCTAATCCGATTGCATACCAAGGTAGAGATACGAATTAGAAGATTGATTTTGGCCGGAAATTATGTTGGAAGTGGCGGCCAAAAATCGCCCCTAGAGGGGATAATGATAATCAGAAAAGTTTGATTATACTATTGTAGCACTTAGTAGATAAAACATATGTTTTGAGTGAAGATTGTTATATTAATAAGTTTATCATGTTTTTACAAGTTCTCATCGTTTCATAAATATGATCACCTTAGTTAACGGTCTTGGGTAAATAAGCCTTGAGGCTTTAGCCATGGCCTTGCCGTGGCTTTGGTCTTGACTACCATGGTCTTGAGACTCAGCTTTGACCTTATTCGTAGCCGTGGTCTTGGCTTATGGCCATTAGGCCTCTTGGTTTACTTTTAGTTGTGACAAAAGTATAGTCGTGAGGTTTCTCTCCTCTCTGGCGATTTTTTCCCTAACCCTAATCTTAAATCGTTTTTTATCTACATCCTCCTGCTTCCATTAATTCGAGTATCAAAGTGAAGATCCTTGTGTTTAATCTTCCTGGTTATCATTAGGTTGTTTAATTTGCTACTTGTTTTTTTCGGATTATAGGTTTTTTTAGGTAAATCGCTGGTTAGGGTTTAGTCGCTTTGGTTTTGATCGCACCTTACCATCTATCAATCTAAGTCGGTTTTTCCTGCTTCTATTATTAGGTCGATCATCCTCCTATTGCTGCATAGTGGTTTGTTGTTTATTCTGATAACGAAAATCCCTTAGGGTTTCGTTTTTTTTATTACTGTGCGCATTAGGGTTTGCTGGTCATCAACGCTATATCTTTTGATTATTCTGATTTGGTGTGGGCTTCCTGGAACTTCACGAAACTCTAAATTCCTTGTGGGTTTAGTTTTTATATCTGGCTGCGTTATTGTTTGCTTGTAACCTGGTTTCGGGTTTGTTTGTTATCATACGGGATTGGTGGTTTGTTTTTTTTTGGGTAAAGGGGTTTACCCCGGTAAATATATAACCAAAAAATACTGTTAAGTACAAATGGAATGTGGCTGAAGTACCACATTAACCTCAAGCGAATAGCTTGATAAACCTAGTGTTTATGACATGCCATAAACACAAAAAACCTAGCTATATTACATCAACAAACTAGGCATAAACAAGTAAAATGACTTGTAACAAGCGAGCATCCCGCATCCAGCCACTCCACGAAGGGAGCAAGTTGACCCGTGAAGTTTGCCTCCTTAAAACCCTTTCCAAGAAAAACCCAAAGGAAAAACCTTGGAGTAGGGAAAAGAGTACAACCTTACCCAAGCACTCCCATCGTGTGAAATACATATACTTGGAATCTTCCATTTATCCGTAATCAATCGAGACCTCGAGGTTAGCTTGAACTTGAAAGTAACCGACTTCAACCGAATAGAAGAGACAATAGTGTTAACCACTTCAAGAATGAAGACTTCTTACGCTTGAGCGACCTAGAATTGCGCTCCATCCAAGCGAAGTAAGTAGTAGCGACAAGTAACAAGCGAAATTATACTAATAACCGACCTCCCTTAGATAAAGGAATAAGGCAGAATAAAGACTCTCCAACAAAGGTGGGACCGCGTCCATACCAGATAAACTCCGAATCTGAAACCAAACACATAGAAAATTGGCACTCAAAAATAGATGAGAATGAGAATCAGGAACCAATTCACAAAGTGGGCATCTAAGCAAAGCCAAATCAATGTCGTACAACATCCCATTATCGCATCCTATCACGAGTCTTTAGCTTCGCTAATAGCGAGCCACAAATGTATAGCATGCCTTGGAATACAATGAGAGAACCAAGGAACATTACACCATTCAACCAATCACCCCTAAAGCAGAGATTCCCATGCACCGAGTGAAAAACAACTTAAATTGCCATCCGGGTTGCGCCATAATAATCCATCGTCGGTATCATTTAGAGTAGGAACCGGAAGAGCAACTAACAATGGAAATCGAGATAGCGGTCGAGTGGCCATCGCCAAACATCATTAGCAATCAAATCATAAACCGAGTCGGATAAATTAAATCCCGCTGCGTGCAATATCTCTAGCGATAAGTAAATTACGAGCGGGCTTAAGCGACACCACATATCAAACCAAACCAAGCGTCCTTCCCATTATTGATCTTATGCGGATAAAGGCCGAACCTTGGGTCTAATGGCAAGAAGCTTGCGCCAACCCCGCCTAACATCCCCAAACAAGGATATCCCAAAACTTCTCCCACTAAGTTTATATGAATGGATCCATTGCACCCAAAGCGACTCTTTATGTGTCAAGATACTCCAAATGTGAGTAGTCATGAGAGCAATGTTAAAATCCTCCAAACGTCGAATACCAAGGCCTCCTTCCTTCTTTGGCTTACAAACAGATTCCCAAGCCACCTTAGCCTTTCCCTTTCATTTCTCCTTGACACCAAAGGAAACCCCTCATAAGTGCTCTAACTCATGTATAATCTGGTGGGAAGGATAAAACCAAGCCCAATATAAATGCATCGAAGATAAAACAGACCTCACCAACTGAAGCCTACCCAAGAGATAAAAACTTATTCGCCAATCATTCACACGACCTTCCAATTTTTCAACAAGCACCTTACAATCCCTATAAAGAATTCTTGATGATATAAGGGGACCCCAAGGTGCGGACGGGGAGAGAACCCTCGCAAACGACATAGGCGGAGAATAGCGACTTTAATAGCATTAGGAACATTACAAAAGAAAGTTGTACTTTTAGGGATACTTGGGACAAGACCGAAAAGTTCTTGAAATCCTCAAAGCTGCATAATGACATTATGAGACTCGATGGCCTCTAGCAAACTAGAAGAGGTCATCCGCAAAACAAAGGTTAATAATTCTCATTGCTCACACAAATGATGGGCGAAAATCTAAATCATTGAAACCTTTTACGCAATATAAGAGTTAGCACTTCCATAACCGGTAGAAACAAGTATGGAGATAATGGGTCACCTTGTCTAAGGCCCCGCTTACCTTTAAACCAGCCATGAAGATCACCATTAACACATATGGAATCGACATAGATGAGATACATACCATGATCCAAATAACCATTTTGGGGTGAAAACCAAACCAATCGAGAATAGCCCTAAGAAAAGTCCAATCAACCGTATCATATGCCTTCCGAATATCAACCTTAAACGCACATCTAGGAGGACCTCTCCCTCTATGATAATTCCGCATAAGCTCTTGGGTAAGTAAAATATTATCAGAAATACGGGATTGGTGGTTTGTTGCAAGTCATTATTGTGTAAGTGGGTTGAAAGAGAGATGGAATCGGGGTTTTTGAATAGCAAGAAGCCTTCCAAGGCTGGTGGATTGGCTGCGAAGGTTAACAATATTGACGGTAAGGTCTTGGTTAACGAGAAGCAGCCACTGAAATCTTATTGAAAGGTGCGGGTTTGGGTAGTATGACGGGGATTTTTGCTCTTCCTAATAATCATGGGACTTGGTCTTTGAAACCATGTGTTACTCCTGGTGTTGCGGATCCAAACATTGCTATACGTGGTAGTGTAAGTTCTTCTAGTCTACAATCGGTTGATCATGTGAATACTAATTCGTGGGCTGCTGTTGGTGGTGCATCTATGGATTGTGGTGATAGACTAGATGATGGGTGTAAGATTGGAGGTGCTAATGTTGTTATTCCCTTAGCCGTTGTAGATGACATGCGATCTAATTTTGATAATACGATATGCGGCTATTTCCTTGGGCAACGATTAGCTTTTCCTATTGTTGCTAATTATGTTAAGCATGCGTGGGGTAAGTTTGGCTTCGAGTGTGTAATGATGCGTAATGAGTTCTTCCTTTTTAAATTTAAGACTCAAGTGGGTATGAATAAGGTGCTTGAGGGTGGTCCTTGGTTTATTAAGTCGAATCCTATGTTCTTGAAGACTTGGGTTCCTAATACACGGTTGGAGAGGGAGAAGATTACTAAGGTACCGGTATGGGTTCTAATTCATAATGTACCTGCAATTGCGTATTCTGAAGCCGGTGTTAGTTTGATTGCACAACAGCTTGGTCGTGTTATAAGAATGGATGAAGGTTAGTGCTATGTGTCGTAATCCCTGGGGTCGTTATTCTTATGCACGGGTTCTAATCGAATTATCTGCTGAGAAGGCTATTTTGGAGTCAATTGATGTTGCTATACCTTTGCCTATGGGAAAGGGTCATTATATGGAAGTTCTTGCAGTCGAATACGAATGGTGGCCATCTCGATGCTCTAAATGTAATGTTTTTAACCATGAGGATGATTCTTGTCCTCTTAGGAGAAGACAAGCTACGTGTGGTTCGGGGTCGACTAAACAGGATATTGGTGCTACTCGGGGAGTTCACTCGGATATGGTTGGAAATATGGATGCTAAAGCCAACCATAGGCCTAGGTCTTTCAAACCAAAGCCTAGTGTTGTGTATAAACCTGTTTCTAAACCTGCTAATAAGAAGAATGCCATTGATACGCCTAGTACTTTGGATACTGCTCCGTTAGATCAGCCTTCTAAAGATGACTCGAATGGTGATTCTTCTAGTATGTTAAAGGGTGATGATTGTCCAAGAGTGGGGAAGGTACAGGTACATAGTTGGGAGCATGATGTCTCTACTAGTGATGTACATGTGGATAGTGGCAAGGGTAGCTTGTGGAAGCAATTTGCTGGTACTCATGGTATTTCTACACATCAGGGGTGTTCATCCTTGGAGGATGATGATGAAGTTTGCATGCCCGAGTATCTACCTCGTGCTGGATTTCTGGATGATTTGGAGTCTTATGATGGTTATGAGCACATGCCGTTTGGGTATGATGTTCGTCTCAAGGGTCGTCATAGGTAGTATGTTTTAATTATGTTAGTTATAAGAATGGCCTGTCATTCTTATATAGTTGTTTGGTTTTTTGCTGTTTAGCATGTAAGTGTCCTTATGGACTGAGATGAGAGACTCACTCTCATCCTTTGTACTTCATTGTTTTTTGGCGTAATAATATTTACCGGGGAAACCCTTTACCCAAAAAAAATATAGTCGTGAGACTATATATAGGGCAGTTTCAGTTTTTGAAAGATAATGGCCTATTTAAGCGTTTTCAAGGTCCGAGCTTCTTTGCTATTGAAGGAAAACGTCGTTCCGGACAACTTTTTGATGATGCGGACCAGAAGTACCACTTATTTTTGGACAGACCCCACAGTAAGCAATTTGGCGTTTCTAGGTTTTCGCTAACTTCTTTTGACTATAACTTTTGACTCGTTTGTCCGTTTCAGGTGATTCAAGTTGCTATGTTTACCTTTTTATCTTGTCTACCATAGTATGTAAGTTAGAAAGTCCATATTCGACTGGTTTTAATGGTCTCAAAAAAACGTGTATAATATGACTAGTTTACCAGTTTGTTACTTTTACGACAATATGTGAATTAAAACATGTGGTTGAGTATATGTACATCATGAATCAACATAGTAACTATATATATATATATAGCATGAAATTGTCAAGATTATGAATAATAAACATGAGAATAAGGTGGTGATTAGTTGCTTACAACTTTTGGCTTTCAATCAAGAAAGGAGTAACTAGTAAGGATAGGACTTTGATTGAACACATAGGACCTTGGATTGAGCAAGACTTTCTACACCTTGGCACCCTTGTAATCTTGAAGAGTTGGTGATGAAGTACCGGAAGCAGCCTCTCTATCTTAGGTAGGGGTATGGCTGTCTACGTGTTAACCTCCCCCATACACTATGAAAGACGGTATTGGAACCCATAACCCGTGGAAGACGGTATTGGGCGTTACTTTACTTTACTTTTAAGATAAGTGTTTTAATCCATTAGTATCATTATGTCTTCCATTGAATGTGTGTATGCTTGCTTGTTTAACATGTCTAGCTAAATTTTTTGTGTGTTTACTTAGATCTATGAAACCTAGTTGTTAATTATTGGTTGGTTATCTCTTATCTTAATTGTAATTGGCTTAAGAGTGCAACTAGGCTATCGGTGTGTTTAAATGCTTGAGTAATCTTTGTGAACATTAGTTTATGAATCACTTAGAGGATTTCATAGTTTAAACAACCAAAGATAACCTTAAAGTTAGTTTATGATTAATCTAGAGGATTTCGTAGGCAATAACTAAAAGGTATTCTCAAAGAGTTAGGACAAAAGGCACACCCTACGACCTTAGAAAACATAACGCGTTAGGAATAAGGATGTGACAATTCAACCAACAATAAAAGATAACTAGGGAGTAATAATATCTAGGTAAACACATTTTTAATCATCATACGAGCACACATTAAAAAGACATAGCTACCCGTAGTATTAGATAATAGATAGTAGAAGTAATCGGTAGAAGTACCACCCCCAAACCAATTACCTCGAGGCTTACCCAATACACTACAACGATTAGGTTCACTTGCCAGGGTGTTGAAAACTTGCTCGATAAAAGGAAGTTCCTTTGACCCCGAGCGCTTTGTCGCGCATCAAGTTTTTAGGCGCCATTGCGGGAATAGAATAGCTAGTTAGATTTCTATCTCGTTTAGGTTCCTTGCTTGATTCTTATCAAGTAAGATTTTTTCTCATTTTTAGCTTCCTTGTAGTTTATCCCCCTTCTTCGTGAATTTGTTCGTGGCCTCATCACTTTTCATCATGGAAGGTGACAACCCGCCACCACATCACCCAATTCCCATCGACCCACCAAGAATTGACCCACCAAGAGGCCGTACTCTTGGTGAATACTCTAGACCAAGCCACCAAGGCTATAGGAACACCATTGAGCTCCCCGTTCAAGCTCAAACTACAGCCCTGCGATCGGACACCATCCGGTTGGTGCAAAACTGATGTGCATTCCATGGACTTCGTTCCAAAGATCCTAATCAACATATCAAGGACTTCCTTAAAATTATTGATTCCATCGACCTTCATGCTACCACACGGGAGACCACGCGCTTGCGTCTATTCTAATTCTCTCTACGATACCAAGCTATAATTGGCTTGAGAGACTTCCCGCTGGATCCATCTCAAGTTGGGATGATCTCACCACTCGTTTCCTTGCCCAATATTTCCCACAGGAGAACTACCAAACTTAAGAAGGACATCTTGACGTTCCAACGATTAATAGAAGAACTTGCCAGTCAAAGCTACAAAAATTGGAGTGAATCTCATGACACCCCCATAAGAATGGTAAATGTCATATGAATTCCTCATGAGCACTCCAACATTACCGAAGAGCAAGTTATTGCTCTTGAGAGAAGGATCGACTATCTAATTGAAAGGTAAAAGAAAGCACCTGGACCAATCCATCGAGCAACGGTTAATTTCATTAACTCCACCAACCACCCAACACCTCTCTCTGAATCACCAAGCCATGAACAAAATCCCAATTCTGTACGGCACTTCCGTTCTACTTCTCCAATTCCACTCTCACCAAGCTTCAAAGCACAAATGAGAGAATACATGGCAGCCCATTGGGAAAGATTAGAAAATTTTAAAGAAGAGGTTTATAGACAAAGGGAAGAGATGCAGGCAAAAATGACTGAGATGATGAACTTTGTGAAAGAGTATACTAAGACGAAGGTTCCCGAGAAGGTGTTAGTGATAAACGATGATCACACTTCCCCCACTTCGTTTGTTAATGCCATTTCCATTGTTTTCGATGAGGGTGGAGTAGTTGAGAAGAAGGAGACTGAGAGCAGCAAAGATAGTAAGGACAAGGATGAGGCTGAGACTGATAATGAACCCAAAATCATTAAACACTGCCCAATAAGAAAACAATTGTTAACCAAGTGAACAACTTTAGGTACAATGAAGTTCTTAGGAAAGCCCTCATAGGTGATATAAAAGAAGAAGAATATGACACCATGCCTATGGGACCTATGTACGAGTTGATTCTAAGAAAACCAATAACAAAGAAATAAGAGATCTCAGGGAACTTCGTAATACCGTGTAGCATAGGTGACTTCGAGAATATAAATGCCTTAGCCGATCAGGGATCCGATGTAAACATAATGCCGCTATCAGTCTATAGTAAATTGACTAAGGAGGAGCCAACCAAGACTAATCTTAGACTTTCCTTAGCAAATCACTCATATGTTTATCCCATAGGAATAGCGGAGGATGTCTTAATTGAGGTTGCCAATATTGTCTATCCGTAGACTTAGTAATCATAGATATTGAGGAAGATAAAACATGCCATTAATCGTTGGAACACCTTTTACGCCACCACCAAGGCAACCATCAAATGCGGTGAGGGTATCATGATACTCAAAAGTGGCAAAGGACAAGTTAGGATACCTATTGTTTCGAGATATCCTTTGAAGATTATGGAGAAGATAAATGATAAGAATTCGCAGGTCTCCAGTAATACTGTTAAGAAGAAAATTAGTGAATTGGAAAAAGGGCTTAGAGATTTCCAGGGTCAAGGGTTAAATGCGACATTGTGGAAACGTGATAAAAACTTGAACCACTATAAAAGTTCTCTCCCCTCTAGGGGCGATTTTTTCAGGCCGCCACTTCCCTACCTAAATCCGATCAAATCACAGCCTTTATTCATCTCTCTATCATCTCTATGATATGCAATCGGATTAAAGGCTGTTGTTATTTGGAAGTAGTGTGTCGTTCATGTATTTTCCACATTTAATATGAAAATCGCCTCTATTTGAAACCCTAAAATCACCTTTAACGATTTGCTATTCCTTTAGGGTTTCAATGTTGTTCGTTGGTTTAACCCTAACCTTCAGTTTCAATGTTCGAAACCCTTTTTTTAGGGTTTTAATTATGTGCCGGTTAGGGCTGGGATTATTCTGGATTGGTGGTGCGCATGGATGCTGATTCTAATGGAACCCTTATGGGTTTCGTTTTTCTTTTTTCTGCGCTGGTGTGTGATCATGAATCTATATGTTCTATATCTGATTTTCAGTTGTGTAAATGGGTTATAGAGAGATTGTAAGTTAAGTTTATGGTTAACTTATTCAAAAACCCTTATTCGTGTTTCATTCACAAGAGTTGGTGCTGATTCTGCCTTAATTCTTGGTTAAAGCGATTTTGGGTCTGTTCGTTGAAGATAACGAATCCCTAATTATTAGGGTTTTGTTTTATTGTTGATCTTGTGATCGATTGTGTAAGTTAGGGTTGGAAAACCCTAGGTGTGTCTATGGCAGGTTGTTCATATCGACTGCCCTATTTTGTGTAAGATGGCTCGTGCAACTGTAATGCAACATTCTTATCCATGGGTTGCTGGGTTTGTCTTTGTTGATGATTGATATTGCTGGAAGTTGGGGTTTGTTAAACCCTGTTATAGTCCTAAACTAGTCTTTTAGCATGGTGTTGCGGTTGGACTGTAGTTTTGAGTTACTACGTTCTTTGGCAGATTCTAATTTGGAACTGATGTTGAGCCACTTCTACGAGTGGTCACTGATGGTTAGGAGCTGCTAGTGTGGATGTGCGTTGGTTTTATACGTATTTGTCGGTTATTCTTATTGGTGTTTAGTTTTACATCTCAACATACACCTTTGGAGTGAATTTTGAGCTTGCTGCTCTATCCGTTGATTTAGAGTCCTTCACCAACCGTTGTGTGAAACTTGTGAACTGTACTTCAATTTGAGGACCATGATATTGTATATTTACAACGCTGGAAGTTTGGACTACTATGGTGACTTGAAGATTCAAGTATTTCTACTTGAAGTGCATATAGTTTTATTCTATTTATCGTTGTAGTCTGATGTTTAGTTATAAGTGTGGTCTGTCACGCATATATTGTAAGTTATAGGAATGATGTTGCATTCCTATAAGAGAGTCTGTAAGTGTCCTAAGGAACTGAGATGAGGGATTTACCCTCATCCTTTGTACTTCAATGTTTTTGGCGTAATATATTTTACCGGGGTGAATTAACCCTTTTACCAAAAAAACATGATAAAAAATTAGGGAATAACTATACCACAAAGCCACAGCCTCAAAAGAACCCTAAAGAATTTTTGAATGGAGAAAAGGTGCTTTTGTATAGATCAAGATTAAAAGCATTAAGAGGAAGGAATAAGCAAAGATGGTTTGGACCCTATGCGGTGCAAGAGACTAATCTAAAAAGTGAAATCGTTATCATATTAGATGACGATGGGAGAGAGTTCACGGTAAGCATACAACGTTTACAACCTTATGATGAAGGCTTGGTGAAAGAAAGTAATTGTAACACCCCCAATTTCGTGGTACGCAGCGGAATTCAAACTGAGTGTTACTTCATGGCACAACAGTCATAACAATAGAAAACGATCTCTAAAGGAGTCGTTTAAAAAGGATTTATCATTCAAATTATTCAAATATATCAGAGTTTACAAAATAGGTCCCAGTTGGTTCCATTGTTTACAAAATACATCAATATAAAGTCTTTGATGTTTTATGAATGATAAAATATTTATAGCCTTCTTGATCTAGTCCTTGCTCTTCCGTGCCAGCTTCCGACATTATGGACCTGAAATACATGCTTAAAACTGTCAACACAAAGGTTGAGTGAATTCATAGAGTTTGTTTGATGGTTGAACACATTATGTTTGTAGTGTGAGCTATAGACTCACACCAATTGTTTGAAAACAAAACAGTTATTATTTCACTAAGCATCATGCAATCAAGGCGTTAACTTGCTCCAAAATTAATTGGTGAAACTGTTGATACGTGCCCTTAATAGGTAAAATTGTCGTTTTACCTAATGTACTCAAATATAGTGCGTTTGTTTACCGGACCTGGTCAAACAAACGGGATTCGTCAATCCCGATAGATCTATCCACAATATTCGCGCTCACTTCACTCGTGATTAATGATTCATGATTAGGGACTTAAGTTTGGCAAATGCGGTAACTTAGTGACAATAAAACGATCAGATAAGCATACATTTGGAAAGTAATGTGTTCGGTTTAAAATAAAGCATGTATCTCCCCCAAGGGTTTGTAAAACAATTAAGTAATAGAAAGTGGGGCTATGAACTCACCTTAATAAATGATATCACATGTATAATGAGAATGATGGATATGCCATGAGAACTTCTACGAGCAACCTAGAATAGGATGTTGCGACTTAGGTTTGTAATAATGATGCTAAAGAAATAACAAACCTATATACGTTTCTATGTTGATCATGATGTAGTACATGGTTTTTGTGTATGTCGTTTATAGAAATGGTCTAGTTGTGGCGTGTTTAGTTTATATATATCGTACTACCGTTCGGGCCATCACAATTCGGAGGTCATGTAGTAAGCGTTCGAGGAGCTAGGACACTTTAAATCGTAAATCCAAGAACTCGTCGATCGTTTTACTCAAATAAAACCCTCACATGAAGCTCCCTAGTTTTGTAGCACTTAGTAGATAAAACATATGTTTTGTTTATATATCATAAGTGTCATATGGTTTGTAAACACAAGTTACAAGGTTGTTTGGTTATGATTAGGAATCATAATGGTTATTACAAGTATCGTCATAATTTATGTGACAAGTGTTTAAAGAAAAGTTTACAAGTTTCTAAATTGTAAAGTTGGTTATTAAAAGTATAGTTTCATAGTTTATCAAGGAATTAGATCCAAATTGTATTAAATACATTTAGCTTTGTCAAGGCTAAGGCCTTTGGTTTACGGTCTCGTCTAAATAAGTCTTGAGGCTTTAGCCATGGCCTTGCCATGGCTTTGTTCTAGGCTACCATGGTCTTGAGACTCAGCCTTGGCCTTAGCCGTGGTTGTGGTCTCGGCTTAAGGCCATTAGGCCTCTTGGTTTGCCTTTTAGTTGTGACAAAAGTATAGTTGTGAAACTATATATAGGGCAGTTTCAGTTTTTGAAAGATAATGGCATGTTTAGGCATTTTCAAGGTCCGAGCTTCCTTGCTACTGAAGGAAAACGTCGTTCCAGACAACTTTCGTATTTTAACTTTTTGATGATTCGGACCAGAAGTACCACTTTCAAAACGAACAGCTGCTTAACAGCTTGTGTTAGGCAGTTTTGGCGTTTTGGTTTCGCTAACTTCTTTTGACTATAACTTTTGACTCGTTTGTCCGTTTTGGGTGATTCAAGTTGCTATATTTACCTTTTTATCTTGTCTACCATAGTATATAAGTTAGAAATTCCATATTTGACTAGTTTTAATGGTCTCAAACGTGTAGGATATGACTAGTTTACCAGTTTGTTACTTTTACGACAATATGTGAATTAAACATGTGGTTGAGTATATGTACCTCATGAATCAACATAGTAACTATATATATAGCATGAAATTGTTAAGATTATGAATAATAAAGATGAGATGATGGTGGTGCTTAGTTGCTTACAACTTTTGGCTTTTTTTTTTTTTTTTTTTTTTTTGGGTAAAGGGTTAATTCACCTTGGTAAATATATTACGCCAAAAACATTGAAGTACAAAGGATGAGGTGAATCCTCATCTAGTCCTAGGACACTTACAGACTCTCCTATATGAATGCAACATTATTCCTATAACTTACAATATAAGCGTGACAGGCCACACTTATAACTAAAACATCAGACTACAACGATAAAAAGAATAAAGATAATGCACTTCAAGTAGAAATACTTGAATCTTCAAATCACCATAGTAGTCCAAACTTCCAGCGTCGTCCAAATATACAATATCATTGTCCTCAAATTGAAGTACAATTCACAAGTTTCACACAGCGGTTGGTGAGGGACTCTAAAACCACGGATAGAGCAGCAAGCTCAAAACTCGCTCCAAAGGTGTATGTTGAGATGCAAAACTGACCATCAATAAGAATAACCAACAAATACGTATACAACCAACGCACATCCACTATAGCATCTCCTAACCATCAGTAACCACTCGAAAGTGGCTCAACAAGTGTTAGGAACTTACAACCATGCTGAAAAATATAGTACATCAACTTCCATACCCTTTAGAAATCATCACGAGAATGAACACATCATCATGAGACACATATTCTTCATCAACATAAAGCGGTGACCACGACTTCCAAGCGGAGACAAGAATAGGGTTTGCGGAACCCTAACATCCAATACCATCATATACGAGACCAAGGAAAAGAAAACAACTCCAAACCACCAGGTCTCAGAAAACACATCCATAACCGAAAAATAGAGTTAGAAAAACTCTAAATTCCAGTAATAGTTAGGGTTTTGAACAAGAGTACCCAAAAACTTGACTTATATCTCTCAAAACCCACAAACATAATCACATGCATCTGATGTAGAACAATCACTCAACAAACAAACCCTAAAACGGGTTAACGTATAGCGTTATATCAGATGAAGCTCATCACATACCGTGAATAATCAAGAAACCGAACCCTAAAGATTAGGGTTATGGTTAGCGTTAAGCATAATAGATCCCAATCAGTCGATCAAATATAAAAACCTAAAAAAGGTTTTATAATCATTAGAGCAATTCCAACCAAATGAGAAGACCCTCAGATCGAATTCAGCAATATAGAATCGTTTTAAAACCACAAGGATCCTAAAAACGATATAAGAGATATACCATGTACCAGCATACGATCAATAAAATACATCTTAATCGAAACCCTAGAAAAACGATCACCATAAAACGTCCGAGAGGACGAATTAAAGAGAACTGATTACATATTAAAGTTAGGGTTTCGGCCAATAAATGTATACACAAGAAAAGGACTAGCCGCCATCTTAAAAAATAAAAACACAACCCATAGACACGTATTGCATACCCAAGAAGAGTAGAGAGGACGCGTATAGGTTGGTTTATGGCCGGAAAGTGAAGGGAAGATGGCGGCCGGAAATCACCAAAGAGAGAGAGAACGAATTTTGTAAGGCCGCTTCTACAACTTTTGGCTTTCAATCAAGAAAGGAGTAACTAGTAAGGATCGGACTTTGATTGAACACTTAGGACTTCAGATTGAGCTAGCTTTCTAAACCTTGGCACCCTTGCAATCTTGAAAAGTTGGTGATGAAGTACTATGTGACTTGAGTGGATCTAAACTCAAGAAGATCATTTAAACTTGCTAGAGATTTGATGTAGTAACTTACTACTTGAAACTTCTTTGCATAAACTTGGAGTTTATAGATCAAATGATGGAAGATATGAATGATTTATGCTATGAACGACCCAAATCAGTGTTTGAGGGTGTTTAGGATGTATTTCACTTGCTATTTATAGGAGGGTAAGTTTGGTTAACCGTATATTGGGTTAAATGTTAACCATGGTTAAGTTAGGACACATGTAAAGATCTAAATGAACCATGGTTAGGATCAAGCCACCAAGATGATGAGTCCCCCCCCCCAAGGTCGGCCAAATAGAGATAAGATGACTTAGGTGGATAGTTTTGGTATTATTTGGTTCCGTTAAATGCCAACCGTAAGTTGTTAAGCCATAAAACGTAAAACCGGGTATCGTAAAAATACGAAACTTGTAGGAATGATGAAACTCATCATTATACTCCATCTGAAAATATAAAATGAGTGATAAGTCATATTGGGTGCAAAAACGTTGCCTAAAGCTGGAAACACGGGTCAAAAACGCGTAATTCGCAATTCATCAGAAAAGAACGAAATTTCAGGGAAATGACCGTGAATTTATTTAAAGTAGACTAAAATTAGTCTAAAAGTGATATGAGATTTCAAAATGTGGTTTTAGTCATCGTGGGATAACTTGATTATCGTGAAGTCTAAAAGTTCTGCGATTTAAGTAAAAATGTAGAACGTACAAGGTTAATTTCTTTACGGTCAATGGAGGAGGGAAATATGTTTGAATTTTCCAAAAATGTAAAAGTGTCTAAACATCTTAGAGAATACATTGAAGGAATGGTTAAGTCAGGGTCTACGTAGAATTGTTTAAAACGTAAGTTTAGTCTCGTACGGCTCAGGGTTTATTTGGTAACATTTTAAAATGAAATCTTAAAAAATTCTCTAATTCATTTTGAGAGATGTAAAAATTAATCTGATGTGAGGAAAATTGTCAGAGTTGATTTTCGTTATACGCGGGATGTTTAAATGGTGTTCCGACCAAAATGAAACTTTAAAACGATGTTTTCTTAATAACTTTTGAGAAGATATTACTAAACTTTAAATGGTGTTCCGACCAAAATGAAACTTTAAAACGATGTTTTCTTAAAACGATTGTCAAACTCTCAGGATATTACTAAAATAATTTATCTTACGAGAATGTGAAATAAATTTTTACGGGATGAATAGTGAAAGTGAATAGTAAAAGTGAATAGTAATTTCTCGAAATGAATAGTAAAAATTTGAGAATGGATAGAAATCCTGAAAATGCGAATTGTTACAGTCTCACCACCTTAATGGGAATTCCGTCCCGGAATTCAGTGTGTGTTATCCGACGTTGAAGTGTCTAGGAAAATGTGGGTGTATGTACCGAATTCTAACCTTTTGCGTTTTCAAGTTTCTGGTCATAATCTAAAGGGTTTTGTTAAAATCTTATAGATTCCAATATACCTAAAGTTTGGCTTTTCCCGATTCTCAAAACGAATCATATCTTATTATATCGATGCTATCAATAAAACCTTAATTTCTAACATAGAGTTTTTGGTGATAGTGTGCGGCTGGAGCCTAATTTGTATTTGTATGGTTTCCTTAGTTGTTTCGTGGGTGATCTCTGAACACCTTAGTCCAGCAAATGGTTAACTAACACTTTCATCTATATAGTGCCTCAAAATGGAATAGTTTTGTTGTTGTTAGGGTAACTGTTGTTAATCAAAGATGTAAGATATTGTTGATGTGAAATGGTTTATAATATTGTGACAATTGTCGTTGTAGGAAAGTCTTGATAGTGGCAAGTGGTTATCCAAACCATTTCCAAAGTTGATCATGTCTTAGGTGGTTTCGGGATGAAGGCTATATATAGTGTTTATGTCTACTAGTGTTTGAAAGAAACGTGGTACTGTGAAGTTTTACATACTGACTTTCAATGGGGTTAGATAATGATGTGATATGTTGATGATTAGAAGAGTGTAGTGCACGCTTACCATTATTCTTAGGTAGAGATGTCAAGTTTGTTTTAAAATCAAAAGTGAATTTTAAAGGAATATGGCGGAATGATATCCTTGAAATCTAATCAGGCTAGTACTTCTAAGGAATAACGAGAAGATTTGATGACTATCCCAAGATAGTAGTTAAGATTATTTCATAAATGAAAACTTTCAAGAATGAAATTAGGTAGTATATATAAGTGTTAAGATCTCGCTGAGTGGTAAAACACTATCGCGTCTCTAGATCTTTTTAATGAATTTTGATGGTTTTCGAGTTTAAGTAAGAAATTTACCTGAATATAACCCTTGTATAACTATTCTCAGTGTTTGAAAAATTTAAGTCGAACATAGTTAGTCAGACTATGTTCCACTATCCCTAGGTTAAATATAGGTGACTAGACTATATTTAGATAAATTTTCCAAATACCTATACTTGTGATATGTCCATAGCTTTTGAGAAATTGTCCACTAAGCAAGGTGATATCTTTTTTAGGTAAGGGGTTTGCACCCGGTAAAAATATAACCAAAACATTTAAGTACAACGGATGAGTGAATATCTACTTTCGGCCCGTTACATTGTGCACACTAAAGTGTAACCAAACAAATTACATAAGAAAGACATGCCAATCTTATGAACTACAAACCCAAATTTACTTCCTACCACGACCTAAGAGACTAACATCATACATGTCACACATATCCTCCAAGTGTCTCGGTAAATTGTAGACTTGATCAGCATAATCATCAAAATCTTCAAGCTCAAAACCCCCCACCACCCCCCAGAAGCCAAAAATGACGCCATAGGGTTATCCGACTCCAAAACCTCATCCTCTTCACTGTCAGAACAGGTCACATTCCCGACTTTAGAAAACGGATTACTTACCTTGGGTAGCAGAAGAAGTCATAGTCTCCGGAGGCTTAGAAGCCGCACCAATATCAACACGAGAGTCCTTCCCCGAGAACCATCAATACACCTTCCTTAGTAGAACCGGAAGACTTCCGGTCTTAGCCTCGTCGATAGTAGAATCAACCACGATGCTTGGGATTCCGTGTCATCTTGCACCTCAAGAGTCCCAAAAGAGTTAGACGTAGTAATAGGTGTACCTTTAGGATTAACACTAGCAACTTCCGGTGTCTTCGTCTTAGCAACATAAACCTGCTTCCTAGGTGCAAATCTAGGACCCTTACCCATATTAATACCACTAGACATCTTCGTACCTTTGGGTTTGGCTTTCCGATTCTGCACCACCTTAAACCCATCATCAGGCTAATCCAAAGACGAGGTGGGAGCAACATCATGGTGTTCCTTAATACTCTTAGGACAACAAGCATTAACATGCCCAAACACTTTACATTCAGCACAATGTGGAGGTTTCCATTCATATTCAACCTTGATATTAGCCGTAGTAAAACCACTATCGTCCTTTTTAGGGATCGCCATAGTAACCACATGTTTCAGTTCAGATTTCGATGATAATTCAACAAGAGCACGTGCAAAACTAATGCGACCCCATGAATCAACGCACATGGAACTAGTAAAAGCATCTAACATAATTGGCTTACCCACCTAAGTAGCAATAAGGCTCAACCCGTCTTCCGAATATGCAAGTAATGGCACATTATGCAATTTAATCCACACGGGAACTTTGGTGACCTCACTTTTAGACAATAACACATCAGGAGTCCATCTAGAGAGGATGAGAGGAGAGTTACGAATAATCCAAGGGCCCCGTTGAAGGACAATATCAACACCCTCTTTAGAATCAAACTTAAAGAGGAACACACCATCGTCATTCTTCATAAGTTTCTTTAATCCAAACTTACCCCACGTGTTAGTGACGTAGTTTTGTACGAAAGGAAATGCAATAGTCTTACCAACAAAGAAGCCAACAAGAGTATTGTCATAACGGTTAAATACACCCTCCATAGCAGCTTTAGGGAGAACCGTATCATGATTAGAAATATGATGCTCATTCACCAATGGTCGAAAGTTAACTTTCTTAGTAACTCGTTCCAGGTTTAGCACATTAGCAAACGACCTTACATCATTAGGCACTTTGTCATTCACATTAGAATTAGACTCATTAACCACATTAGTAGATGCAACTAAATTTTCCACCTTCGAATCATTAACACAAGGAGATACCAAATTCACGTTCAAACCAAAATCATGAGCATTATCGTTAAGAGAAGACGACGTGCCTAGCTTATCACTATCAAGTCCTACCTTAGTGTTCACCCATGGGTCAAGACCACCAGTTTTCACCATAGTTTCCGTACCCCAAACAGATTAGAAATCACTATCACCAAACTGATTCCCAACGTTAGCGCTAAGGTTACGGACAACCCTAGCAGCTTTACGCAACTCAGGAGCAGCAGCAACATCAATTCCATCACCCTTAAGACGATTCAATCTAGCTTCTAACGCACTAATATCCACCCTAGCATACAGATTCAAGTCCACATTCAAGCCAACTTGATCGGCCAAGTTGGTGGCTGCTTTTGCAGCTTTCATCGAACCATCTTTGTCAAGAAAACCTTTCTCCATCTCTCTGAAACCCCACAGACAAGCCAAACAAACACCACAACGAAACAGAAATCAAACAGCAATCGAACAGTTTAAAAAACGAAACCCTAACTAAAAAGTTAGGGTTTTGAAACGTTACGCACCATATCCTAACCTGCTCCCATGATCAATCAATGTTAAAACGATTAGAATAAGACCAGCAAGGAGATTATAACCAAGTAAGGACGATCACAGAACCAATGCAGCTTAAAACCAAAAAATGATTACCTAAACCCTAAAAAACGATTCAAAAAAATAAACCTAAAAACTCAAGAAACAATGCACGAACTCAAACTATGACGAATTAACAAAGATGTTAATCAGTAACAAAGTGAGAATGATGCAAAGAATCCAAGGTTTAGGCTGATTTGATTGAAAACCGATTAATGAAGTGAGGGTATAGAAAATCGCCTAGAGAGAATCGGATTTAGGGGAAGCAAGTCCTGTTGCAAGTCCTGGCCATAAAATACTTGTAACCTATGTTTTCACATTCCATTGCATAGAAGATAGTATGGGTAGATACGTGTGGAAAGGAATTCTTAAGTAATTCTAAAAACCGATTAAGAGGCTCCTCAACCCTGGAGAAACCCTAAAAAATACTCTCTCTAGGTGGCGATTTCCCCTACCCTTTTTCTAATCGTTTTTTCATCTTTTTTGGCCTACAACCTTTGATTCTTGCATCGAATTGATAAACTTAGTGTTTAAACATTGCGTTTTACACTTGTTTACTCAATTCCTTGCTTGTGTTTTAGGTTTTTTAGGTCCGATTTGGTGTAATTCGTTTTTAGGGTTTTCAGCCACTTTTATTTGTGTCGATCCTCTATTGTCTATTATTGTTAAAGTCGGTTTATTGTCGACTTATAATTATATAAGGTCGATTATTATTAATTCTGTGGTTATCTATTTGATGCGAGCATGGGTCTTGGTTAGGAGGCGATTTTGCGATTGAAAACCTAACTTTTTAGTTAGGGTTTCTAATTATTGTAAGCTGCGATTGTTTGATTTTGTTTGTGTGGTGTGGTATTCGATTGGTTGTGGGGTTTCGAGAGATGGAGAAGGGTTTTTGGATAAAGATTGTTCGATTTGGCGCTACTTGACCACCAACTTGGCGGTCAAGTTGGTTCTAACATGGATCGAATCCGTATGCAAGGGTTGATATTAAGGCGTTGGAGGATAGGTTTAAGCGGCTAAAGGAGAATCTGGAACTCGGGTTGGTCTTGAGTTCCACAGTATTCGATAAAAATTGCTAGGGTTTCTCAAAATACTAGCAATCTTGAGGGTAATATGGATAAGGATAATCCTTTTGTTTCAGTTTGGAGCACGTCCACTGATGTTGGTCATGATGTTGCTTCGAAGGAGAGTTATTTTAATGCACCTATGATGGGTAATGCTACTACTTCAGGTCCATCCAATATTACTAGTCGTAGTGCTACGAGTTTGGGTGGATTGGATACTGCTACTGGTTCTAGTTTTGGTTCAAAGGAGGGTATGGAGAATAATTCTAATTACGGCTGAGCGTGATTGGTAGTGATAACTATGTAGTGAAGTCGTTTGCTAATGTGTTAAACCACGAGCGTGTCTCTAGGAAGGTTAATTTTAGACCATTGGTGAATGAGAAGTGCATTGAGAATCATGATACGGTGCTTCCAAAGGTGCTATGGAGGTGTATACAACCGCTATGAAAATACTCTTGTTGGCTTCTTTGTTGGCAAGAATGTTGCATTTCCTTTGGTTAAGAACTAAATCGCAACACGTGGGGTAAGTTTGGTTTTCCGAAACTTATGAAGAATGATGAGGGTGTTTTCCTTTTTAAATTTGATTCTAAAGAGGGTGTTGAGAATGTTCTTCAACGGGGCCCTTGGACTATTCGTAATTCTCCTCTTATTCTCACTAAATGGACTCGATGTGCTATTGTCTAAAGTGAGGTTACTAGAGTTCCGTTTGGATTAAATTGCATAATGTGCCATTACTTGCATATTCGGAAGATGGTGAGCTTAATTGCTACTCAAGTGGGTAAGCGATTATGTTAGATGCTTTTACTAGTTCCATGTGTGTTGATTCATGGGGTCGCATCGGTTTTGCGTGCTCTTGTGGAATTATCATCAAGTCGAGCTAAAACATGTTGTGACTATGGCAATTCCTAATAAGGATGATAGTGGGTTTACAGCGGCAAGTATCAAGGTGGAATATGAATGGAAGCCACCACATTGTGTGGAATGTAAAGTGTTTGGGCATGTTCTTGATTGTTGCCCTAAGAGTATTAAGGAGCATAATGATGTCCATCCCACTCGAATGTTGAAGAACATGATGATGGTTTTAAGGTGGTGCTTGAATCGGAAAGCCAAACCTAAAGGTGCAGTTGAATGGTGGTATTAATATGGTAGGGTCCTAGATTTGCACCTAGGAAGCGGTATATGTTGCTAAGGCGAAGACACCGGCATTGCTAGTGGTAATGCTAAAGATACACCAATTACTACGTCTAACTCTTTTGGGACTCTTGAGGTGGAAGATGACTCGGGCATCCCAATGCGTGGGTGATTCTACTCTTGACAAAGTGAAGGCGGGAAGTCTTCGGTACTACCAAGGAAGCGGTATTGATGGTTATCGGGGAAGGACTCTCGTATTGATATTGGTGAGGCGTCTAAGCCTCAGGAGGCTGGACTTCTTCTGCGCCAAGGTAAGTAATCCGTTTTCTAAAGTTGGAAATGTGACATGTTACGGCGGTGAAGATGAGGTTTTGGAAGCGATAACCTTATGGCGTCATATTTGGCTTACGGGGTGGTGGGGTTTGATCTTGAAGATTTCGAGGATTATCTTGATCAAGTCTACGATCTAGAGGCACTTGGAGGATATGTGTGACATGTATGATGTTAGTCTCTCGTCGTGGTAGGAAGTAAAATTGGTTGTTTGGTAGTTCATAAGATTGGCATGTCTTTCTTATGTTATTTACTTGGTTAAGTGCACTTTCGGTGTGTTTGTTGCCCATGTAACGGCCGAGGGTGAGAGATTCACTCTCATCCATTGTATAAACTTTTTGGTTATTATATTTACCGGTGCGGGATTACTCCCTTTACCCAAAAATTCTTAAGTAATTCTAAAATAGTCTATACTTGGCTAGAATCACGAACCTTTAACAATGAAGGTTTCGTAAGAGAATTTTGATGAATGTAGAACTTGACCTTTTTTTTTGGGTAAAAGGGTTAACTGAACTTCAGCTTTTGTAGATGATGAATTAGTTTGTCCTTTATAAATTCCATTTCTTGTATTTCCATTAGGGAAATTGATAGATTGTGACGGGTTTCATGTAAAACAATATCACATAAGGTTGTATAAGGTAATTTCTAGAGTCTATTGTATAATTTACAATGTTTACGAAGTAAATTAAACCATTGTGTAACTCACAATGTCTCGAGACATGATTGTGTAACTCACAATGTCTTGAGAAATGATGGAGAGACCATTTGTGTAACTCACAATGTCTTGAGAAATGATAGAGAGATCATTGTATAACTCACAATGTCTTGAGAAATGATGGAGAGATCATTGTGTAACTCACAATGTCTGAGAAGTAGTTGAGACCATTGTGCAACTTACAATGTTTGGGAAATAGTTGAGACCATTGTGTAACTCACAATGTCTAGGAAATAATAGAGACCATTGTGCAACTCACAATGTCTGAGAAATAGTTGAGACCATTGTGTAACTCACAATGTCTAGGAAATAATAGAGACCACTATAGGATTTACAGTGTCTTGAAAAATGAATGAGACCATTGTATCTCACAATGTCTGGGAAGTAGGAAAGACCATTGTAATCAGTTACAATGTCTTAGATAAAGTTTCGTAATCCTAAAATGCACGAGTAGATGCATGATTGGGAGATTGGGAAAATATTATTGTGCCGTAATGCCTTAGAATAGGCATACGCAGATATGTTTAGTCTATCATTTAGCTAAATTGATTGAAAATATGTTGAGTGTATATATCAATATACTAGTATGTTTGTGTAGCATAAACTACCTAGAAGTCACATAATCGTCTGGAGGATGGAAGGCACGGAGAGCGAAAGGCTATAAAATGTTTTGTTTTTTTTGGTAAAGGGGTTTACCCCGGTAAATATATAACCAAAAAAAGTTAAGTACAAATGGAATGTGGCTGATGTACCACATTAACCTCAAGCAAAAAGCTTGATAAACTAGTGTTTATGACATGCCATAAACACAACAAACCTAGCTGAATTACAAATCACCTAACTAGGTAAACAAACAAGAAAAATCTTGAATCAAGCGAACGTCCCGCATCCACCCAAAGGCACGAAGGGAGCAAGGCGACCCAGGAAGTTTGCCTCCTTAAAAACCCTTTCCAAGAAAAACCCATAGGGAAAAACCTTGGATAAGGGAAAAAGAGTACAACCCTTACCTGGCACTCCCCTCGTGAATAAGACATGAGCTTGGAATCTTCCATTTATCCAACGATGAGCGAGACCGAGAGGTTATCTTCTTAAATTTGAAGGTAACCAGCTTCAACCGGACGGTATTGACAATTACTTGAACCACTTCATCAACGGTAGACTTCTTCCTCTTGAAAAGTCTTGAATTGCGTTCCATCCATAAGTAATAGGCAGTAGCAGCAAGTAATAACCGAGAGAGTATGCTAGGAACTGAACGACCTTTTGATATAGGGAGAAGGAACATAAGAACATCATCCAAAATAGGAGGGACGCCATCCATTCCTGATAAAATCCGGACCTGTAACCAAACCTGCATAGAAAATTGACACTCAAAAAACAAGTGAGGGTGAGAATCCGGAACCGCATCACACAGAAGACATCGAAGAAGATTCAGATCAACATCAGGACCAACATCCGATTGTCGTAGCCTATCTTGCGTCTTCAACTTCTGTTTAATAACAAGCCACATATGTATAGCATGTCGGGGGATACAATGAGGGAACCATGGAATATTAAACCACTCAACTCGATCAGCCCTAGTGCGAAGAGAATCCCAAGCACGAGCAACTGAAAAATCACTAAAACTGCCCTCCAAATCACGCCACACTAAACCATCGTCAGTACCATCCAGAAGAATAGGAATCGGGAGGCTAAATAAATTCGGAAATCTAGATAACCAATCCACAGGCCACATCCAATTACCGTTAACAATAACATCAGAAACCTTATCCGATAGGCTAAAACCAGCCCGCACAATGTCTCTAGCAGTGAGCATATCACGGATAGGGCTCAAATCACACCACATATCAAACCATACAGAGGTGCTTTTACCATTATTGATCTTATGCCATATGTAAGGACGTACCTTGGGTCTAATTGCAAGAAGCTTACGCCAACCCCAACTAACATCACCCAAGCAAGGGACATCCCAAAAGCTTCTACCACGTAGTTTATATGAATGAATCCATTTAACCCACAATGACTCCTTATGGGTCAGAATACTCCAAATGTGTGTTGCCATAAGAGCAATATTAAAATCAGCCAATCGACGAATACCAAGGCCACCTTCTTGATGAGGTTTACAAACCGATTCCCACGCAACCTTGGCCTTACCCCTTTTCATTTCACCTTGACACCATAAGAAACCTCTCAAAAGCTGTTCCAAATCATGAATGATACAGTAGGAAGGATAAAAACCGAAGCCCAATATATATGCATCGAGGACAAACCGATCGACCAATTGAAGCCTACCCAAGAGATAGAAATTTATTACGCCAATCGTTCACACGACTTTCCGACTTTTCCACAGAACCTTACAATCCCTATAAAGAAGCTGGGCGATATAAGAGGGACACCAAGATACCTAAGGAAGAGCACCTTACGCAAATGGCATAGGCGAAGAATAGCGACTTTCAAAGCATTAGGAACATTACAAAAGAAAGCTGTACTTTTCGAGATACTTGGGACAAGACCTGAAACATTATTGAACTCCTCCAGAGCTTGCATAATAACATTAACCGAATCTGGATGGCCTCTAGAAAATAAGAAAATATCTTACGCAAAACAAAGATTAATAATCCTCTGCTTTGCTCACACAAATGATGGGCGAAAATCCCGAATTAGAAACCTTTTCTCGCAAGATAAGGGTTAAAACTTCCATAACCAACGTAAATAAATAAGGAGATAACGGGTCTCCTTGTCTAAGACCACGCTTACCATTGAACCGACCATGAAGATCACCATTAACGCATATAGAGTACGAAGTGGAAGAAACACAAACCATGATCCATTCAACCATTTTGTGATGGAAACCAAAACCAACGAATTGACTTAAGAAAAGCCCAATCGACCGTATCATATGCTTTTGAATATCCACTTTAAAAGCACATCTAGGCGAACCTCTCCTCTATGATAGTTACGCATAAGTTCTTGGGTAAGTAATATATTATCGAAATCGCCGCCTGAGGACAAACGCCGATTGGTTAATACTAACCAAATCACCAAGATCCTCTTTAATGCGATTAGCAATAATTTTACTAATGCATTTATAAAGAACATTGCAACATGAAATAGGTCTATAGTCATTAATCTTAGAAGGGGTGGACACTTTAGGAATCAAGGATATATGGTGTGATTGATTTCCTTCAGAATCTTACCATTATTAAAAAGTCCCGAATGGCACCCGTAACATCAACACCCACAACATCCCAAGCTTTCTTAAAGAAGGCGTGATGTAACCATCGGGACACAGGGCTTTATCATCCCCATCGAGAACAAAGCTTCCTTAATTTCAGACATCCGTAACATCACGAACCATATAATCAGCCCTATCTTTGGTCAAGGACATTAGAGAATAAATCATGATCCTCTAGCGGGCTACAATCCCTTCAACACCAAGCGCTCATAATGAGAAACAAACGCCCCTGCAACCGTATTACCTTCATACAAAACATTAGCCGCATCTCGAACCAATTCAATTCGATTACGAGCACATTTACTTTTAACAATATTATGAAAATAAGCCGTATTGGAGTCACCTGCATGGAGCCATTGGACTTTAGATTTTTGCTTAAGGAATCTCTCTTCATCAATCGTAGGCTCCTTAAAGGCAAGAAGGTAATGAGCATGTTCATCGCGAAGAGCTGAATTGAAAGGATCCTTATCAATCGCTGTTTGGACCTCATCTAATTCCCTACGAAGATTAGCAACCCGCACATGAATATTACCTTGGTTGTGTAACAACTTACGAAAAGGGGATTTCAGCCCCTTCAACCATTTAACCACCCGATACATATCACAACCATTAACATGAATATTCCACCCCGAATTAACCGTATCAAGAAAGCCCTCTTTATGCACCAGAAAATTAGAAAACTTAAAAGGTTTGGGTTTGAGCTTGGCCACATGAGGAAGACGAAGCACACACGGAGAATGATCCGAAATACGATAAGGTTGGAAGATAGCAAAAGAACCGGGAAAGAATCACAAAGCATAAATTACCCATAATCCTATCAATTTTCTTCAAAGTTCCCTTAGAGCCTTTTGGTTTTGGTTCCATGTAAATGAAGCCAGTTCGATTAACATCCGCAACCTCCATACTCGAACACAATCTTTAAATTCACGCATAGCAATGTCGAGTATAACCACCACTTGGTGATCTTCCAAATTAAGGCGACATTAAAGTCACCCAACAAGACCCAAGGCCTATTTCGCATAAAGCCGAGATGACAAACAAGGTTACTCCAAAGTGCACGACGATTAATGTAATAGTTATACGCATACACAAAAGAACAAAAAGGTTTGTTGTCCATACGGATATTAACACGCACATGCATAACTTGGTTAGTTTGAGACATAATCATAACATCAACAATGTCATCATTCCACCCAAGAATAATCTGAGACCCTTATCACAAAGACCACCATTTGGCGTCCACTATCCATCGACTACACACCTTACGGCATGTATCATACACCACAGAAGCATCCACATGAGATTCCACATATAAAATGTTTTGTTTGTAAAAGTGGTTATAGTTTAGGTCTCGATTAGACCCGTTTCTCTATAGCGTGGCTCTAATACCAATCTGTAACACCCCCGATTTAGGTAGTGCGATCGAATTCAAGCGGGTGTTACTTCATGGCACAACAATCATAACAATAGAAAGCGATCTCTAAAGGAGTCGTTTAAAAAGGTTATCATTCAAATTATTCAAATATATCGAGTTTACAAAATAGGTCGATTGGTTCCATTGTTTACAAAATACATTAATATAAAGTCTTTGATGTTTTATGAATGATAAAATATTTATAGCCTTCTTGATCTAGTCCTTGCTCTTCGTGCGACTTGACATTATGGACCGAAATACATGCTTAAAGCTGTCAACACAAAGGTTGAGTGAATTCATAGAGTTTGTTTGATGGTTGAACACATTATGTTTGCGATGTGAGCTATAGACTCACACCAATTGTTTGAAAACAAAGCAGTTATTATTTCACTAAGCATCATGCAATCAAGGCGTTAACTTGCTCCAAAATTAATTGGTGGCTGATGATACATGCCCTTAATAGGTAAAATTGTCGTTTTACCTAATGTACTCAAATATAGTGCGTTTGTTTACAGAAACGGTTAAACAAGCGGGATTAAATCAATCGATAGATCTATCCACAATATTCGCTCACTTCACTCGTGATTAATGATTCATGATTAGGGACTTAAGTTTGGCAAATGATAACTTAGTGACAATAAAACGATCGAGATAAGCATACATTTGGAAAGTAATGTGTTGGTTTAAAATAAAGGTCTCTCCCCGAGGGTTTGTAAAACAATTAAGTAATAGAAAATGGGGCTATGAACTCACCTTAATAAATGATATCACATGTATAATGAGAATGATGGATATGCCGTGAGAACTTCTACGAGCAACCTAGAATAGGATGTTGCGAATTAGGTTTGTAATAATGATGCTAAAGAAATAACAAACCTATATACGTTTCTATATTGATCATGATGTAGTACATGGTTTTTGTGTATGTCATTTATAGAAATGGTCTAGTTGTGAAAACGTGTTTAGTTTATATATACCGTACTACCGTTCGGGCCATCACAATTCAGAGGTCATGTAGTAAACGTTCGAGGAGCTTCACTTTAAATCGTAAATCCAGCAACTCGTCGATACGTTTTTCTCAAATGAAACCCCTCACATGAAGCTCCCTAGTTTTGTAGCACTTAGTAGATAAAACATATGTTTTGTTTATATATCATAAGTGTCATATGGTTTGTAAACACATGATACAAGGTTGTTTGGTTATGATTAGGAATCATAATGGTTATTACAAGTATCGTCATAATTTATGTCACAAGTGTTTAAAGAAAAGTTTACAAGTTTCTAAATTGTAAAGTTGGTTATTACAAGTATAGTTTCATAGTTTATCAAGGAAGTAGATCCAAATTGTATTGAATACATTTAGGTTTGTCAAGGCTAAGGCCTTTGGCTTACGGTCTCGGCTAAATAAGTCTTGAGGCTTTAGCCATGTCCTTGTCGTGGCTTTGTTCTAGGCTACCATGGTATTGAGACTAAGCCTTGGCCTTAGCCGTGGCTGTGGTCTCGGCTTAAGGCCATTAGGCCTCTTGGTTTTCCTTTTAGTTGTGACAAAAATATAGTTGTGAAACTATATATAGGGAAGTTTTAGTTTTTGAAAGATAATGGCCTGTTTAAGCGTTTTCAAGGTCCGAGCTTCTTTGACATTGAAGGAAAACGTCATTCTGGACAACTTTCGTGTTTTAACTTTTTGATGATTCGGACCAGAAGTACCACTTTCAAAACGAACAGCTGCTTAACAGCTTGTGTTAGGCAGTTTCGGCGTTTTGGTTTCGCTAACTTCTTTTGGCCATAACGTTTGACTCGTTTGTCCATTTCGGGTGATTTAAATTGCTATGCTTACCTTTTTATCTTGTCTACCATAATATGTAAGTTAAAAAGTCCATATGTGAAAGGTTTTAATGGTTTCAAACGTGTAGAATATGACTAGTTTACTAGTTTGTTACTTTTCCGACAATATACGAATTAAAACATGTGATTGAGTATATGTGCATCATGAATCAACATAGTAACAATATATATATATATATATATATATATATATATATATATATATAACAATATATATATATATATATATATATATATATATATATATATATATATATATATATATATATATATATATATATATATATATATATATATATATAGCATGAAATTGTTAAGATTATGAATAATAAAGATGAGATGATGGTGGTGATTAGTTGCTTACAACTTTTGGCTTCCAATCAAGAAAGGAGTAACTAGTAAGGATCGGACTTTGATTGAACACTTAGGACTTCGGATTGAGCTAGCTTTCTACACCTTGGCACCCTTGCAATCTTGAAGAGTTGGTGATGAAGTACTAAGTGACTTGAGTGGATCTAAACTCAAGAAGATCACTTAAACTTGCTAGAGATTTGATGTAGTAACTTACTACTTGAAACTTCTTTGCATAAACTTGGAGTTTATAGATCAAATGATGGAAGATATGAATGATTTATGCTATGAACGACCCAAATCAGTGTTTGAGGGTGTTTAGGATGTATTTCACTTGCTATTTATAGGAGGGTAAGTTTGGTTAACCATATATTGGGTTAAATGTTAACCATGGTTAAGTTAGGACAGATGTAAAGATCTAAATGAACCATGGTTAGGATCAAGCCACCAAGATGATGACTCCCCCCCCCCTAAGGTCGGCCAAATAGAGATAAGATGACTTAGGTGGATAGTTTTGGTATTATCTTGAGTTTAGAGCATGATTTGGTTCCGTTAAATGCCAACCGTAGTTGTTAAGCCATAAAACGTAAAACCGGGTATCGTAAAAATACGAAACTTGTAGGAATGATGAAACTCATCATTATACTCCATCTAAAAATATAAAACGAGTGATAAGTCTTATTGGGTGCAAAAACGCTGCCTAAAGCTGGAAACACGGGTCAAAAAGGCATAATTCGCAATTCATCATAAAAGAAAGAAATTTCATGGAAATGACCATGAATTTATTTAAAGTTGACTAAAATTAGTCTAAAAGTGATATGAGATTTCAAAATGTGGTTTTAGTCATCGTGGGATAACTTAGAGTTATCGTGAAGTCTAAAAGTTCTGTGATTTAAGCAAAATGTAGAACGTACAAGGTTAATTTCTTTACGGTCAATGGAGGAGGGAAATATGTTTGAATTTTCCAAAAAATGTAAAAGTGTCTAAACATCTTAGAAAATACAGTGCAGGAATGGTTAAGTCTGGGTCTACGTAGAATTGTTTAAAACATAAGTTTAGTCTTTTGTTTTTTGGAGTAATGCATTTTACCGGGGTGAATTAACAAAACCCTAAAACGCTCTCTCTCTAGGGGCGATTCCCTGCCACCTCCTCTTCACCTTTTTCCGGCCTTTAACCACCTCTAAGATCGCCTCTCTGCTTCTAATTGATCCTCGGATTCGATTAGTTAGTATGCAATCGGTGTTAGGGTTGTGTTATATTAAAGAGGAGGCTGGTCGAAACCCTTAATCGTTGTAACATCTAATCTGCTTCTAATTCTTTGATTCAGGGAGCGATCTGAGTATTCAAGTGATATTGGTTATCATTGGTTTAGTCAATCGTTTTTTGTTTCTTAGGTTAAAGTCGATTATGGTGGTTTGTTAGGGTTATTCACCGCCTATTATTCTTCATTGTTCCTTGTGTTTCCTGAATATCTAAGTCGGTTTTGATCGACTATATATATATATATAAGGATCGATTGGGTTGAAACCCTAAATCTGTGCATTAAAGTCTATATCGAATTAAACCGACTTTTTATTTAAATCGTTGGTTTGCGATTAGGGTTTCATTGGTTCTGGTTTGATCGTATGGATTACATGGTTTTATTTTTCTATGATCTTCTTGATGGTTAGCGTAACATGTTCTTGCTTTTAAATCAATTCGGTTTTCATTGATCGAATTTATTTAACATGTTGCGTTATTATGGATTTGATGTGCTTAATATTAACGAAACTCTCTTAGGGTTTTGTATATTCTATATTGATGGTGATTATGGATTTGGTTGTTTCTTGGAGGTCAATCTGTTGCTACGGATTGTTTGGTATTCATTGTATTATCATGTTGGTGCTGCCATGAACGTGGGTTAGAGAGAGATGGAAGTTAAGTTTTAGGGCAACTTATTCAAAAACCCTAGGTTTTGGATCGATAGGGTGGTCTGCATCTCTGTTAATCGTTGTTGGTGTGTAATCATGTCATTTTTTTATGGATTCATTGGTTTGATTGCTTGATGTTGTTGGGAATTGTTATGGCATGATGAAATGGGTGTTAGGGGCTCGTATACCCTACTTGGTGTTGATTAGATCAGCTGCGTGTTGGGGTGTTTTAGTGCAGGTTAGTCTACTTCATGGTTTGGTGAATGGAAGTCAAGGTCCATTGAATACTCAAGTCTGGTTTAATGTTTTATTATGTGCATGCTTTGACTTGGTGGATGGGGCTGTGGGTTTGTTTGTGGTGTTCGTTGCTACTACAAACTGATTTGTTGAAGGCTACTTGGATGTTTCTACGTGGGTCTTCATGGAAGTTAAGATGGACCGCCATAGTGATATAAAAGGCTCAAGTGCTTTTCTTGAGTAGTATTGTAATTTTTTATGTACTTTTATCAGTTTTGGTAGGTTCATTTTATTGTAAGTTATAGGAATGGTGTATCATTCCTATATTCGTGTCTGTAAGTTTCCTAAGGGACTGAGGTGAGGGATATCACCCTCATCCTATGTACCTCAATGTTTTTTGGAGTAATGCATTTTACCGGGGTGAATTAACCCTTTTACCCAAAAAAAAAAAAAAAAAAAGTTTAGCCTCGTACGGTTCAGAGTTTATTTTGTAACATTTTAAAATGAAATCTTAAAAAAAAATCTCTAATTGATTATGAGTGATCTAAAAATTAATCGATGTGAGGAAAATTGTCGAGTTGATTTTCGTTATCGCGGGATGTTTAAATGGTGTTGAGCCAAAATGAAACTTTAAAGCGATGTTTTCTTAACAACTTTTGCGAAGATGATCTAACGATTGTCAAACTCTCAGGATATTACTAAAATAATTTATCTTACGAGAATGTGAAATAAAATTTTTACGGGATGAATAGTGAAAGTGAATAGTAAAAGTGAATAGTAATTTCTCGAGATGAATAGTAAAAATTTGAGAATGGATAGAAATCCTGAAAATGCGAATTGTTACAGTAATAACGTTAAAGAAGTCACGTAGGAGCACGACTTCGAGTCTAGCTACAAGACTCATAAATAAAGAAAAACGCTTCGTGGGAGGCAGCCCATGCTTAATTGTTTGCTTATTTGTGTGTCATATATCTTTTTCATTGTTGTTTATTCTCATGTATGAATTTGTGAAAATGCTTTATTTTGTCTTTAACCTCGTCTTAATTACATATAAGGTATTTTACAAAAGATAAGTGTAGGGAAGATTACATACGTTTTTAAAGAGCGTGAACATGAAATTACAATTATTGAAATTGATGCATATGTGTGTTTGTTAGCGTCAAATGCTTGTGTCGAGTCATAATGGATGTTTTGCGAGAATTTTCCGATTCTAAAGATGTAATTTTTCGAATTTTTCGAGGAAAATGCATGACCGTTTCTATCATGAAAACTTGGCGGCGTCGAGTTAGAACTGACGGCGTCAGTCAACAAACGACTTATTAAATATTTCGTTTTCTGTGCTATTTATAAATTTTTGGAAATTATCAGGTCTTAATTTTCCGAAAATCTGCAAACATCCATTCCACAAGCATTATATCCTAGTGTAGCTGTGTAATATATAGTTTTACCGCCGATTTTACGCGAAGGTTTCGTTTGTTTTCTTAAAATGTACAGGTTATACTTGGCAAGAATAAGAAACACAACATTGGATGGAGCTTATCACGTATACATTCTTCTTGGGAAAGAATTTAACCACTACTTCACACGAATCCTACCGAGCTAATCAGGGGAGTACTAGTTTCTTTCTTCTTTTTACTTACCTTCCTTTATCATAACTTTGATACTTCGTTTAGAACATTGGGGACAATGTTGTTTATGACATGGTTTCAACAAACTAATAAACAAGTAAAAAATTTGTAACAAGAGGAGAATAAAGCGGGAACTTAGAAAGTATGCTTATCCTTGATTATTTGTCTTGTCATTGGTCATTTGTGTAATAAACTATGAGAAATATTCGTTAGGGAAATTTTAGCACCAAATTTAAAATTTTTTATGACATGTACGAGCAAAAACTTTAGTCTTAATAAAGCGTCTCATGGATAGGAGTTATATGACTAGCACAAAAACCGTTTACCACTCAAAATTCCACCCCAAAAATGTGAGGTTCGCCCCTAGATCTTTATGAATAAAAGCATTCACCTTTAATGCTTAGAGAGTGTACCGATAGTATAATAGATTCTAGAACTTGTTTTGTGATGCATTCCGAGATCGCTAGTGACACTACACTTGTGTAGTTAGGAATAACTAAATGATAAGAGGCATTAGGATAACCCTTGTTTGAAACCTGTATTATAATTACTTCTTCCACATCGGTCAAGTAATTACCCCACACCCTTGCGATATAGTCATCTTTAGTACACGATGCCCCTAGTTAACCCCTCAGAGCCTATCCTTTTCGCGGTTCTCGTGATGTTTCGGTTTTTCGGAATATCAATGAAAAGCATTGTTTACAATCCGGCCTCCATCTGCCAAAGGAGAAATCCGGCCGCCCTTGTGATGTACTCATTGTTTAAATATAACAAAAAAAACCCTAAGTTTCTCTCTCTCCAAAGGAGAAATCCGGCCTCCATCTGCCATGCTTTTTCCGAACATAAATCATCTCCCATGCTACGTCCTCTCTACCTTTTAATCTTTATAGGTTCTTGGGTATGCAATACGTATTTTGGGGATGTGTTTTATTTCAGATGGCGGCTGGTTATCATGTTTATTTAAACGGATTTCTTCTTGTTCATTATCAATTCCTTCTTAGCGATTTTGAAAACCCTAACGAATCTTTTTTTTTAATTCTTTCGTTTCTCCTTGTGTTGATTCGAATACTGTTTTTAGGGTTTCGGATATGGTCCTTTGCTGATGTATTATTAAACCGCCATTAGGGTTTCCTAAATCGATCTATTTAAAGGATTATATAAGTCGGTTTTGACTTATTAATTAAAGATCGATTTCTGATGTTCCTCTTATTTTATTGAGGATTGTGTTTCTCGTTGGATATATCCTTAACGTTTATAAAACCTTTTTGGTTTTCACATTCGATGGGGTATGGTGCTTGATGGCTGAATGGAACCCTAATTTTTTAGGGTTTTGTTCATTATTTCTGCTGCTGCTCGTTATGGTTAAGAAACTCTTATTTAGGGTTTCGATTTTTATGAATGGTATGTGATGTTTGGATCTGGTTGTTGCAATGCATGCTTGTTTTCTGTGGGTGGTTATGTTCCTGGACGTGCCTTACATGGTGATGGGTTATTTGTACGTAGGTTATCAATGAGAGAGATGTGTATTTGGATCGATCTGTTTGGAAGGATCGCGTGTTCTATTATTTTCGTCATCAGATCGTGATTTGGTTATGATGTAAGTTAGGGTTCGTCTAGCCCTATTGGTATGCTTATTGCGATCAGTTCTATATGATGTTTGTTGCTATCATAGCTTATTGGGACTGATTAAAGCTGCTGGTTTGCATGTTGCGGTGCCAAGGGTTGGCATTCTGAATTTTTATGCGTTTAGCAGCTTAATGGTCTATTGAATCACATCATGAACTGGTTTCTTGCTGCAAATTTTGTGCTTTATGTTTTTTTTTTGGTAAAAGGGTTAATTCACCCCGGTAAAATATATTACGCCAAAAACATTGAAGTACAAAGGATGAGGGTGACTTCCCTCATCTCAGTCCCTTAGGACACTTACAGACTCTCATATAAGAATGACACGCCATTCTTATAACTTACATAATAAACTTACCACCTACAATGACTATACAAGTGAATAAAAATAGGAATTAAAACATGATTCACTAAAGTAGCACCAAGAACATAGTCATCGTAGAACTTCCATCAATCTTCCATGTGAACCCATCCACATAGAGCTTGAACTTGCATAACCAACCAAAGAAATCCTTGAGCCATTCTCCAACACAATCCGAAAGAAAATCATGGTATCTAGACTCAAAGTTTCACGAACCAGCAACCTGCACCAAACAGCCAATAATGTCAATATCCCATGAATAGGGACACCACGATAATCAAATACAGCAAGAACAAGGGCACCATGAAACAATCCAAGGGTAAATAAACCCTAACATGTAGATCGAATGTGCAAGAGTAACGACCAGATCTAAAGCCATAAAAGATGTGAACATGAGCAAGATCAAGTCGCACCAAACGATCACTAGAGTTTTTGAATAAGAACCCCAAAACTTAGCTTCCATAACATTCATCAACATCAATCAAAAGACCCATAAAAAGAACGAACAACAACATGTCTTTGAAAGATGAACCATGTTAAAAAACCAATATCCACTTGACTTCCATCATACTGATCAACAGCAGCACATCAACGCAACGGCATCAAGGGTTTTTGAACAAGGAACCCAAAACTTAACTTACATCTCTCTCATAACCCACTAACATAATCACGTACATCAGCATTGAACATGCAATCACAAACCAATCCCTAAGATGAGATAACTTGCAGCGTGACTTCCACAAACCAAACGCACTTGTATTCCACAAAACCATAAACGGGTTACTTGCAATTTAGTAAAAACTAAACCCTAATCGAGTAAAGTATTGAGTTAAGCACCAGAAACCAGCAACAAACAGAATGTACCAAACCCTAATCGGATTTAGATATGAGTTAATCCCTAACGAGCAAGTGAAGAAACCCAAAGTTTATATAAGCGTGATGAACCAGAACCCATACTCATAAAACGCATGAAAAGAAAACGAAACCCAAAAGAGATCGTATACATTCAGCCCTTCAATCAAAAAATTGATTATCAATGCGTATTATGAAGATATAATCGTTCCTTATATAGAAAAAATCAATAAGAACCGACTTTACATCAAGGGATGATAAGGAAACGATTTAAAAACACAAAGGCGGTTTAAATAACCCTAAAAAACGATTCACTTAGATCCACCCTTATTCAAGCAACGATTTGATAACACCAATGATAAACACAAAGATCTATCAATAGCAGAATCAAAACGTGATAGGAATTAAAGGGATTAGGGCGAGAAAAAGATGAAAACGATTTAGAAAGTTAGGGATATGAAAAACGCACATAACCAGCCTCCTCTTTGATATAACACATCCCTAAAATCGATTGCATACAAACTAAATGAATCAGAGATCGTTTAGATGTAGAGAGGCGGTTTTAGAGGTGGTTTTAGGCTGGAAAAAGGTTGAAGAGGAGGCGGCTAGGGGGTGGCCGGATTACACCCCTACATTCTGTGCTTTATGTTATAGATGGAAGTTAAGTTTTTGGGGGCTCTTGTTCAAAACCCCATTCACACGAGGATCAGTTGCAATCTCATTCGTCTTGGAGTCTCGTGATTGTCTATGCTGGAAGTTAGGATTTGGGAAATCCTATTTTCATACGTTATTGGTCATCATGCTTGGTGTTCATTATCTTGTTCCTTATGATTTGTGTTCGGTTTTGCATCTAAACATACACCTTTGGAGCAAGTTTGTGCTTTATGCTCTATCTGTGGTTTTAGAGTCTCTCACCAACCTTTGTGTGAAATTTGTGAACTGAATCTCAAGATTGATGTTCCATGTGTGGGCAAGTTGGAGGATTCTTTTTTTTTTGGGTAAAAGGGTTAATTCACCCCGGTAAAATTCATTACACCAAAAACGTTGAAGTACATAGGATGAGGGTGATATCCCTCACCTCAGTCCCTTAGGACACTTACAGGCTCGAATATAAGAATGACACATCATTCCTATAACTTACAATAAAATGAACCTACCAATAATGACACAAGTACATATAACATGACAATACTACTCAAGAAAAAACTTGAGCCTTCTAAATCACTTTGGCGGTCCACCTTAACTTCCATGAAGAATCCATGAATAAACATCCAAGCGATCTTCAACATATAATCAGATGATACAAATGGATTTGAAGAAGTCCATACCATACCACAATAGAATCACCTTAGACACTTCATAGCGTGACAAAACCACCGAGCACTCAATGAACAAAGATAACTCTAACTTCCAATAAACCATCCCACGAGGACCTAATGATCGAATTATGTCCAACAAATAGAAACGGTCTCAAATAGGGTGAACAACCCTAACTTACCAAACATGCAATAACATGGTCATCAAATTGAGTTCTGATTCACAAATTCCACACAGCGGTTGGTGAGAGACTCTAAAACCACGGATAGAAGCGACAAGCACAAACTCGCTCCAAAGGTGCGTGTTTAGATGCAAAGCGAACACCAAAAGAATAACCACATTACCGGCGACCTATAATCATCAAGGCGTGCAAAATATGATCCTAGATGAACAACGACAGCCCAAGCACCACATGATCACATAAAGGTGAAAAGAGTCATCATCATCATCACACCAACCTTAAACACCTATCGACATGTACCACCAGTGGTCGAATCAAAAACAAGTAATAGGGTTTAACAAACCCTAACCAACATATCGACCCATCCTAATCATTAGGAACACGAAAACAAACACCCACAACACAATCCAACGACAACGAGCTTCCAAAGAAAGAAACCCTAACTTCCAAAGAAAGACCCATCCTAATCATAGGGTTAACAAACCCTAACTTCCGACAAAGAAACCATACACAAGACCACATAATAAGCGAATTAGCGACATCTTGTGATAGTAACCAAAATAGGGTTTTGAACAAGATCACCCAAAACTTGACTTACAATCTCTAAAACCCACTTACATAACCTTTAACGGTAGAACATTTAGGCGATTGAGCACGCCACCATCAAGAACGACCATCCGAGGAACAAACATCCCCAAGCCATAAAGTATGTACAATCAAAGACCGAGCTAACGACGGATAATAAATAAGAAACCCTAAACTTAGGGTTTCCTCGGTAAACACAACAAATCCCAACGAGAATCGACCATATAGAAAGGCAAAAAGGTTTTACAATCATAAACCAAGGTCGAAGCAGATCGTACCAAGAAAATTACGGGATACGATCTAAAAACAAATAATCCGAAACCCTAAAAATAAGGGTTTCAGAAAGAAACACCAACCCAGCCACCTCTATTCAAGAAAAACACTACCCTTTATAATCGATTGCATACCAATAAACGAATCAGAAGATTGTTTAGAGGTAGAGAGGCGAAAATAGAAGATAGATTGACCGGAAAAATTAGGAATAGGGGCGGCCGGATTTCACCATAAGGGAGAGAGAGTTTTTTTAGGGTTTTTTTTTACTTTGGGTCGTACAAGCAAGTTGGAGGATTCTTCATGGAAGTAGGTGGAACGCTATAGTGATTTCGAAGGCTCAAGTACATTTCTTGAGTAGTATTGTAATGTTTTATTTACTTTGTCATTATTGGTAGGTTCATTTTTGTAAGTTATAAGAATGGTGTGTCATTCTTATATTAAAGTCTGTAAGTGTCCTAAGGGACTGAGATGAGGGAAATCACCCTCATCCTTTGTACTTCAACATTTTTTGGAGTAATGAATTTTACCGGGGTGAATTAACCTTTTTACCCCAAAAAAAAACATTGTTTACAATCCACCCCCAAATGTACACCCAAATCGCCTTAGCCTACCTTGTATACACTCACCTTTAGTGCATTATTGTTATCATACTAAACCCTTAGTTCAATTATCTAGTTACTTGCATGGTTGCTAAGTCGAGTCATATCTTTTGTACACAGTTTTGGGATGATTGGGACTCATGGGTAAAAGCAATATTTTATGGAGTGACGGGAAGGAACGTTAAATTCAAATTTTTATTTACGTAACTAAATACTACAAGTGTTAAAAAAATCGAAAAAAAAGAGTGTTAAAAAAAATAAATAAAAAAAATGAAGAAAAACATACGGGCTACCATCATACATCTATCTTTATGTTTATGTTTTTCAATTTATGTATGTTTGTTTCAAGTTATTTAGAGTTTAATGAGTCGAGTCTTGGCTTAGCAACGCCATTCTTTTCATGCTTGTAACATAAAATTTTTGACTTGCCACCAATAAATCGCCTATCCAACAAAACCCTTTGTTTACCTACCGTAAGTCTAACGTTACAACCCTTGAAAATACCTCTTAGATAGTTGTTCCTAGGTGCTTACGCCAAAGCGGTGGAGGTTTGATCTAGTCTCAAGCCTATGGTAATCTATGTACTATGCCAGGTAATGAGTGTTTATCTTCCATTTCCATTTACTATATTTCATATACACCCGAGAGATGAGAGAATCCAAACACCCCTTGTGAGGTGCTAGTCCGTGCTTGTTATGACTATTGCGGTGCTTTTACTTGTTATGAATTATGTTAAACTTATGCTTCATGCCCTCTAACTTATAAATTGATTGCCAAAAGCACATTTGCTTAAGGACAAGCAAATACCAAGTGTAGGGATATTTGATAAGGATTTAAAACGTACACATTTAAGGGATCATTTAAGCCCTTAATCGACCACTTTTATGTTTGTTACTGCTTAATTTCGTTCCTTTTCACTTTTTAGGTCTCTTGGGAGCAGAATGCTGGAATGATGCTTATTTGGACGAAAAGGAGTAATACATGAAAAAAATGGCAAAGTCAATATCGAAGCCACTCAAGTGCTAAAAGCGAACTGACGGTGTCCTAACTAAAGGCGTACCGTCCTCTCTGATTTGATAAATAATGCACTGATGGCTCGATGACTTTTGCTCATAACACCGACGGCGTCGAGCTTTGAAGAGGCAGCGTCGCTAAGACTTTTCATCTCGACGGCCCGGATCCGAATTAGGCGGCGTCCGGTGAAGCTCGGCGTCACAACTACAACATGACGCCGTCCATCAATAACTTGGCCAAGGCGAAAACCCTAATGGCGGCGATCGGCGGCCCCACATAAAGCGGCGTCGTCGCAAGTGTAATCTATATATAGAATTCGATTTTTCTGTATTTTAAGAGGTAGACTTTTGGAGTAAAAAACCTAAACGTTTGTAGTCCGACTTGGACAGTATCTTAGGGTCCCAAACCCTATTTTACACATCAAGATAAGTGTTTTAATCCATTAGTATCATTATGTCTTCCATTGAATGTGTGTATGCTTGCTTGTTTAACATGTCTAGCTAAATTTCTTGTGTGTTTACTTAGATCTATGAAACCTAGTTGTTAATTATTGATTGGTTGTCTCTTATCTTAATTGTAATTGGCTTAGGAGTGCAACTAGTCTATCGTTGTGTTTAAATGCTTGAGTAATCTTTGTGAACATTAGTTTATGAATCACTTAGAGTATTTCGTAGTCTAAACATCCAAAGATAACCTTAAAGTTAGTTTATGATTAATCTAGAGGATTTCGTAGGCAAGAACTAAAAGGTATTCTCAAAGAGTTAGGACAAAAGGCACACCCTACGACCTTAGAAAACACAACGCGTTAAGAATAAAGACGTGACAATTCAACCAACAATAAAAGATAACTAGGGAGTAATAGTATGTAGGTAAACACATTTTTAATCATCATACGAGCACACATTAAAAAGACATAGCTACCCGTAGTATTATATAATAGATAGTAGAAGTAATCGGTAAAAGTACCACCCCCAAACCAATTGCCTCGAGATTTTACCCTTAGCTTTCTAAAAAACATATAAAAGATTAAAAAAAGAATCATCCTCAACCCCACCTTAGCATAATACACTTCTTGCTAGTATTCCTATTCCCTTACAGAACGATATCAATACCCGAGGCTTACCCAATGCTACACTACAACGATTAGGTTCACTGCCTAGGGTGTTGAAAAACTTGCTCGACAAAAAGGAAGTTCCTTTGACCCCCGAACGCGCTTTGTAAGCGCATCAGTAAGATAATGGGAGCTAAAGGTGGTGAAGTTGCAAGATCTTTGTAAAGTGTGTTCGGAGATGTTGGTGGTGTTAAAAAGACTAGTTCTTTTGGGTTGGAAGTTTGTTGAAATGATGTGGGTGGTGGACTAGACAAGGGTAGTGGGATTGTTTTCGGAGTCTTAAGGAGTTCCGATAGGGTAATTTTAGGTGGAGACTTGATAGGTGATGGTGGTGATATGCTTGTTGGAGATGATGGAGGTGCTACTATGGAATCATTTGGTGGTGAATGAGTAGTTGGTGATGAACTTTTTGACAATGATTTTGCTAAACAACAAGGTCGGATGCTAATCCGTGCGGTTTTTCTAGATTTGGGTGGTGGCACTACGGAAGGTGGTAGGATGAAGTTTTGGATTTCTTGAAAGTGATTGTTTTGACTAGGTGGTTAATCAATGTTGGAAGATATTTTGGAAGACATGATGATGATTGTTTGTGAGGTTGAGAGTGATGGATATGCAAGCATTTTGGGAACCTTATTTATAAAGAAAATAGTGCATTGTAATGAATGTTAGACCCAAAATGTGGACTAAAATATAATGATTAGATATGAATTTAAGGCATGTGATCATGAGAACACAAGCATTAAGTAACATACTCATTAGTGAAAGAGCTAAAATGATGGAAATATGAAGTTTTTTTTTTTTTGGGTAAAAGGGTTAATTCACCCCGGTAAAATATATTACGCCAAAAACATTGAAGTACAAAGGATGGGGGTGACTCCCCTCATCTTACAGACTCTCATATAAGAATGACACGCCATTCTTATAACACATAATACAACTTACCACCCACAATGACTATACAAGTGAATAAAAATATGAATTAAACATGATTCACTAAGGTAGCACCAAGAACATAGCCATCGTAGAACTTCCATCAATCTTCCATGGAGAAACCTCCAACTTGCCCACAACACATGGATCATCTCTCTTGAGCTTGATTCACAAATTTCACACAAAGGTTGGTGAGAGACTCTAAAACCACGGATAGAGCAGCAAGTACAAACTTGCTCCAACGGTGTATGTTTAGATGCAAAACCGAATACAATCACACCAAGCATGATGACCAGTAACGGATAAAAACAATCACGCAATCCCAAGATGAATAAGAGTGCAACTGATCCGTGATTGTATGAATGGGGTTTTGAACAAGGGCCCCCAAAAACTTAACTTCCATATGTATCATAAATCTGTACCCATAAACGCTTCATCACCAATCCTTACTTGCATCATGGGAACACATTCGAACGATAAACATAGGGTTTAGGACCCTAACACCAATAACGACAAACAAACGACTCTCCACCCACATGCAATCAATATTCCGTGTGACCCATAGTCACGCACAAACAACCAAACACCAAAACCAATGTCGATCAACATGTATAGAGGCCACATAGGGTTAACGTAGTCAAACTGAAACCATGAACTTCATTGCAGCAGCAACGATAGAAACAAGTAATACCATTCAGTTGCACGCGCAAAAAACCCTAACTTACACAAGAAACAGCCAAATCGATTTGTAAAGATGATCATTCAGAAACCCAACATCAAATCGACCAATACCAGACTTAATAGTCACTTACACTCTCTCATAAACCCACTTCCCAATAACCTCCATCAATAAGAACATAAGAACCCTCAACGAGTACTTACAGGTAACGAATGGACAAATGGTCCAACTTGCAGAAACTTTTTGGGTAAAGGGGAGTAATCTTGCACCCTGGTAAAATATATTAACCAAAAACGTTTAAGTACAACGGATGAGAGTGAATCTCTCACCTCGGCCCGTTATATGGGCAACATACACACACTAAAAGTGCACTTAACCAAACAAATTACATAAGAAAGACATGCCAATCTTATGAACGACTAAACAACCAAATTTACTTCCTACCACGACCTAAGAGACTAACATCATACATGTCACACATATCCTCCAAGTGTCTCGGTAGATCGTAGACTTGCTCAAACATAATCATCAAAATCTTCAAGATCAAAACCCCCACCACCCCGAAGCCAAAATGACGCCATAGGGTTATTTGGCTCCAAAACCATGATTCACCGTCGAGCAGTCACATTCCCGACTTTAGAAAGCGGATTACTTGCCTTGGTAGCGAGAAGAAGTCACGGTCTCCGGAGGCTTAGGCGCCTCACCAATCGAGAGTCCTTCCCGAGAACCATCAATACCGCTTCCTTAGTAGTACCGGAAGACTTCCCGTCTTCGCCTCGTCGATAATAGATTCAACCACGGTACTTTGGATGCCGTATCATCTTCCACCTCAAGAGTCCCAAAAGGGTTAGACGTAGTGATTGGAGTACCTGTAGTATTAACACTAGCAGCTGCCGGTGTCTTCGTCTTTGCAACATATACCTGCTTCCTAGGTGCAAATCTAGGACCCTTTCCCATATTAATACCACCAGTCATCTTCGTACCTTTTGGTTTGCCTTTCCGATTCTGCACCACCTTAAAACCATCAACAGGTTCTTCCACATTCGCGGTGGGAGGGACATCATTTTGCTCCTTAATACTCTTAGGACAACAAGCAGTAACATGCCCAAAACATTCCGCACAATGTGGCGGCTTCCATTCATATTCCACCTTGATACTTGCCGTAGTAAAACCACTATCATCCTTATTAGGGATCGCCATAGTCACCATATGTTTTAGCTCAGATTCTGATGATAATTCCACAAGAGCACGTGCAAAACTTATGCGACCCCATGAATCAACACACATGGAACTAGTAAAAGCATCTAACATAATCGGCTTCCCTACTTGAGTAGCAATTAAGCTCAACCCATCTTCCGAATATGCAAGTAATGGCACATTATGCAATTTAATCCAAACGGGAACTCTAGTAACCTCACTTTTAGACAATAGCACATCTGGAGTCCATTTAGTGAGAATGAGAGGAGAATTGCGAATTATCCAAGGGCCCCGTTGAAGAACATTCTCAACACCCTCTTTAGAATCGAATTTAAAGAGGAAAACACCATCATCATTCTTCATTATTTTCTTAAAACCAAACTTACCCCACGTGTTGGTGACGTAGTTCTGAACCAATGGAAATGCAACATTCTTGCCAACAAAGAAGCCAACAAGTGTATTATCATATCGGTTAAATACACCCTCCATAGCAGCCTTTGGAAGCACCGTATCATGATTTTCAATGCGAGTCTCATTCACCAAGGCACGAAAATTAACTTTCCTAGAGACACGTTCCGGGTTTAATACATTAGCAAATGACCTCACTTCGTTGTTATCACTACCAATCACGTTAGGACCAGAAGTAGAAGCATTTACCACGTTCTTGGGTGTACTCACACTAGGACCAGAATTAGAATTCACCACATCAGCAGCAGAATCCAACCCACCCACAAACGTAGCACTATAACTTGTGTTTTCCAGATTAGTATTACCAACAGAATCTGAATGAACATCATGCGTGCTAGGGTTTAGAACAACCCTAGCAGCTTTACGCAACTCAGGACCATCAGTGTCCCCCTCAATACCACGTTCACCTTTGAGACGTTTAAACCTAGCTTCCAACGCCTGAATATCAACCCTATGATACGGATTCGTGTCCGTGTTCACACCAACTTGATCGGCCAAGTTGGTGGCTGTTTTTGTAGCTTTCACCGAAGAGCTATCCTTGTTCAAAAAACCTTTGTCCATCTCTCCACAACCCCACTAACAATCCCAAGAACAGGCTACACCAAGCATAAACCAAGAAAACCAAACAAAAGAAAACCCTAACACGCCCCAAAAACTAACCAGCCCCCATGAAAGATGATCCAAGATAGAATTATTCACGTTAAAAGCACTCTTGGATGTATACAATCAGAATCCAAAATAACCCTAACAAGTTAGGATCACGTTAAGCAAGAATATCAGAAAAAACGATTCAATTTAAAACCCTAAAAAACGATTCAGCAAATCTAACTAAAACGAGAGAAAATAAAGCACCAAGCAAATCAGGAACCAATTAACAATGAAGTTAATGAAGAACTTGCAGAAACTTGAAAGATAAATAATTGAACGAGTAGCGGCATCAATAAAAAGACCAATCAAACATAAAATACAAAACCCTAAAAAAGATTTCATTCCTGAAAAGTGCTGATCGGCCTTTAATACATCATAAACGAAACCCTAATAAAGCATTAGGGTTTCAATGGCTATAGCAGAAAACACGCGCCCCCTCATTAATATAACACACCCCTAAAAATCGATTGCATACAACCAAAGCGTGGATGTAGAGAGGCGATTTTAGAAGATGATTTTGGCAAGAAAAGGATTGAATAGGAGGCGGCTAAGAGAGACGATTTCTGTCCAGAATAACACACCTCTACCCAAAAAAATAACACACCGTCAAAACCGATTGCATATCATTCATGGATGAATGATAGAGAGGCGGTTTGGTGGCTGTTTTGGCCGGAATAGAAGGGGTAGAGGCTGCCAGAAAATCGCCCCTAGGGGAGAGAGAAAATTAGGGTTTTTTTCCCTAGAGAAAATTAGGGTTTTTTTCCCTAGAGAAAATATGAAGGTTTATAGCCAAAGTTAGAAAAATAGAAGAGAAATTTAGCTTCTGTCCCATGGTTCCCACGGATATGTTCCTTTAGGGAACCGTCCAGTGTAAATGCTGGGATCCGTGGTACTGGTGACTCAGGCAGCTCAAATTTTTCCTTTTGGAAACATTGGTGCCTAGTGTGTGCCTATATGCAAACTATTTGAATTTGCGGTTATCTCGACTCCTAAAAAGAAAAGAAAATAAACTAAGAAGTGAAAAAGCATATTATTATGTGAGATAACCCGGGTGCTCCTTAATTCATTGTTGCTTAAATGAATGTACCCGAAAACACATATTAGTTATGTGGTCCCTTTAGCATTCAAAAGACATAAGATGCAATGAAAAACTGGTTTTTACTTTGTATTAATAATGAAAAGGTTTGTCCTAGACGTGAGAATAGCATTAGGAAAATGATACGGGGAGAAGTATCCTTTTAGAAAGCATTTCGAAAAGTTTTTTTTTGTAAAAAAAATTATCGTTAGTTTTGAAAGGATGAAAGACAATATAGCTTGAGTTTTGAAAATCCCCATATTGTTTGTGAGTTGTGTGTGAAATAGATATCCTAGACTCAGAAAAGAAGGTAAGGCTAACGTTTACATACCTTGTAGAATTGAGAAACAAATTGTGGAAAACTAGAAGGGGTTGAATAGTTTTGCCGATTTTAAGTTAGTTTCAAAAACTTTAGATTCGATATTATGTGAAATCGTATGGATGAAGAGAAAGTATAGATCTAATGGTAATGCAAGTAAATAAAGTAAAGTAAAGGATAGAAATGACACAACCGATTTATAGTGGTTCGGCTACAAGGACACCTTCCTTGCCCTACTCCACTCCCCGAGTCACCTACTCGAGAGTTCAAGCACTATGTCAACAAACTCCTTCAACTTGGAGGAGAAGCCTTCACAACGTTGCTTACACTTTTTTCCGGTACAAAGCTAAATACCGAGTCCGTAACACGGTGGACCAAACCAACACGACCATTACACAACAACTATGTGAAATATCAAATACAAGATCTTTGCTAGTACTTATCTGAAATCTTGTGGAGGAACAAATCAATCAAGGACCCTTGCTTGGATGACTTGTAGGATGCTCATGGTCTGAATAGCCTTAGAGAAGGACCTATGATGAGAATCACTAAAGAAAGAAAGAAGAACAACTCTCTAGATCAAGTGATCTTTGTTAGAAGAGAGTGAGTATATAGAGAGAGTTAGTAAGAGGAGGGTGAGTAACCGAGTCCGTAACACGGTGGACCAAACCAACACGACCATTACACAACAACTATGTGAAATATCAAATACAAGATCTTTGCTCTCTGAAATTGGAGGAACAAATCAATCAAGGACCCTTGCTTGGATGACTTGTAGGATGCTCATGGTCTCGCCTTAGAGAAGGACCTATATGAGAATCACTAAAGAAAGAAAGAAGAACAACTCTCTAGATCAAGTGATCTTTTGTTAGAAGAGAGTGAGTATATGAGAGAGTTAGTAAGAGGAGGGTGAGTTAGAATGAAGAAATGGCTCTCTATTTATGGCAAAATCCCGGATCCCATGGATCCCTCCCATAAGATATGTTTGTACGCGGGAATGAAGGGATACGTCTAGTGTAAAGCCGTGGATCCGTGGGACGCTCCTCTTTGCCCATGGGTTTTTTGGTTATGGGTCATGGGTCATGGGTTGGTCCATGGGTATTTCATTAGATACAATGTATCTAATAGATGCAATGCATCTAGTCAAATGGGTATAGGTCAATACCATGGGTTATGGATATGATCCGTGGGTTGTGATTTTTACCCATCCTAATAAACTATTACAACAAATGATTTATTACAACAAATTGTATTAAGTGACTATATGTAAATGCTTTACAAATATAACATGTATCCTTATAATTGTACTTAAGATAACATTATATTTGTTATCAACAAAACACAAAGAGATCGCAAAATATTAATAAATGTTTTTACGGTTTATTTGTATTAACAATCTCCCCCTTTTTGTTGATGACAAAACATAATGTTATGATGAGTAAAACTTAAGATTAGATGTATGTTTTGAAAGCCCTAAGTTTCACTTCTTCTCCCCCTTTTTGTTAAAACAAAAATTTTACCCCATCGAAGAAATAAAAGGTGGAAAAATAGTCCACGTATCGCTTACTCCCCCTTGACGGTAGCTCCCCCTAGTTTGGGGCGTCAAGTGAAGAAAAAATAAAAAATTCTACAAAGAAAAGGTTAGTAGTAACATGCATAAGTAATCTTGTGATTTGAAGAGAATCAAGATTGGGAGCCAAGGTATGTAAACAAGGCCTTGTAATAAAACAACAAAATGTAGTGGTATTTATGCCACATACAAGCATGTAAAAGTAAGAACAATACTTTGTTCTTATAAAATGACTCAAAAGAAAAAGAATACTAAAAATAGAAAATAGTAATAATGATTCCTTCCATGCTTGCATAAGGTTATGGATGGATGTTTTGATGAGTAATGATATTGATGCGGTCATAAAATGAGGTTGAGCATGAATCACATTTCTTCCCTAACTTCTATTGCAATATCCCTAGTGGATTGGCAATGTTCACAATGTAAGTGATGTGGGTAATGAGTGCGGAAGTTTTCCGGGTTGTTTTGATTTGTGAGATGCGGAAGATGTGGTGGAAAAATAAGAAAATACGGATCAAAGTCCGGAATGTTTGAAAGTGGTGGTGGAAAAAAACCTAGATGTTCTTGTAGCTCAATGGGAGCTAAGGGTGGTGAGGTTTCAAGGTCTTTGAAAATTGTGTTTGGAGAAGTGGGAGGTGTCAAAAAGGCTATTTCTTTTTGTTTTGGTTTGTTAGGACCGTAAAACATATGATTTATGTGGTTCGGGAGGTCGGGGTTGGTGATTGAAGATGAAAGTATTCATCTTGTTTAGAGAGAGAAAGTAGAGAGAGGGAGGAAAAGATAAGGATAACTTGAATAAAATGAAAATAATACAATACACCTAATGCTTAACCTCACCCCTCATGGAGAGTCATGAGGGGTATTTATAGGCTCAACAAACCAATACTTTGCCACTTAAACGATACTAGTCCCTATGGGCAAAGTTTACTATGCATCTAGTCCAATTCACGTAAGTGACGTTATCTTTATAAAAAAGCAAGGCTAACAATCTCCCTCCAAGATATCGTCACACGTGAATGGTTACAATGAGACCTATAAATACAAAACAAAGTAAATTACAATAGTAATGAACAATGTTGACTTTGTTGAAGCGCAGAGTCTCTGTAGTCTAGATACTCAGGCAAACTTGACCCTTCCAAAGAACTCGGCATTTGATCTTTGGCTCTGACGGCATAAATCCTTGTAGCTCTGAACTTCAACTGTAACGGTCTAGTTAGGTTATTACTCCCTCCTAACTAGTGAGCCTTTTTCTTTCTTATGCTCCCTCCTGAATCGACAACGCTCTTTCTTAAAATCACTTTAGTCATCAAACACGCAGCGGAGAAGATAGACTCTTGATAATAGCATAATGGTTGTCGTTCTGGGAACATCATAACAACATAACTCACTTAGTATTGCATCCAAGTTGGTAAAAAGCCCCGATGTACACCACACTACTTCTCCTTTTTCGGGTCTTAAGCATAATTCCCTTCGTAATCCAATCACGGAAGATGAAATACCAACTTCTCCCTCCTGATGGTTGCGAGCTATCGGAATCATCATAATTTTGCGTACATGCCGTATTTTTTTTGGGTAAAGGGGAGTAATCCTGCACCCTGGTAAAATATATTAACCAAAACGTTTAAGTACAACGGATGAGAGTGAATCTCTCACCTCGGCCCGTTACATGGGCAACAGACACACACTAAAAGAGCATTTTAACCAAACATATTACATATGAAAGACATGCCAATCTTATGAACTACCAAACATTCAAAATTACTTCCTACCGCGACCTAATAGACTAACATCATACATGTCACACATATCCTCCAAGTGTCTCAGTAAATCGTAGACTTGAGCAGAATAATCATCAAAGTCTTCAAGTTCTAGTCCCCCACCTCCCCTAGACGCCAAAAATGACGCCATAGGGTTATCCGGCACCAAAACCTCATCCTCTTCACTATCAGAACAAGTCACATTCCCGAATTTAGAGAACGGATTACTTACCTTAGTAGCAGAAGAAGTCATAGTCTCCGGAGGTTAAATAGGTGCATCAATATCAACACGAGATTCCTTCCCCCGATAACCATCCATACTCGCTTCCTTAGGACAACCAGAAGAATTCCCAATCTTCGCCTCATCATTAGTAGAATCAACCACAGACTTGGGATGCCCGTGTCATCATGCACCTCAAGAGTCCCAAAAGAATTAGATGTAGTAATAGGTGTACCTTTAGCATTACCACTAGCAGCTTCTGGTGGCTTCGTCTTAGCAACATATACCTGCTTCCTAGGAGCAAATCTAGGACCCTTACCCATATTAATACCACTAGACATCTTTGCACCTTTGGGTTTGGCTTTCCGATTTTGCACCACCTTAAAACCATCATCAAGTTCTTCCGCAGTCGAGGTGGGAGCGACATCATTATGCTCATTAGCGACATCATCAAGTTTAGGACAACAGGCAGTAACATGCCCAAACACTTTACATTCCGCACAATGTGGTGGCTTCCATTCATATTCAACCTTGATACTAGCCATAGTAAAACCACTATCGTCCTTTTTAGGGATCGCCATAGTCACCACATGTTTAAGATCAGATTCCGATGATAATTCAACAAGGGCACGTGCAAAACTAATACGACCCCATGAGTCAACACACATGGAACTAGTGAATGCATCTAACATAATCAGCTTACCCACCTGAGTAGCAATAAGGCTCAACCCGTCTTAGAATATGCAAGTAGCGGCACGTTATGCAATTTAATCCACGAGCACTTTGGTAACCTCACTTTTGGACGATGTACGTCAGAGTCCATTTAGTGAGAATGATAGGCAGTGCGAATAATCCAAGGGCCCCGCTGAATGACATTATCAACGCCCTCTTTAGAAGCAAATTTATAAAGGAACACACCATCGTCATTCTTCATGAGTTTCTGTAACCCAAACTTACCCCACGTGTTAGTAACATAATTTTGGACCAAAGGAAAGGCAATATTCTTGCCAACAAAGAAGCCAACAAGAGTATTATCATAACGGTTACACACACTTTCCATAGCAGCCTTAGGAAGAACCGTATCATGATTATCAATACGATTATCATCCACTAATGGTCGAAAATTAACTTTCCTAGTGACTTTTTCCGGATTTAAGACATTAGCAAATGACCTTGCGTTATTGGACACATGATCACTACCATTACCATCAAGACCAGCAATAGAATTCCCATCCATCGAATTAACACCAGGGGAGACCAAATCCGGATTCACACAAGTATCCGAACCAATAGCATTAGTAGAATTCACATTAGTGCTCAAATTCACCCCACCCAAAATGGAACCAGCCATATCATCAACCCATGGATCCGGACAAGTTGCTTGTTCCAGGTTAGAGGAACTCCAAACAGATTCAACTGTGCCTTCGTGAGTACTAGGGTTTCGCAAAACCCTAGTAGCCTTCTTGCACTTCCGGGAACATTCGTATCACCACCATTGCGTGCTCTCCTTTGAGACGTTTAAGCCTAGCATCCAAAGCATTAATATCCAGCGAAGCATACGGATTAGATTCCATATTCAATCCAACTTGATCGGCCAAGTTGGTGGCTTCTTTTGCAACCTTCTTTGACGAACCATCCTTGTTAAAAAACCCTTTCTCCATCACACGAAACCCCAAAAACAATCACACAACAAACACTAGCTGCAACAACAGCCCAACGATAGCCTTAAAACGACCAAGAAAACCCTAACAGAAAGTTAGGGTTTAAGCGCAATTCACCACCTAATAGAAAGGTAATACGTACATGCCGTATTACCTTTTTCTTGATGCAATATTAAACCATGTTTGAGCATAATTCCGTGAGTATATGTCGCAAAAATACTCTCAATACGTCTCTCAAACCAACCTTAAATCGAACCTCCTTTGAATTCACCGCCTAATTGAAAAGGAAGTAAACATCCCAACTTTGTGACTTGCTGCTTGTTCTATATTCTTGATCAATCCACAACTGCGTGTGACACTGAGCACAACAACGTAACTCCTTAAAGTGATGGTTATACACTGTGAGCACTACAACGTAACTCCTTACATCAGTTATAACCAGATTGTCAATTCATAATGTGCCACAACAAGTTATCTTGAGACATGCATCCAACCAACCAACGTCTCAAAGATAAAGAATCTCACCCGTGAAATGGCACTTCAATTTCGCATCAATAATACCGTACAAAAACCCCGTAGTCATTTTTTCAGATCTTCGCTCAAACCGTGAATTATGTATCCCTCCGTGAAAATTTTAATACCAATACCACTTTTTACAAAAAAAAATGCCTCAAAATATTTTGTCTAAAATATTCGGATATCATTTTTCTTGTTTCAATCAATAGATTGATTCAGTGCATCATAAATTTAAACACTCTAATGTAATCAGTCCATCAGCCCACCAAACGAGATCCAGCAGGTCGTACATAAGGCCCAATCGTCCAACAAGAAATCAGAAACCCACGTCCAAATCTATTCGTTCAGCCCATGTATGTGAAAGTATCCGGTTATAAATGACTTATATCATTTTAACCTAATCTCATTTAGACATAAACCTAAAAATCACTTGAGATAAAAAACGCCTACCACCATATTTCTCTCAACTAGATCTAAGAAAATAAAAAGTACGCATCTCCTTTCTTTCACATCCACTCATCAATCTGCTTCTCAACTCATCTAATCTTATATACATCGAATCATTCATACTCAACCTTACCTTTACCTTTTCATTATAGTACGAATCAAGGACGATTCTTTTGAAGCTTCAAGATCCTAATTGGGTCTCGGGTAAGGTTTGTGGTATGTCTTTCGTTGTTAATTTGAGTCTTTAACGAACAAAAGAAAAGAGATAACAATAATTGTTATAACCTTTTCTTTATCTTCGAATAGTAACACAAGTTGGGTCTATGATGATATTTGTTCAACCAAAAAAAACATATTGGAATGATATGTGAAACGGTTGACAAAAAAACTGAGATCAATTAAATATTTTTCTTTTTGAGTCATGATTGAAATGGATCAAGAGTTAGGATAGATTGTAGTTTGATGTTGTTGGGTTGTGAATATGGCTTAGGTTAACTGTTTGTGTCATTTTATTTCATTATCATTTGACCTTATGGACCGATGAATTAAGATGAAACTAAGGTCATGACGTTTATGGTAATTGGTATTTTGTGGTCGAAATACAGTTTACGCGTAGGTTTTTTTTTCGGTTCTTGCTCGTACAACAAAATCTTACGCGTAGCTTTTTGCTTATGCGTAAACATCCTCGCTTATGCGTAACTTGAGCTTAAGCATAAACGAGTCTTAGTCGTAACCCATTCTTATGCGTAAGCCTAGGCTTATGTGTAAAAACATACGCGTAACAATCCTTACGCATAACTTTCCAAGTTATGCGTAAATTTATCTGAAGATAGGTTATGCGTAGAAAACGAGGGTTTTGACCATTTGACTTTTTCCTGCGAGGTTTCCGACCAATTTTTCGACCATCTTCAAGGATACCCAGAAAAAGTGACTAGAAACTGCTTCTTTTTTTCCCATATGACCACTCGAATCTGACCAGATTGACCAGGAATATTTCACAGAATTTGTACAAAAAGCGTCTTAAAAAGATAGTACATATATTTGTTTTGGACAGAAATGACACAAGACAAGATATTGTAAACTTTGACAGAACCATATGACTTTTTTACCAAAAAGGATACTAGAACTTGTTAAAAACTGTTTACTCACACTAATCGGAAAAAAAATTTCCGACTAACAAAAATAGTACTAAAAACAGCCTAAAACAAGATTCGAAAACCACAATAAATCATCAAAACGTAACCATGGCTCTGATACCACTTGTTAGGACCGTAAAACATATGATTTATGTGGTTCGGGAGGTCGGGGTTGGTGATTGAAGATGAAAGTATTCATCTTGTTTAGAGAGAGAAAGTAGAGAGAGGGAGGAGAAGATAAGGATAACTTGAATAAAATGAAAACAATACAATACACCTAATACTTAACCTCACCCCTCATGGAGAGTCATGAGGGGTATTTATAGGCTCAACAAACCAATACTTTGTCACTTAAACGATACTAGTCCCTATGGGCAAAGTATACTATGCATCTAGTCCAATTCACGTAAGTGACGTTATCTTTATAAAAAAGCGAGGCTAACATGGTTGTTGAGATCTTGTTGGAGTCTTAAGGAGTTCCAAAAGAGTGACTTTTGGTGGTGAGTTGATGGGTGATGAAATTGGTGTACTTGTTGGTGATGAAGGAGGTGCTATAATGGAAGCATCTTGTGGTGAGTTATTTGTTGGTGATGAGTCATTCGATGATGGTTTTGCTAAGCAACAAGGCCGGATGCTAATTCGTGCGGATATCCTAGATTTTGATTGTGGTATTTTGGAGGGCGGGAGGACAAAAGTTTGGATTTCTTGAAATGGATTGTTTGCATTAGGTGATTCATCTAAGTTGGAAGATCTTTTAGAAGACATGGTGGTATTTGTTTGTGAGGATGAGATGAATAGCAAGCAATGTTGGGAATCCTACTTATAGAAAAAGAATTATGCATTGCAATGAATGCTTGACCCAAAATATGGATTAAAATCTAATGATTAGATATGAATTTAAGGCATGTGATCATGAGAAAACAAGCATTAAATCACATACTCCAAAACAAAGTGAGAAAAATAGAAGTTAAAAATAGCTTCTGTCTCACGGATCCCACGGATCCTTCCCTTGAGGGATCCGTCCAGCATTAAGGTTGGGATCCATGGTACTGGTGATTTAGGCAGCTCAAAATTTTCCTTTTGGAAACATTTTTGCCTAGTGTGTGCCTATATGCAAACTATTTGGAGTTGCGGTTATCTCGACTCCTAAAAAGAAAAGAAAAATAAACTAGAAGTGAAAAAGCATACTATTATGTGAGATAACCCGAGTGCTCCTAATTCATTGTTGCTTAAATGAATGTACCCAAAAACACATATTAGTTATGTGTCCTCTTTAGCATTCAAAAGACATGAGATGCAATGAAAACGGGTTTTTACTTTGTATTAATAATGAAAAAGCGATTTGTCCTAGACGTGAGAAATTGCTTTTGTGAAATTGATACGGGAAGAGGTATCATTTTTAGAAAACGTTTTGAAAAGAGGTTTCTATGTGCGAAATAAAAACGTTTTATTCTTTGAAAAGAAGATGTGTATGTAATTATGTGTTTGCAACTTGTACTTATTTTGAAGGAAATAAAAAAACTATGAGTTATAAGTGAAAAACTTATTTTGGGTTTTGAAAATTCCCGTATTGCTTGTGAGTTGTGCGTGAAATAGAGATCCTAGACTCCATAAGAAGAAGGCTAGTGTTTAAATACCTTGTAGAGTTAAAAAATAAATTACGACGATTGTTCCATGAGACCAAGACCAAGGCAAGTAGGTTGAATTGTTCCGCTTCAGCGGTTTGGTGAGGGCGTCGGCTATGTTGTCTTCGGACGCTACCTTCTCAATAGAGATGTTCCCTTTTGAACATCGTCTCTTAAGAAGTGATGACGAATCTCTATATGCTTTGTGCGAGAATGTAATCGGATTCTTGCTTAAATCGATGGCACCTTTGTTGTCATATAGAATGGCTATGTCACTTAGATGAATGTCGTAGTCAACTAACGCTTGTTTCATCCATAGTGCTTGTTGGCATGCTTTGCCGTGGAGACATATTCGGCTTGGTTGTTGATATTGCTAATGCCATTTGTTTCTTAGAAAACTAAGATGTTAAACAACATCCCATAAAAGTACATACCCCACTTGTACTTTTTCGGTCAACATAATCACCGCATGGTCGAATCTGCATATACAATTGTTTCTACTCACGTACCCTTAGGATACCATAATCCTAATTGTGTCATACCCTTAATGTATCTAAATATCCTTTTTGGCTTCTAGATGTGATGTTTTAGGGTCTTCTTGAAACCTAGCACATAGACAAACACTAAACATGATATCCGGCCTACTAGCCATGAGGTAGAGAAGACTACCAATCATGCCACGATATTTTGTGTTATCAACGGATTCGCCGTCTTCATCTTTTGTGAGTTTAGTGTCGGATGACATTGGTGTCCTAATTGGTTTTGACTCTTCTAAACCGAATTTCTTTAACATCTCTTTTATGTATTTAGATTGATTAAAGAAGATACCATCTTCTACTTGTTTGATTTGTAGACCAAGAAAGAAACTAAGTTCTCCCATCATACTCATCTCAAACTCGTCATGCATGACTTTAGAGAAATCATCACACATGTCTTGACAAGTGGATCCGAATATAATATCATCTACATATATTTGAACAATGATTATGTGTGACTCTCTTTTCTTAGTAAAAAGTGTGTTATCAACTAACTCCATGGTGTAGTTGTGTTTGATTAAGAATGACTTGAGTCTATCATACCAAGCTTTTAGAGCTTGTTTAAGACCGTAAAGGATTTCTTTAACTTATACACATGTTTAGGTTTTCAAAATCGATGAAGCCTTGGAGGTTGAGCTACATATACTTCTTCATTAATAAAACCATTTAGAAAAGAACTTTTGACATCCATTTGATAAAGCTTAAGATCATTAGCACAAACATAAGCAAGAAGTATTCTTATAGACTCTAATCTAGCCACGGGGCCATAGGTCTCATCAAAGTCTATTCCTTCTTGTTGGTTATACCCTTGGGCAACGATTCTAGCCTTGTTTCTAGACACTACTCCGTTTGCATCTAACTTGTTTTTATAAACCCATTTGGTTCCTATTATGGTTTGATTACTAGGTGGAGGGACAAATGTCCAAACATCATTAGAAACAAATTGATTTATCTCTTCTTGCATAGCCATTACCCAACTTTCATCTTTTATGGCTTCTTGTGTATTCTTAGGTTCTATGGTTGAAACAAAACAAACTAGGCTACTTTGGTTTTGAACTTGAGACCTTAAGGTTCTTTCGTTTAATTTTCCTATGACCTTATCTACGGGGTGATCTTTAGACTCTTTTATATTTATGAGTTCATTATTTGAAGATTCTTCTTCTTCTTCATTTATCTTTTTCTTTATTACAATAGCTTCACTTTCAACAATCTCGTCATCGACAAGAGGTGGAGAGGGTTTGGGTGGACTTTCATCAAATTTTACATTTAATGACTCTTCTACCTTCATTGTTTCTTTATTTAATATGACGTAAGCTTTGCTATTAGGAGAGTAACCTAGAAAGATACCTTCTGTTGATTTAGGATCAAATTTTTGGGTAAAGGGGAGTAATCCTGCACCGTGGTAAAATATTATTAACCAAACGTTTTAGTACAAAGGCGGTGAGTCCTCGCCTCGATCCTTAGGACACTTACAGACACTCATATAAACGTGACAAACCACGCTTATAACAAACATTGAACACAAACTACAACGACTATATATATTAAAAATTAAATGCAATTCAAGTAGAAAATCCTTGAATCTTCAAATCGTCATAGTAGTTCAAACTTCCAGCTTCAACCAATTGCGTCTTCTATTAGTATTATGCAAAAAGCATAATCTAATAACCTAATAAGAGTGACTTCCGTAAAAAATCGAAATTAAAGCATAAACATGGTCTAAGCGACCCAACCTTCCAGCATATCGGAACTTGAACCAATCTTCCAACAAATACGAATGAAAACATGAAGACAACTACCAAGGATCAAGTCATATGCAACAACAATGATGGAACATGACATGAAATCTTGAGCAACAACAATGATAGACCATGAATAAACAACAAAGGGACAAATAACCCTCGCTAAACCTGTTGTATACCAACGATGATCAAATCAAACAACCACCAAGTCCACACCATCAGTTGCCCACCATACGCATGTGATGACAACAAGCACTATGACAAGATTTAAGTACCACTAAGCTGCCCAAAAGCAACCAAGATAAGAATGCAAATCCGAAGGTATCAAATCTACCATAGACTAAACATAGGGCTGAATAAACCCTAGGATCAAATTTTGTAAGGTAATCTTTAGTGTTAAGAAGAAAACATTTGCTACCAAAGACTCTAAAGTGATCTAACGTAGGCTTTTTGCCTCGAAGTAACTCGTATGGAGTTTTACCTAAAATTGGTCTAATTAAGACTCGATTAAGTATGTACGTTGAAGTATCAACGGCATTGCACCAAAACCTTTGAGGTATGGATTGCTCATTTAGCATGGTGCGACTCATTTCTTGTAGGGTTCTATTCTTTCTTTCAACTACCCCATTCGATTGTGGAGTGCAAGGAGCCGAGAAGTTGTGAGTAATACCATTAGCGTCACAAAAAGCTCCAAATTGCACTTCATTATCGAATTCCCTACCATGATCCGTTCTAATAGACACTATAGGACTTCCTAGTTGTCTTTGGATTTTCTTGCTTAATATTTCAAAATAATTAAACGTTTCCGCTTTGTTCTTTAAGAATTTAGTCCATGTGTACCTAGAGTAATCATCCACTATAACCAAAGTGTAGTATTTGCCTCCATAACTTTAGATAACGGATGGACCAAATAAATCCATGTGTAGTAATTCTAGACACTTAGTTGTAGACACCATGTTTTTAGCTTTGTGACTAGAATGGACTTGTTTTCCTACATTACAAGCATCACAAAAGTGATGTTCATATTTTTTTTTTGGGTAAAGGGGAGTAATCCCGCACCACGTAAAATATATTAACCAAAAAGTTTAAGTACAATGGATGAGAGTGAATCTCTCACCTCGGCCCGTTACATGGGCAACAAACACACACTAAAAGTGCACTAACCAAACAAATTACATAAGAAAGACATGCCAATCTTATGAACTACCAAACAACCAAATTTACTTCCTACCACGACCTAAGAGACTAACATCATACATGTCACACATATCCTCCAAGTGTCTCGGTATATCGAGACTTGCTCAAGATAATCATCAAAATCTTCAAGATCAAAACCCCACCACCCCGAAGCCAAAATGACGCCATAGGGTTATCTGCTCCAAACCTCATCCTCTTCACTATCGAGCAGTCACATTCCCGACTTTAGAAAGCGGGTTACTTACCTTGGTAGCGTAAGAATTCACGATCTCCGGAGGCTTAGAAGCCGCACCAATATCAATCGAGAGTCCTTCCCGAGAACCATCAATACCGCTTCCTTAGTAGTACGAAGACTCCCAGGTCCGCCGCGTCGATAGTAGAATCAATCACGATTGCTTGGGATGCCCGTGTCATCTTCCACCTCAAGAGTCACAAAAGAGTTAGATGTAATGGCGGTGTACCTTTAGCATTAACACTAGCAATGCCGGTGTCTTCATCTTTGCAACATATACCGCTTCCTAGGTGCAAATCTAGGACCCTTACCCATATTAATACCACCCGTCATCTTCGTACCTTTAGGTTTGGCTTTCCGATTCTCGCACCACCTTAAAACCATCATCGGTTCCTCCACATTAAAGGTGGGAGGGACATCGTTTTGCTCCTTTAAACACTTAGGACAACAAGCGTTAACATGTCCAAACACTTTACATTCCGCATGCGATGTGGCGGCTTCCATTCATATTCCACCTTAATACTTGCCGTAGTAAAACCACTATCATCCTTATTAGGGATCGCCATAGTCACCACATGTTTAAGCTCGATTCGATGATAATTCCACAAGAGCACGTGCAAAACTAATGCGACCCCATGAATCAACACACATGGAACTAGTAAAGCATCTAGCATAATCGGCTTACCCACTTGAGTAGCAATTAAGCTCAACCCATCTTCCGAATATGCAAGTAATGGAACATTATGCAATTTAATCCAAACGGAACTCTAGTTACCTCACTTTTAGACAATAGCACATCGAGTCCATTTAGTGAGAATGAGAGGAGAATGCGAATAATCCAAGGGCCCCGTTGAAGAACATTCTCAACACCCTCTTTAGAATCGAATTTAAAGAGGAAAACACCATCATCATTCTTCATAAGTTTCTTAAACCAAACTTCCCCACGTGTTGGTGGCGTAGTTCTGAACCAAAGGAAAAGCAACATTCTTGCCAACAAAGAAGCCAACAAGTGTATTTTCATAACGGTTGAATACACCCTCCATAGCAGCCTTTGGAAGCACCGTATCATGATTTTCAATGCACATCTCATTCACCAAGGCCCGAAAATTAACTTTCCTAGAGACACGTTCCGGGTTTAAAACATTAGCAAAGGACCTCACTTCGTTATTTTCACTACCAATCACATTAGGACCTGAAGTAGAAGCATTCACCACGTTAGGACCAGAATTCACCGCATTAGTAGCATTAGTCGAAGAGACTTTAGTGCTCGAATCCAATCCACCCACAAACGTAGCACTATAACTTGTGTTTTCTAGATTAATATTACCCCAAACAGAATCTGAATGAACATCATGCGTACTAGGATTTAGAACAACCCTAGCAGCTTTACGCAACTCCGGACCAGCAGGTGTCACCCTCAATACCACGTTCACCTTTGAGGCGCCGAAACCTAGCTTCCAACGCTGAATATCAACCCTAGGATACGGATTCGTGTCGTGTTCACACCAACTTGATCGGCCAAGTTGGTGGCTATTTTTGAAGCCTTAACGAAGAACCATCTTTGTCAAGAAAACCTTTCTCCATCTCTCTTAAAACCCACAAACAATCCCAAAACTCGACACACACAATCGGAATTGAAGAAAACAAGCGACGACAAACAAACCCTAAGCGAAAGTTAGGGTTTTAACACTACGGACAATAACCTAACTCGCACCCATGATTCAATCAAAGAAAAGAGATTATAACAAGTGATAAGCGAGGCTTAGATGAATCTAGATCGCTCCAATCGATATTAACCAAAAAAAAACGATTTTCAAAACCCTAAGAAAACGATTTGGCAAACCGAAATAAACAAGGGAAGCGTGACACTAATCCAACCAAGGACCAAAAACAATGATGTTTATCAAGTAACAAAGGCGATTGGTGCAAAGAAACCCAAGATTTGAGGCGATTGACAAAAAACGATTTAGGGTTGTTAGGTTTTAAAAATCGCCAAGAGAGAGAGAGAATTTCGTTTTTAGGGTTAGTGAATTTCATATTTTAATTTAGGTAGATCTCTTACTAGATCTTTGGATGATAGCGATTGAAGAAGTCGCATATTGGCATGACCTAATCTTCGATGCCATAAGGTCGAAGTATCATCCATAGAAGTAAGACAAAGTTTGTCTTTAGGTTCATTACCAATTTTAATGACATAGACTCCATGTTTCCTTTCCTAATTCCTCTTCCTATGGTTATGCCATTTTTTAATATCTTACTACCGGTTTCGGTAAAAAGTACATTGCACTTTTTATCACATATTTGTCTTATACTTAAGATGTTAAAGTTTAGGTTTTCTCGTGACACATCGTTAATGGTTAGAGATTTGTTAGAAATCGTACCTTTACCGATGATTTTACTTTACTATTTCCAAACACCACATTTCCTCCATTGAAGGATTCATATGTGGAGAATAGATCTTTATTGCGGTCATGTGCCTCGTGCACCCGCTATCCTTGACCCATTCATCCGGATCTAGGTCGACCTTTAAGCACACCTAAAAACAATTAACTCAAAGTTTGGTCCCCATTTGTTCATGGGTCCATTAGTGTTAAACATTCCATTCATGTTAGATATGTATGGATAAGGTGAATATGCATTCCATGGTGCAAAGTTTTGAAATGGAAAGCCATTTTGCATATTTGGGTTCCATCCCATTTGATGGTTACTTCTCGGGTAAACATTATTAGGTCTCCTAGATGTGTTTGGTTTTGAAAAAGATGGAGCTTTGTTTCTTGCAAGAATTGGATTATATTTTGGGGGTGGTTGTCTAGTGGTAATATGAGTTGGTTTCTTCTTATTAACAATAACAAAATCAGTTCTAGAGGAAGAAGCTATGTTATTACCACCGTTTGCTTGACAGACCAACGATCCCAGGCTGTACACTAGCGGTTCTCTTTTGTGGGATCCGTGGGATCCGCCACAATGATGGCTGTTTTTCTATTGCTTTTACTGAATTGTGTTTATTTATTTTCACTAGTTGACGTATCAAGTTCTTTGAATGCCTAGACCTTTTGGTTGTTTCTAGTTTTAACACTATCTAGTATCATATCTAAAGTATTAGTACTTATTCTAGCAATCTTAGAATCTAGTTGATCAACTAGTGTTTGAAGTTGAGCAAAGTTCACATTACCCTTTTCTAGGCGTTTCAATTTTGCTTTTAACTCTATGACTTCCTTATCTAAGCGTTGGTTTTGATTTTTCAAAAACTTGTTTTGTTAATTACTTTAAGCTAATTTTGCAAAGTTTGTCATATTCATTATGCAATGAGTCATCATCTAGTGATGAGCTACTATAGTATTCGTGACATACTCGTCATTTGCCATGAGACAAATTTCTTGACCTCCTCCTCGCTCATTCCCCACGAGCCGCTCACGAATGCTTTTGATCATCCCGTTTGGGACACTTACTAATAAAGTGGTTTGGGTCCCCACATTTAAAGTAAGCACGATCATCCCTGGCTTTCGTCTCCTTTGCTTTTCGGAATCCTTTCTTGTCGCCATACGGTTGTTTGACGTATCTTCCTTACTTAAAGAACTTTTAAAGTCCCTTACCGCCATGGCATACTCCTCGATGTCACTATCCGAAGAGGAGTTCTCTTCATCTCTTGAGGCCTTTTTGGCTTTAAGGGCAAGAGATTTGTGTTTCTCTTTCACCTTTGAGGCTTGGAATCTTTAGCAAGGACAAGCTCATAGACTTTTAAGTTGCCTATGAGTTCATCAAGGGTGAGGATTGTCAAATCTTTGACTCTTGATTGCTGTCACCTTGGATCTCCACTTGGATGGAAGTGCCTTAGATATCTCCTAACATGGTTACGGCTAGAAAAGATTCATCAAGTGCTTGTAAAGATGTAATAATAGTATTAAAATTAGCAAAAGAATGATCTATAGTTTCCTCATCCGATATTGAAAATTGTTCATATTGTTGAACAAATAAATCAATTTTATTATTTTTAACTTGTTGATTACCATGATGAGTTACAACTAAAGAATTCCAAATTTCTTTAGAGGTTTTAAGCATAGAAATTCTTTCGAACTCCTTTTTGGGTAAAGCATTATATAAAACCATTTTAGCTTCACTATTTTTGAAAAGCTTTTTCTTCATGTCATCGTTTAGTTTATCATGAGGTATGTTAACTAAATTTCCTTTATCATCTTTTGAGGTAGCTTCAAAATCGCCTTCAACAATAATGTACCAAAGATCAATATCTTTAGACTTCACATACGTTTCGAATCTATTTTTCCAATATATAAAACCATTAGTTTCAAGTAGTGGTGGTCGTTGCATAGATTGCCCTTCCTTGTAGTTTTCAAAACCGATCGAAAAGTTTTTAAAATACGGTTTACTTTAAAACTTTTATAAACTTAGCTCTTGATGCCAATTGTGGAAAACTAGAAGGGGGGTTGAATAGTTTTGCCGATTTTAAGTTAGTTTCAAAACTTTAGATTCGATATTATGTGAAATCGTATGGATGAAGAGAAAGTATAGATCTAATGGTAATGCAAGTAAATAAAGTAAAGTAAAGGATAGAAATGACACAACCGATTTATAGTGGTTCGCTACAAGGACACCTTCCTTGCCTACTCCACTCCCGAGTCACCTACTCGAGAGTTCAAGCACTATGTCAACAAACTCCTTCAACTTGGCGGAGAAGCCTTCACAACGTTGCTTACACCTTTTTCCGGTACAAAGCTAAATACCGAGTTCGTAACACGGTGGACCAAACCAACACGACTATTACACAACAACTATGTAAAATATCAAATACAAGATCTTTGCTACAGAAATCTTGTGGAGGAACAAATAAATCAAGGACCCCTTGCTTGGATGACTTGTAGGATGCTCATGATCTCGCCTTAAGGAAGGACCTATATGAGAATCACTAAAGAAAGAAAGAAGAACAACTCTCTAGATCAAGTGATCTTTTGTTAGAAGAGAGAGTATATGAGAGAGTTAGTAAGAAGAGGGTGAGTTAGAATGAAGAAATGGCTCTCATTTATAGGCAAAACTTGCCACTATTCCCGGATCACGGATCCCTCCCTTAAGGGATCCGTCAGTGTAAAGCTAGGGATCCGTGGGACGCTCCTCTTTGCCCATGGGTTTTTTGGATATGGGTCATGGGTTGGTCCATGGGTGTTTCATTAGATACAATGTATCTAATAGATGCAATGCATCTAGTCAAATGGGTATGGGTCAATACCATGGGTTATGGATATGATCCATGGGTTGTGCTTTTTATCCATCCTAATAAACTATTACAACAAATGATTTATTATAACAATTTGTATTAAATGACTATATGTAAATGTTTTACAAAAATAACATGTATCCTTATAATTGTACTTAAGATAACATTATATTTGTTATCAACAAAACACAAAGAGATCGCAAAATATTAATAAACATTTTTACGGTTTATTGTATTAACACAAATTACGACGATTGTTCCATGAGACCAAGACCAAGACCCCAAGTTGAATTTTTCTCGCTTCAACGGTTTGGTGAGGACGTCGGCTATGTTGTCTTCAGAGGATACCTTCTCAATAGAAATGTTCCCCTTTTGAACATTATCTCTTAAGAAGTGATGACGGATCTATATATGCTTGGTGCGAGAATGCAACATCGGATTCTTGCTTAAGTCAATAGCACCTTTGTTGTCGCATAAAATGGCTATGTCACTTAGATGAATGTCGTATCAACTAACGCTTGTTTCATCCATAGTGCTTGTTGGCATGCTTTGTCGGTGGAGACATATTCGGCTTCATTTGTTGATATGGCCAATGACGTTTGCTTCTTCGAGACCCAAGATGTTAAACAACATCTCATAAAAGTACATACACCACTTGTACCCTTTCGGTCAACGTAATCACCTGCATGGTCAGAATCAGCATATACATAGTTTCTACCCCCGTTCCCTTAGGATACCATAATCCCAATTGAGTCGTACCCTTAATGTATCTAAATATTCTTTTGACGGCTTCTAGATGTGATGTTTTAGGATCTTCTTGAAACCTAGCACATAGACAAACACTGAACATGATATCCGGCCGACTAGCCGTAAGATAGAAAAGACTACCAATCATGCCACGGTATTTTGTGTTATCAACGGATTCACCATCTTCGTCTTTTGTAAGTTTAGTATTGGATGACATAGGTGTTCTTATGGGTTTTGACTCTTCTAAACCAATTTCTTTAACATTTCTTTTATGTATTTGGATTGATTAAAGAAAATAACTTCTTCTAGTTGTTTGATTTGTAGACCGAGAAAGAAACTTAGTTCTCCCATCATACTCATTTCAAACTCATCATGCATGATTTTTGAGAAATCATCACACATTTCTTGACAAGTCGATCTGAATATAATATCGTCCATGTATATTTGAACAATAATTATATGTGATTCCTTTTTCTTAGTGAAAGTTGTATTATCAACTAACCCCATGGTGTAGTTGTTTTTTATTAAAAATGATTTCACTCTATCATACCAAGCTTTTGGGTTTTCCATTGTTAGCTGCAATTCCGGTCCCTAATCTTAATGATACAGTCGATGGATTATTATGGCGTAAGTTGGATGGTAATTTTAGTGGTTTTTCGTTTGGTGCATGGGATTCTATCGTCTTAGGGTCGATGTGGTTGGTAGTGTAATGTTCCTTGGTTCTCTCATTGTATCCGAGGCATGCAATACACTTGTGGCTCGCTATTAGCGGTGAAGACTCAAGATAGGATGCGACAATGGGATGTTGGTCCTAATGTTGACTTGGACTCGCTTAGATGCCCGCTTTGTGAATTGGTTCCATTCTCATTTTCATTTATTTTTGAGTGCCGATTTTCTATGCGGGTTTGGTTTGAGTCCGTGTTTTATCGGCATGGATGCGGTCTCGCCTTCTTTGGAGAGTATTATTCTTGTTCTTATTCCTATATCTAAGGGGCGGTCGGTTGGTAGCATCATTTCTGTTACTTCTTGCGGCTACTACATACTTTATCCGGATGGAGCGCAATGCTAGGATTTTCAAGCGTAAGAAGTCTAGTGTTGCGTATGGTTAGCATCATTGTCTCTACTATTCGGTTGAAGTGGTTACCTTTAAGTTCAAGAAGCTAACCTCGCGGTCTCGTTTGATCCTTGATAAATGGAAGATTCCAAGTATTTGTATTTCTCACGAAGGAGTGTCGGGTAAGGTTGTACTCTTTTTCCTTCTCCAGGTTTTTCCTTTGGGTTTTTCTTGGAAAGGGTTTTTAAGGAGGCAGACTTCAGGTTAACTTGCCCTTTGTGGATTGGGTGGATGCGGGATGCTCGCTTGCTTCAAGTTTTTACTTGTTTATGCCTAGTTAGTTGATGTACTATAGCTAGGTCCTTTGTGTTTATGGCATGTCATAAACACTAGTTTATCAAGCTTTCGCTTGAGGTTAATGTGTACGTCCACCACATTCCATTTGTATAACATTATTTTGTGGTTATATATTTACCGGGGTAAAACCCTTTACCAAAAAAAAAAGAGTTTTCTTTAGTTTATACACGTGTTTAGGTTTTTCGAAATCGATAAAGCCCGGAGGTTGAGCTACACAGACTTCTTCATTAATAAAGCCATTTAGAAAAGCACTTTTAACATCCATTTGAAAAAAGCTTAAGATCATTAGCACAAGCATAAGCAAAACGTATTCTTATAGACTCTAATCTAGCCACAGGAGCATAGGTCTCATCAAAGTCTATGCCTTCTTGTTGATTATACCCTTGGGAAACGAGTCTAGCTTTGTTTCTAGACACTACACCGTTTGCATCTAACTTGTTTTTATATACCCATTTAGTTCCGATTATGGTTTGGTTATTAGGTGGAGGGACAAGTGTCTAAATATCGTTAGAAACAAATTGATTTAACTCTTCTTACATAGCCATTACCCAACTTTCCTCTTTTATGGCTTCTTGCGTATTTTTAGGTTCTATGGTTGAGATAAAACAAAATAAACTACTTTGGTTTTGGACTTGAGATCTTAAGGTTCTTTCATTTAACTTTCTTATGACCTTATCTACGGGATGATCTCTAGACTCTTTAATATTGATGATTTCATTGTTTAATGGTTCATCTTCTTTGTTTATATTTTCCTTCATTTCTATAGCTTCATTTTCGATTATCTCGTCATCGACAAGAGGTTGGGTAGGTTTAGGTGGACTTTCATCAAATTTTACGTTTAATGACTCTTCAACCTTCCTTGTTTCATTATTTAATATAACACAAGCTTTACTATTTGGAGAGTAACCTAAGAAGATACCTTCGGTTGATTTAGGATCAAATTTAGTTAGGTAATCTTTAGTGTTAAGTAAGAAACATTTGCTACAAAAGACTCTAAGATGTTCTAACGTAGGCTTTTTGCCTCGAAGTAACTCGTATGGAGTTTTACCTAAGAATGGTCTAATTAGGACTCGGTTAAGTATGTAGGTTGATGTATCAACGGCATTGCACCAAACATTTTGAGGAATAGATTACTCATTAATCATGGTGCGACTCATTTCTTGTAGGGTTCTATTTTTCCTTTCAACTACCCCATTTGATTGTGGAGTGCGAGGAGCCGAGAAATTGTGAGTAATACCATTAGCATCACAAAAAGCTCCAAATTGCGCTTCATTATCAAATTCCCTACCATGATCCGTTCTAATAGACACTATAGGACTTCCTAACTGTCTTTGGATTTTCTTACTTAATATTTCAAAGTAATCGAACGTTTTTGTTTTATTATTTAAAAATTTAGTCCATGTGTACCTAGAGTAATCATCCACTACCAAAGTATAGTAGTTACCTCCATAACTTTGAATAGCGGATGGACCAAATAAATCCATGTAATGTAGTTCTAGACACTTAGTAATAGAGACCATATTTTTAGCTTTGTGACTAGCATGTACTTGCTTTCCTACGTTACAAGCATCACAAAAATGATGTTCGTATTTTAATTTTGATAGATCTCTTACTAGTTCTTTAGATGATAGCGATTGAAGAAGTCGCATATTGACATGACCTAATCTTCGATGCCATAAGGTCGAAGTAGCATCCATAGAAGTAAGACAAAGTTTGTCTTTAGGTTCATTACCGATTTTAATGACATAGACTCCATGTTTTCTAATTCCTCTTCCTATAGTAATGTTAGGATTTAGTAAATCCAGTTATTAAAGAGTCGGTCACCTCAAGTATATGTAATCGTTAGAAAGCTCGTAGTCGTAGATTATTATAAGTTAAGTAGTATTTAGTTTAAGTAACACCGTGGAGGACGGACGGGTCTTTACCCACTGTATGCCTGATCCACAGCCCGATAGGTGGCGATTTATTTTTTTTGGGTAAAGGGTTTTACCCCGGTAAATATATAACCAAAAAATATTGTGAAGTACAAATGGAATGTGGCTGAAGTACCACATTAACCTCAAGCAAAAGCTTGATAGACTAGTGTTTATGACATACCATAAACACAAAGGACCTAGCTATATTACATCAACTAACTAGGCATAAACAAGTAAAAGAACTTGTAGCAAGCGAGCATCCGCATCCATCCAATCCACAAAGGAGCAAGTTAACCTGGAAGTCTGCCTCCTTAAAACCCTTTCCAAGAAAAACCCAAGGGAAAACCTTGGAGTAGGGAAAAGAGTACAACCCTTACCCGGCACTCCCCTTTGTGAGAAATACAAATACTTGAATCTTCCATTTATCAAGGATCAAACGAGATCGCGAGGTTAGCTTCTTGAACTTGAAGGTAACCACTTCAACCGAATAGTAGAGACAATGATGCTAACCACTTCGTTCAGAGACTTCTTTCGCTTGAAAATCCTAGCATTGCGCTCCATCCAGATAAAGTATGTAGTAGCCGCAAGCGAGAATCGAGAAATGATGCTACCAACCGACCGTCCCTTCGATAGAGGAATAAGAACAAGAACAATACTCTCCAAAGAAGGCGGGACCGCATCCATGCGAGATAAAACCGGATCCGAAACCAAACTCGCATAGAAAAGCGGCACTCAAAAATAAGTGAGAATGAGAATCCGGAACCAATTCACAAAGCGGGCATCTAAGCGAGTCCAAGTCAACATTAGGACCAACATCCCATTGTCGCATCCTATCTTGAGTCTTCAACTTCTGCTTGATAGCGAGCCACAAGTGTATTGCATGCCTCGGGATACAATGAGAGAACCAAGGAACATTACACCAGTCAACCACATTAGCCCTAAGACGCATAGAATCCCATGCACCCGAAACTGAAAAACCACTAAAATTACCATCCAAATTGCGCCATAATAATCCATCGACAGTATCATTAAGATTAGGGACCGAATTGCGCTAACAATGGAAAACGAGATAACCAATCCACCGCCATCGCCAAACACCATTAGCAATCATATCACAAACCGAATCGATAAATTAAAACCGCCGGCAATATATCTAGCGAGAAGCAAATCACGAATTGGGCTTAACGCACACCACCTATCAAACCAAACCGATGTGTCCTTTCCATTATTGATCTTATGCCAGAAAAATGAACGAATCTTTGGACGAATCGCAAGAAGCTTGCGCCATCCCCAGCTAACATCCCCCAAACATGGGACCTCCCAAAAGCTTCTCCCACGAAGTTTATAAGAATGAATCAATTGAACCCATAACGACTGTTTATGTGTCAAAATACTCCAAATATGTGTAGTCATGAGGGCAATGTTAAAATCCTCTAAACGTCGAATACCAAGACCACCTTCTTTCTTAGGCTTACAAACAGAGTCCCAAGCCACCTTAGCTTTCCCTTTTTCATTTCTCCTTGACACCAAAGGAAACCCTCATAAGTCGCTCCAAGTCATGTATAATACGAGTAGGAAGAATAAAGATCAAGCCCAATGCAAATGCATCGATGATAAAAGCAGACCTCACCAACTCAAGCCTACCCCAAGAGATAAGAACTTATTACGCCAATCCTTCACACGACCTTCCAACTTTTCAACAAGCACCTTACGGTCCCTATAAAGAAGTCTCGAGAAATAAGGGAACCCCAAGATACCGACAGGAGAGAACCTTCGCAAATGGCATAGGCGGAGAATAGCGACTTTAATAGCATTAGGCACATTACAAAGAAAGTCAGACTTTTAGGGATACTGGGACAAGACCGAAAAGTTCTTGAAATCCTCCAAAGCTCGCATAATGACATTAATGTAATCACGATGGCCTCTAGCGAACAAGAAGAGGTCATCTGCAAAACAAAGGTTAATAATTCTCTGTTGTTCACACAAATGATGAAACTGAAAATCCACTGCATTAGAAACCTTTGTCTTCAATATAAGAGTTAAAACTTCCATAACCAGAGTAAACAAATAGGGAGATAACGGGTCACCTTGTCGAAGACCCCGCTTACCTTTAAACCAGCCATGAAGATCCCCATTAATACATATAGAATAAGATGTAGATGAGATACATACCATGATCCAGTCAACCATTTTTGCGTGAAAACCAAAACCAATCAGAATAGCTTTAAGAAAAGCCCAATCGACCGTATCATAAGCCTTCTGAATATCAACCTTAAACACACACCTAGGTGGACCTCTCCCTCTATGATAATTCCGCATAAGCTCTTGGGTAAGTAATATATTATCAGATATACGACGACCAGGAACAAAGGCATATTGATTAATACTAACCAACTGACCAAGGCCTTCTTTAATACGATTAGCAAGGATTTTGCTAATGCACTTATACATGACATTACAACAAGAAATAGGCCTATAGTCATTAATCTTAGACGGGGTAGACACTTTAGGGATCAACGATATAATGGTATGATTAATCTCCTTAAGAAGCTTACCATTCATGAAAAAATCCCGAACAGCAGATATAACCTCAGCACCCACAATATCCCATGCTTTCTTAAAAAAAACAGCCGTGAAACCATCGGGACCAGGAGCTTTATCATCCCCCATAGAAAATATAGCCTCCTTTATCTCCGCATCCGTGACATGACGAACCATCAAATTAGCCAATTGGTGTGAAAGAACATTAGAAAATATACCGTACTCATCAAATGGACTACAACTACCTTCAATACCAAGAAACTGTTCATAATGAGCAACAAAAGCACCTGCAACCTGATGACCCTCATACAAGACATTGTTTGCATCTCTCACCAATTCAATTCGGTACTGGCACATTTACTTTTAACAATATTATGAAAGTAAGCCGATTAGAATCACCGCATGAAGCCATTGAACTTTAGATTTCGCTTTAAAAGCTGTTCTTCATCTAACGTAGCCTCCTTATAAGCAAGAAGATAGTGAGCATGTTCATCACGTGAGGTCCGAATTAGACGGATCAGTATCAATAGCCTTTTGGACCTCATCTAACTCCTTCCGAATCCTAACTACCGGTCATGCAGTTACCTTGACGTGCAAAAGCTTCGAAAAGGAGATTTCAGCCCCTTTAAGCGTTGAACCACACGAAACATAGCACAACCATGAACTTTAAGATTCCATCCCGCAGTAACCGTATCAATAAACCCATCTTTATGAACCAAGAAGTTAGAGAATTTGAACGGCTTAGGCTTAGGCCTAGTTACCTGGGGAATACGCAGAACACATGGAGAATGATCTGAAATACGATAAGGTTGAAATATAGCAAACGAACCAGGAAACACGTCAGCAAATTTCAGATTGCCCATCACCCTATCAATTTTCTTCAATGTACCAAATGAGCCTCTTGGTTTCTGATTCCAAGTAAAGTGAAGACCAGTACAATTAAGATCCTCAACCTCCATTTTCTGAACACAATCTTTGAATTCTCGCATAGCAATGTCAGGAGCATAACTACCACAAGAATGATCCTCCAATCTAAGTGCCGCATTAAAATCACCCAACAAAACCCAAGGCCTACTACGCATAAATCCAGCATGGCAAACAAGGTTGGACCAAAGGGCACGCCGATGAACATAGTAATTATCAGCATACACAAAAGAACAGAAAAAAGTTTTGCTGTCCGTCCGAGTATTTACCTGAACATGCATAACCTGGTTAGTTTGAGACATGATCATAACATCAACAATATCATCATTCCAACCAAGAATAATACGGGACCCCTTATCACACAGACTACCATTTGATGTCCACTTCCACCGACGACAAACATTACGACATGTATCATACACCACCGATGCATCAACATGAGATTCCAAGATAGCACATATACTAAGATTATTATCATTAACCACCTGTTTAACCTCTTTTTGTTTAGGGAATGGTTCAAACCCCTTATATTCCAAGAGGCGACACTAAACATCAGGGACATTCAGAACAGGAGTGCTTGCTTACGATTTGTCAAACAAATTACCGTTTCATCATAAACATTAACAACCTCGTCATCATCCGCCAAACCATTAGTCGCATCAACATCATCATAAGTAGCCAAAGAACCAAACGGGTTAGATGTAGATATATTAGGAGTCAAAATTGGATTACTTACCGTAGTTGAAGCATGAGCAGGTTGACTACCTTTAGTAGACACATCAGTAGGGTCATTAGATGTAGAGTTATTAGGTGGATCAATATTACCTACCTGATTATGTAAAGGACCCATACTAGTACTAGCAACGCCTTGAGAGGATTTACTAGTGGAAGGAGTGTTAACAGCTTTGGGCCTATACTGCATATTTTTACCAACTGGAACCCCGTTAAAAACCGTACCACTATTATTGTCCTTAGCATTCCTCTTAGCTTTACCCTTTACCTTCCAATGTAGAGGGTTGGAGCTCATAATAAGATTTTTCTTTCTCTCACTAAAGTTCCCAATCCTCTAACTTTCTCTCTCTAAAACATATTATACGCCTATTTGATCTTATGGTTTAGTGTGTTTGTGAAATCCAATATGTTACAAGTAATACCATTTTTCAATATTTTACTACCGGTTTCACTAAAAAGTACGTTGCACTTTTTATCACATATTTGTCATATACTTAGAAGGTTGAAGTTTAGGTTTTCTACGTGACACACATCGTTAATGGTTAAATATTTGTGAGAAATTGTACCTTTACTGATGATTTTGCTCTTGCTATTACCAAATACCACATTCCCTCCATTGAAGGATTCGTATGTGGAAAACAAGTCTTTGTTACCGGTTATGTGCCTCGTGCACCCGCTATCCTTGATCCATTCATCCGGATCTAGGTCGACCTTTAAGCACACCTAAGAAAACAATTAACTCAAAAGTTTGGTCCCCATTTGTTCATGGGTCCATTAGTGTTATACATTTCATTCATGTTAGGCATATATGGAAAAGGTGAGAACGCATTCCATGGTGTAAAGTTTTCAAATGAAAAGCCGTTTTGTACATTAGGATTCCATCCCATTTGATGGTGGTTACTTCTTGGATAAACATTATTAGGTCTCCTTATAAATGTGTTTGGTTTTGAAAACGATGGACCTTCTCATAAAACTTTGATTTTGTTTTAGTGGAGGTGGTTGTCTAACAGTAACGTGGGTTGGTTTCTTCTTGTTACCGATAACAAAGTACGTTCTAGATGAAGTAGCTACATTATTTCTACTGTTTGCTGGTACAGATCCATGGATCCCTAGTTTTACACTAGACGGTTCCCTTTTCAAAGGATCGTGAGATTCGTGACTAAAGTAGCTTGTTTTTCAATTGCTTTGACGAATTGTGTTTCTTTATTCTCGCTAGTTGATGCATTAAGTTGTTGAATACCTAAACCCTTTTTGATTGTTTCATGTTTTAACACTATCTAATATTATATCTAGAGTATTAGTACTCATTCTAGCAATCTTGGAATCAAGATTATCAACTAACGTTTGAAGTCGAACACAAAGCTCACATTCCCCATCTACTTTCTTTCCCTTTTCTAAGCGTTTTAATTTGTCTTTTAACTAAATGGCTTCCTTTTCTAAACGTTCATTTTTGTTTTTCAAAATCTTATTTTTGTTAATTACTTTTAGACTAATTTTGCAAAGTTTATCATATTCACGATGCAATGATTCATCATCTAATGATGAGCTACTATAATAGAGAGATTCGGGACATACCTCGTTTGAGTCATTTTCCATGAGACAAATTTCTTCGTTCTCCTCCTCACTCATTCCCCACGAACCACTTACGAACGCCTTTTGTTCGTCACGTTTGGGACACTCACTAATGAAGTGATTAGGGTCCCCACTTTAAAACATGCGCGTTCATCCCTTGCTTTCTTGTCGCCTTTGCCTTTCCGGAACCCCTTCTTGTTGTCATATGGTTGCTTGACATATCTTCCCTTTCTTCTAAAGATTGAAATCCCTTACCGCCATGGCATATTCTTCGCCATCACTCTCCGAAGAAGAGTTTTCTTCATCGCTTGAGACCTTTTTGGCTTTTAAGGCAAGAGATTTGTGCTTATCTTTCTTTTCTTTTGAGGCTTCGGAATCTTTAGCGAGGACAAGCTCATAGACCTTTAGCTTGCCTGTGAGTTCGTCGAGGGTGAGGATTGATAAGTATTTTGATTCTTCGATGGCCGTCACCTTTGATCTCCACTTGGATGGAAGTGCCCTTAGATATCTCCTGACATGATTACGACTAGAGAAAGACTCATCAAGTGCTTGTAATGATGTAATTATAGTATTAAAGTTAGCAAAAGAATTATCTATACTATCCTCATCCGATATTGAAAATTGTTCATATTGTTGAACAAATAAATCTATTTTATTATTTTTAACTTGTTGATTTTCTTGATGAGTTACACCTAAAGAATTCCAAATTTCTTTAGAGGTTTTAAGCATAGAAATTTGTTCGAATTCCTTTTTGGGTAAAGCATTATATGAAACCATTTAAGCTTCACTATTTTTGGAAAACTTTTTCTTTTGATCATCGGAGAGTTGATCATGAGGTGTGTTTACTTGGTTGTCGGTTTTATCATCTTTTGTAGTGGCTTGAAAGTCACCTTCAACAATGATGTACCAAAAGATCAACATCTTTTGACTTCACATAAGTTTCGAATCTATTTTTCCAATAAATAAAACCATTAGTTTCAAGTAGTGGAGGTCGTTGCATAGATTGCCCTTCTTTATAATTTTCAAAACCCATTGTGATCGAAAAGTTTTTAAAATACGATTTACTTTAAAACTTTTGTAAACCTTGCTCTTGATGCCAATTGTGAAAAACTAGAAGGGGGGTTGAATAGTTTTGCCGATTTTAAATTAGTTTCAAAAACTTTAGATTGGATCTTATGTGAATTCGTATGGATGGATAGAAAGTATAAAGCAATAAGCAATGTAAGTAATGAAAGCAAGTAAAGTAAATGATAGAAATGACACAACCGATTTATAGTGGTTCGGCTACAAGGACACCTTCCTTGCCATACTCCACTCCCCGAGTCACCTACTTGAGAGTTCAAGCACTATGTCAACAAGCTCCTTCAACTCGGCGGAGAAGCCTCACAACGTCGCTTACACTTTTTTTGGTACAAAGCTAAATACCGAGTCCTTAACACGGAGGACCAAACCAACACAACTATAACATAACAACTATGTGAAATATGAAATACAAGATCTTGCTACATAAATCTTGTGGAGGAACAAATCAATCAAGGACCCCTTTCTTGGATGACTTGTAGTATCTCGTGATCTCGCCTTAGAGAAGGACCTATATGAGAATCACAACAAAAGAAAGAAGAACTAATATCTAGATCAAGTGATCTTAGGTTAGAAGAATGTAAGAATATATGAGAGAGTTTGTAAGAAGAGGGGTGAGTTCAATGAAGAAATGGCTCTCTATTTATAGGAAATTTCTTGCTACTGTTGCACGGATTCCACAGATCCATTGCTTGAGGGATCCGTCCAGTGTTATTCCAGGGATCCGCCAGACGCTCCTCCCTATTTGGGTTATGGGTCATGGATCATGGGTCATGGACCTTGGGTCATGGGTATCCAAATAGATACAATGTATCTAGACATTGGATCATGGGTTATGAATTTGCTCCATGGGTATGGGTCATGGGTTATGGATTTTACCCATCCTTATAAACTATTACAACAAATGAATTATTACAACAATTTTGTTAAATGACTATATGTAAATGCTTTACAAAAATAACATGTATCCTTATAATTTTACTTATGATAACTTTATATTTGTTATCAACAAAACACAAAGAGATCGCTAAATATGAATAAACGTTTTTACGATTTATTTGTATTAACATACTCCACAATAAAATGGTGTATCTGAGAGAAGAAATCGTACATTGTTGGACATGGTGTGATCAATGTTTAATCTTACAACTCTTCCTTTATTCTTTTGGGATTATGCTTTAGAAACTGTTGTTCACATTCTAAATATGATTCCAACTAAGAAGGTTGATAAGACTCCATATGAACTATGGTATGAAAAAGCTCCCAACCTGTCTTACTTAAAGGTCTGGGGTTGTGAGGCATTTGTTAAACGTGAATCAGCTGACAAACTCCAACAAATAATTTATTAAGTGTATCTTCGTAGGATACCCAAAGGAAACTATGGGTTACTACTTTTACTTTTCACCTGAAAATAAAGTGATTGTTGCTAGGTATGAAGACTTCCTTGAAGGGATCTCATATCTCATGAATTTAGTGGGAGACTTTATGATCTGGAAGATGATCGTGAAGATACATCACCTTCTGAAAGCACTAGCCAACCTCAAGTAGAACCTGAAAGTCTGAGTGTTCCACTTGAAGTTGAAGTGGTTCCCAATTGTAGATCTGTAAGGACTACGCATGCACCTGAACGTCTATGTCTTAACGTAGAAGTTGAGGAAAATATGTTAGGGGATCTTGGTGAACCTGTTAACTATAAGGCTGCCATGGCTGACCCTGAAAAGGACAAATGGCAAGTCGCAATGAATGGGGAAATGCAATCTATGAGAGATAACGAAGTGTGTACTGAAGTAGACCTTCCTCCCAATGCTAAAGTCGTTGGAAGCAAGTGGCTCTTCAAGAAGAAAACTGACATGGATGGCTATGTACACACCTATAAAGCTCTTCTAGTAGCTCAAGGGTTTACTCAAACTTTTGGGTGGAGTACGAGGAGACCTTTTCTCCTGTAGCAGACATTAGAGCTATTATGATTCTTATAACCATTGTGGCGTACTATGACTATGAGATATGGCAGATGGATGTCAAAAGCCCATTCTTAAATGGTCGCCTAGATGAGGACATCTATATAACGCAGCCTGAAGGGTTTGTGAATATAAAGTTTCCAAACCGTGTATGCATACTTCAAAGATCCATTTATGGATTGAAGCAAACATCAAGACAATGGAATAAGAGATTTGATGAGGAGGTCAAGAAATTTGGTTTCACTTAAAATCTTGATGAGCCATGTGTATATCACAAAGCTAGTGGAAGTAATGTTACTTTCCTTATCCTATATGTCGATGACATATTGATCATGGGAAAAGAAATTCCAAGTTTACAAGATGTTAAGTCTTATCTTGGGAAATGCTTTTCTATGAAGGATTTAGGGGAAGCAACATATATTCTAGGAATCAAGATCTACAAAGATAGATCAAGGCGGTTGATTGGATTAAGTCAAAGCACTTACATCGATAAAATATTGAAGATATTCAGTATGAAAAATTCTAAGAAGGGATATTTGTCGATGCAAGTAGAACATGGCTTAAGTAGTGAACTATGCGCTTCAACACCTGCTGAGGTGGCACACATGAAGAAGGTTCCTTATGCTTCGGCTGTAGGATCTATCATGTATGCGGTAAGATGTACAAGGCCTGATGTGGCATTTGCACATAATATCACCAATCGATATCAACAGAATCCAGGTGAGAAGCACTGGCATGCTGTTAAGAACATTCTTAAGTATCTAAGGGCTACTAAAGATATGTTTCTAGTGTATGGTGGGAATCCAGATGCAAAACTTGATATCACAGGGTTTTGCGATGCGTCTTTCCAAACTGATAAAGATGATAAGAAGTCCCAGACGGGGTATGTCTTTGTCGTTAATGGAGGAGCAGTAGCTGGAAGAGCAAGAAGCAATGTACGACTGCAATGTCTATTACAGAAGCTGACTACATAGATGCTTCATAAGCTGCGATGAAAGCTGTTTGGATTAGGAAATTCATTTCGGGACTTGGAGTTATGCCCTCAATCGAATTACCTTTAAATGTGTATTGTGACAACTCTGTTGCAATAACATTTGCCAATGAGCCTGGAGTCATGAAGGGCACCAAACATTTTCCTCGACGATATCACTATGTTTGAGAACAAATCGACATAGGAGAAATCAATCTACTCAAAGTTCACACAAATGACAATCTAGCTGATCCCTTTATGAAGCCTTTGTCAAAGAAAAAGCTTATTCACCATGCTGATGGGATAGGACTTTGTTTAGCTAGTAGTTTCATGCAAATCTGTGATTAGTATTTGGATAGAGATGTTGTGAACGAATATTACTTTAATGAAATAAAATATTGGTTAAGTTTATCTTTTCATTTTCTTAATATTGTATCCTATATTTGCATGTTTAATCCGTGAATGACTTATGTTATTCAAAATATTGGCTTATTCGTACAAAACCAAGTATGAAGAACTGGAGTCCGAATTATAGTTTTGTAAGTGGGTTTTAGAGAGAGTGGAAGTCAAGTTTTTGGGTAACTTGTTCAAAAACCTAATTCGTTTGTACTATCACAAGACGTGTTGCTAATTTTGCCTAGTTATAGGCATTTTGGGACAAATCTTTGAAGGCAACGAACTCCTAATTATTAGGGTTTCGTTTATTGATGGTTTTGTGATAGTTCTTTGTGGTTATTGGAAGTTAGGGTTCTGATTCAAGAATCTTATGATCGTTTGACATGATCCTGCTGCGACCATTTTTGTTTATCTTCTGGTTGGATCGATGTTGATGTGGTTATGCTGGAAGTTAGGGTTTGTGACCCTCGAACCGTCCCAAGAAGATTTTGTTGTTGGGTCATTGCTTTGGGACGTAGTATTAATGTTCTTATCTGCTGTTCAAGTGGGTAATGGATAGAATATGGTGGGTTTTACAAAACCTAGGTTGGTTATGATCATGCTATTCTTGTTATCTTCCGGTTGTGAAGCATGACGGATGTGGTTTGGTGATTGGAAGTGGGTGCTAAGTGCTGCTGGTAGGGAACATGTCGTTTTCCCTATGGTTTCTGATTGATACATGGTTCGGCTTTAGGAGCGCCCTTGGTGTTATGCTGGTCAGAATTACACTTGTTTTTCTTGTGTTTTGCTGCTCCAACTTGATAGGATTGGAAGTACTACGATGACTAGGTTTTGGTGCTACATTAATGATGCAAGCTTTTTATTTTCATATGTTTAATCACTTGTATAGTCATTGTAGGTGGTAAGTTGTATTTGTAAGTTATAAGAATGGCGTGTCATTCTTATATGAGTGTCTGTAAGTGTCCTAAGGGACTGAGATGAGGGAAGTCACCCTCATCCTTTGTACCTCAACGTTTTTTGGTGTAATGAATTTTACCGAGGTGAATTAACCTTTTTACCCGAAAAAAAGAGTCCGAATTATAGTTTATAAAAGATCATTTGTTAAAAAATGTGGATGAACTAGCGGGAAAAGTCAATGGAGGCATGCCTTTTTATTATTAAGTGGGTTTACAATTTTAAAGAGCATACGCACTACAAGAGCACGTGACATTTTTTTTCTTTAAGAGCACTTACAACAATAAAGCCGGAACAGGTGTTAAAGCCGCGTTACCCGGCGTTATTTGGTGTTACCATTGGAACTTCGGTGTTAACGTGGTGTTAAACCAACGGCGTTGATCTAACCAGGCGTTATTTGTTTTTTTTTTTTTTTTTCATTTATGCCCTAAATGAGGGTTGTTTTGTAAATTGTTGGGAATGTTATTGATGTTATTGGGATGTTATTGTTGTGTGTGTTTTTTGGGGATGTTAATGTTAAATGTTAAAGCTGATGTGGCGCTGACGTGGACGGTGTTATTGGTGTTATGGTGTTATTGTTGTATATGCTCTAAGAATCTTGAATCATCACCATCTTTATCCAAACATTTATAACTGATTTATTGTATGTTGCTTTAATGTTAAATAAATAAATAAAATAAATATTCAGTAACAAAATTCGTGCGAACCTGAATGACTCGTACAGTTTACGAAACACTGTAAACCAGAATAAGTAGAAGATACAAGTAAACCTTTGTACACTGTTGGTGACCCGCAAGCAAATTGACCTCGTTGTTGACATATGAACAAGGAAAGTAGTTTTTGAGTTTGACCCCCGAATCCAAATAGATTTGGCCACAAAGACCTTGTGAAAAAGTAGTGAAAGAAAGTATCGGGTAAGAATATATATAAAAAAAAAAAAGACGAAGAAAAGAAACGTTGAGACCCGATTTAAGATTGCATCTTGTCTGTCTCTGCAACTCCGTCCATTTTTTCAATCTCAAAAATGGAAGTTTCATCCTCCTCCTCCGACAACAACAATTATAACAATAATAATGTTACATCGGACAACACTCTTAAGGAACAATGTAATAATCATCATCATCGTCTTTACTTGGTTCTTTTCAGGTCTTTTTTAATTAATCTCATTTCATTTTCTTGTCTTGTGTTTTGTTTCATTTCATTTGTTTAATTATTTCTTCAATGTGTGATTGTAGGTGGTGGAATGAAGCTCAAGGGGGGTGTCCTGATCCATCATCATCAGATGGTGGGACCCACTGGATACGGGTTTTATACCACGTGTCTCCGGCTTCCTCTTACGTTGGTCCAATGAAGATACTTAATAATCTTTTCAAACCAGATCTCTCTTTTAATCTTGTTAAGAAACAACTACAACAACATCATAATCATGATTCTGATGATGTTAATCAAGTATCCGGACGAAATTACGCGTTGGTTTCCGCGGATATGTGGCTGCAAGCACTTAAATGGTGTGTGTGTGTTTACTTACTTATTTCATTTCTTCTTTTGCTTATTAATGTCGTACATGCTATTTATGTTGATTGTAGAGTTATTACCGGAGGTTGTTTATTTGTACGTTGCTAACTTTATTTATGGGGTTTTTAAAAGCTGGTATTTCTTTCATTAAGAAATGTGCAGTTTCGATAGACAATCCTAAACACCTTCAACATTACTTATTTCCTGTATCAAGATGGAATTTGCACATATGTTGTTTTAAGAAGCAATCCTAAACACAGTCCGTAAGATAACATGTTTTTTAGCAGATTCACAATTGCCTTATTTATAACATTAGCATATATGATTTCATGCATATATTAGTTTGCACTATTGTTTCAGTAATCGGATGATTTGTCTTGTTCTACTGGCTTGGCGTGTATGCATAAGTTTGTAACATCACTTGTTTCTTTGTATGTATAGGCATAGTGAGAATAAAAGCACACTCAAGGATGGTAAAAGTTTATCAGGGGCAGAAGATGATATGACTGAAGTATATCCTTTACAACTCAAGCTTTCCATTTTGCCAGAGACAAACACGTTAGGAGTCAGAATAAGCAAAAAGGTGCATTTTATTTATCTAGTCTTGTGATAATAACCATCTTATTCTCTTGATTGCTGTACGATAACCGTATCCTTATTCCACGTTGTGCTATTTCACTATGAAGTCATTTTTTTATTAATAGTGTGATTATATGTCGTAAATATGGGATGCTAGCTTTTCAAGAACGAGGAGCATCCTTGCTTATGTATTACCCTTACTGACAAACAAGTATGATGTCTTTTTTACCAGTTAGTTGTCCCTAGCTCGCTATTAAAAGCCAGTAACCTAATGTGCATATAGCCAAAAAGATTATAAAGCACACTTATGATGTTGATAAATAAAGCACACTTATGATGTTGATAAATGCCAATTTAATAACTTTGAATCTATTAATAGTCCATTCTCATGGCGCCCTAACATTACTAAAATGTCTACAAGGTTCTGCGACTACACATCCTTTGTGTATTTCCCATTGTCCACGTAGGTAGGATCTTGCCTCCTTCCTTTCTTTCTTCCCCTAAGTATACACTGATAATAACTGTAGTAAATATGTGAAGAGCTCTCTGATTATTATCAATTTTATCTGAATATCTTGATTAACAACATATCAATGTTGATCCCATACTACTTGTATCATCTGCATGTGTATTTATATATATGAAGTTTTATCAAAATCATAGACTTCATTGAAAATCTTTTTTTTTTCTTTGTTAGATGTTGGAACTTTGATGAAACTATTAGGTTTTGGTAACTGATCTTCCAGTAAGAATTAAATCAGATTTCCATCACAACCATTTTATACAATCCTTTTTTTACAGAACAAGGTCGTTAAGTCTAGTATCATTAGCATTCAGGGTAACAATTAACTCTGCAGTCACCAAGACTGAAACCATATACGAAGATCTTGGGAATATGACACTTGATAACAGTCAATATGAATATAAAGGAGAAAAGGGTCCCGAGAGTTAACTGAAGATCTGTTAAACAAGTTAATACATAACATAGATTAATTTTGTTGGAACTTAGTGATGAGTAGAATTTTGTAGTAATCTCTGGCAAGTGACATCATAGCCATCTGCATCTTACATACAGACGTGTATCCATAGGATTCAGTTTTGGATACCTTTATCTTCTGCCAAAGGGTCAGCCTGATTACCATGCATAGAGATGAAATGCAGATGATGGAAGAAATTCTGTTCATTTTAAACAGTAATTCTTCTAGGTCTTTCTTGAAAACCATTTCTTTTAGAGTTAACTTGTATCTGTAATAAATCTAGTTGTTCAATAGGAAAATTAGGGCGGCCTTTGTCTACATTAATGTTCATTATTAAGTAAACTTGTATTTGGAATCACTATACTGTCTCAATAGGAAAATGAAGGTGAACCTGTGTCTATGATACTGGCTTCCCATCAAAAGGATTCACATCTTTCTCCAGAGTACCTGCAATTGAATATCTAGCAAAGGATCTTTATCACTTATCCATCTTCTCCCACGTTCATACTTCATCCTTCGTTCCTGTATTCTTTATTCTATTAGAACTTATAAAATCCATCTATGGTATATGAAGATCTTTATAGTTTTGAATTCCAAAAAGCACACTGTATCATATACAGCTTCTTTTAAATTTACTGATAGACTAGACCTTAAGCCACTGGCCCCTTTCACCTAACAACTTAAATGTGCCATAAAATCTTCAGGAGCTCATCATCTATTAATGAAGTATCAGTCTTTGCATATGAAGTACGGCTGTAAAAAACCTCAGTTGTCCGTCTCAAATCCTTTATGACTTTGTTACTTTTGAAGCTAGAACCAGTATATAGCATGCAGCTTCTATTACGCATTTCCAAATTATAGTCATGAATTTCTATGTTGGTGTTCTTTTCAGGACAACACTGTTGAGTGCTTTCGAAGAGCCTGCAAGATTTTTAACATAGAGTCTGAACATGTAAGTGCATCTATTTACTTGAGTTGATTTGATCTTGCAAATTATATTTTTGTAGTATTAGGCGTCTTCTCTGTTTCATCACTTCATGTAATAATATCAGCATGTTTAAGAAATCTTTTAACCTTTTGTGCAGCTACAAATCTGGGATTTGACAGGACAAACAACTCAATTTCTTCAAAACGACAAAAATACAGATGTAAAGGACTCTCCAAGACAGTCAGATCAGGATGTAAGTCATATCTGTCACAAGTTCAATGTTCTTGCCCTGTGCTTTTTATTATGCTTCCACAGTTCTCTTGTTTATAGGCATTAAGAATTAAAAGATGTTGCGAAGTTAGGTGTGTATATGTATGGTCTATTTTTCTTCTTTTATCAGTATATTTTTCCTTTTCTTCAGAGTGAGCTTCAGTTGCAAAATTTAATCTACATTCTGCACTTTATGATGTGAATGTTCTCTATTGAGATACCTGTGATGGTTGCTTCATTCAGTAACATCACTTATATTTATTAAAGCTCAACCATTCGTGTTCATAAATAATGAAGTCAAGTTGGGGATTACAATCTGCATACCATATCAGTTTCTTGTACTATGCTCAAAACCGTTTTCGTTGCTGACGATGTTTATATTATCCGGTGATGGACTTCATGAATATATGTCTCATGTATCCTTCTTACATTCTTTGGTCATGGTTTTCTTTCACTCAGAAATTTTAACTGATGAGTAATAGTCAGACACCCATATCTTACATACAACTTACAGTTTCAGTCATTTAAGATAAAGCCCAATTAGCCACTAAAGACAAAGGGTTCAGTTTTTTAGTTCAAATAAAGGTTGCTGTTGTTAGTAGGGCAAGTATTTAGTGACGTGTTACTTGTTTGGAATAGAACTTTTTTATGTGAACCGCCTTGCCCAAAGGTATGTAATGGGCAGCAATACCATGTAAGCAAAATTTATGTTACCATTACAAGTCATTGATCTAATTGTTCATTGATATGCCAAAACTTGAAATAATAATTGCGGTGAAAGTCCATTCATTCTTGTAGGTTGTAATCTTTTAGGGCACACTAAATTATGTAATTTCTGTAATAGTTACATATTCAAGACATCTCTTTTGAAATTATTTATTTTTTTATGTTCATTAATGCTGATTATATCTATTCATAACCTCAGATTCTGCTGGAGTTGCAAGTATATGGCTTGTCGGATTTAAATAAAAACAAAGATGCTAAAAAAGATGAGATGGTGGCCAAAACATCATCAAAGATGAATGGAAGCAATGATAACTCTATTTGTTTGAGGAGTAATTCTGCAGTCTCAACTCGAAGCTATTGTGAAAAGGGTTCGTTGGGTTTAACTGGCTTACAAAATTTGGGAAATACTTGTTTCATGAATAGTTCTCTTCAATGCCTTGCTCATACGCCAAAACTTGTTGATTACTTCCTTGGAGATCACAGGAAGGAAATAAACCATGATAATCCATTGGGCATGAATGTATGTTATTCTTTCCTTGTTAGTGTTTCTTTTGTTATTTTATCTAAAGGTCTCAACACACAAGATGGGCGATTCAGGCCGGTTAAATGATGGGTTAAGCCTTGTTTTGGGTTGAAATAGGCAGTTTTTAGTAGGGTTCAAATGGGCTGGCACCACCTATCTCACACATATGTCTCCATCACTAGGCCAAAGGCCCTTTGGTAGGTACATTTTTTTTTAGGTTTGATCCACTCCCTTGTACCTACTTCTTTTCCTTTGACCCATTTGAGGTAAAACATAATCCAAATCTTCCCATTCATAAGTAAATGGGACGGAATTGCCAACTCTGATGGGCAGGTTAAGTTTTGTTGGGTTATTATTTGTTACCATATTGGAAATATTGTCCATCACTTGTTGCAAGAATAGCAAACAAAGAAGTAAGCATACTAACTGCCCTTTTGATACTTTGGAATTCATGTCTCTTATCTCCTTCCTATGATTTAAATTGTCCAGGGTGAGATCGCAATGGCATTTGGAGATCTATTAAAGACATTATGGGCTCCTGGAGCAACAGCAGTACCACCAAGAACATTCAAGTCCAAACTTGCTCATTTTGCTCCTCAATTCAGTGGCTTCAATCAACATGATTCTCAAGTTAGTAGTCATCTCTATCTGCAATAGACCCTTTAGGCTTTTTTCTTCATTAATTTTTTACTGTTAAGGGGTTGAGTGCGCAGCTATGATGGTTGTGGCTTTAGAATTAACTCTGAACATTAAAAGTCTGAATGACCATTATGTATGCTAATTTTCTAATGCAGGAAGTACTTGCTTTTCTGTTAGATGGACTTCATGAAGATTTAAATCGTGTAAAATGCAAACCTTATGCTGAAGCCAAAGATGGAGATGGTAGACCAGATGAAGATATAGCTGATGAGTATTGGCAAAATCATCTGGCCCGTAATGACTCTATAATAGTTGATGTATGCCAGGTAAGTAACTTTTTAATTTTATTTTTCCCTTTTGTTGGGTAGAACGTTACTTTACAACATATATTAGTTGACCTAAATCGATTGCCGGAGGTCTTCCTGGAAGCAGTCTCCTTACTCTCGGGTTTATCCTGGGGTAAGGGTAGGATCTGTCTACATTCTACCTCCCCCATACCTCGCTTCGGCGGGATTGGGTGTGTTGTTGTTGTTGTTGTTGTATTAGTTGACCTAAATCGACCCATTTATAAGTGAATGGGTCAAAATTGCCATCTCGACTTACAACAAAGAGATAATTCCTGTTTGGGATCGTAGGTGCACTAAATTCGTATGTTTGGCATGGGACAGCATGAAATGTTTTATAACGGAACATTTCTTGGTTTAAAATGATGTAAAACTGGGGCATGATTCACCGATGACTTATCTAACTTGATAATTTAGGTAGCTTACATTTGACCTGTTCAGCGATTTATTACTATGTTTTACCTGTTTGGCATGCTAGATTGAAACATAACCTGAATCGTCCCAAAGTTGATACGTTAGGCAGTATTTTTACAATTTAAAAGTATCCAACCAAGAAATTTAGGCAAGTGGATAATTTACTTTAGGGCTGCTGAGTTCAATGTTTTGTTGCTGATATAATTGCAGGGTCAATATAGGTCAACGCTAGTATGCCCAATTTGCAAAAAGATGTCAGTGACATTTGATCCATTCATGTATCTGTCATTACCATTACCATCAACATCGATGAGGACAATGACATTAACAATTGTGCCCACTGATGGAAGTGCTCAGCCATCTTCAGTTACTGTTACTGTACCCAAACAAGGAAACTTTGAAGATCTTCTTCGTGCTTTGGGACCCACCTGTTTTTTAGGGAGTGATGAAACCCTCATCGTGGCTGAGGTAAGTTGTGGCAATTATAATGTTATATTAGGTTCATTTGTTGCTTAATTGTTATTCTTAAAACTAAACATGTACAGGTATACAACAATCATATCATTCGTTTTCTAGGGGAGCCCACTGATTCATTATCGTTAATAAGGGATGACGATCTGCTTGTTGCTTATAAGTTACAAAATAATATTGAGAAAATTTCACGGGTTGTTTTTGTTCATCAGCAGATAGAAAAGTAAGTTAATTGTTTTTTGTTTTATGTCTTTTCTATTTTACTACACTCCCTTTTTTCCGTTAGCGTTTGTTGGGCACAAAAATATAACAGAAAAATCACAAGGATAATGGCATTTCTTTTGCTGATGAATGTGGTTTAATAAAATAGGTAATCGTGGCATTGCATTGGTAATAACAAAGAATAATAATATCATCAACAGACAAATTCAACTTATTAAATTTCTTGTTTGACACTTTCACTTTCCTTTCTTCGGTTCTGTTATCATTATCATATTCATCCACTTGCCCAGTTTCGTTTATTTATGACAAAATGAATTATTATTTTCAGGAATTCAACATCCGAAATTCATAAGTTAAATTGCAAGGAATTTGGGCTCCCTCTTGTCGCATATGGTGAAATTGTAAGAGGACAAGATATTCATGATTTATATATGAAAATATTAAAGCCTTTCACAATCGAGTCTAAGAGTTCCACAGAGAATGCTGTAAGCACTCCAACTGATCATGAAGAACAGAAAAATGTTGCATGTCCTGAAGATACTTCAGAGGCTGCAGATACTGTTAATTGCAAAGATATCCACTCGCATGCGGAGTGTGATGTGAAATTCTTTTTGACTGATGAAAATGGAATTGTTAAAGGTTCTGAGATTGTTATGAATGAATTGCTAGACTCTGCTGACTTGACTGGTCAACTGCATATTCTTGTGTGTTGGTCTGATAACATGCTTCAAAAATATGATCAGCGACTTCTTAGCTCACCAGCTGAAGTTTACAAGCCTGCTTTGTTCAGCAAACGACCTCAAGAGTCTATTTCCTTGTATAAATGCCTTGAAGCATTCCTTAAAGAAGAGCCACTTGGACCAGAAGACATGTGGTAAGTGTTGTATTTTAAAATTGCATTTCCTATGGCAACTGTCATTTTTTGGGTAGAATCAGGCATTTAGTTTCTTTCTGATAACTCTATTTCTTTACTTTCTTATGGGGTGGATGGATGTGCATATTGAAAGTGATTATATGATTTTGAATTATTAAAATCAATCACCTGTATTAAAACGGACTGTAGGAGATAGTATTAGGATGTGCTGTTGCCTTTTGAAGTTTAAGTTTCAAGCATTTACAAGTTCTGAATATTTAGCATACATAAGATGACCAAAATGGACATTCTTGTAAAAGAAGATACATTTTGTAAAATGGGATGCAAACTACCAAGTTATGTCAAAAGAAGGGATGCTTAGGTAATTTTATTATCCTCATTATTAATCAGTTATGTTTTAGCTAGTAGTATGAAGCCAATTATCTCACTTATTTTTTACTCAGATAATGAGAAGCATATTCTGTTAATGCAACATTAAAAACTGATTATTGATACTGATATTGTCAGTTATTATATAGTCGGCATATGTTTCAAATGCAAATCCAAAGCCCTTAGAGTCGGCATATGTTTCCTTTGGCACAGAATGGTCAAACGTATTCATGAAATAATCTAATCTGATTTACATTCTCCAAGTTATCCTGATATGTCTTACATATAGGTACTGTCCAAGCTGCAAAAAGCATCGGCAAGCCAGTAAGAAGCTAGACCTATGGAGATTACCAGAGATCTTAGTAATTCATTTGAAGAGATTCTCATACAGCAGATATTTTAAGAATAAACTGGAAACATACATTGACTTCCCTATCCATAATCTTGATTTGTCACAATCTGTTGCATATGGCAATGGAAGATCAAGTCACCTATATATGCTCTATGCAGTTAGTAATCATTATGGAAGCATGGGAGGTGGCCATTATACTGCCTTCATTCGTGTAAGAACCACTCTGTTACTTCTCTCTTATATTCATTCAAGTTCCGAGAAGCTTACCCTTAGAGATAGCAATTTCAACCCGTGAGTGGGATGGATTGGCTTATGTTTCAAATGATTATTTGCTAAAAAACGGGTTGAAAATTGCCTAAAGTTTAAGTTTAATACATACAACCTCCTAAATCACTTCAGTCAAATAGTTAGATTACGTTTGCTAATAATATTTATCACTCCACTTGTATAAAAATTCTAAAATGGAAAAAAAGTGTTGTGGATCAATTCAATCAACCACCAGGCCCATAGGAAAAGTGATCTGTTACTCACCCTTCCCTACCCGTTTTGCCAAATCTACCAATACTCCATATCTTCCGTTGTATTCATACTAGCCCGTAAGTACTTGTGTGGGTTAGCGTGTGTATGTAAATTTGTGTATTTTTTACTTCCCAAAGAAGTCCACAAATCCACTTACCCATGTCTTCACATATACTTGAATTTATAACCTAAAGGTTTTGGAGACTTATGATAACAATAGGTCATATGCCAGCTGGTTAAATATGTTTGTGTTTTGGCTTGTGCAGTGAGTACTAGAGAGCACAGCAAAATGCTTTCATTGTAACACTATACCGTAAACAATTGCGGAATATCCCAAAAGCACCCAAGTGGCATATCTTTAGGCATAGAGTAGTGTGAGAACTGTCCAATTAAGAGGTGGAAAAATTGATGGGTTGATAACGATTTTGGGTTGAAACCCGTCGTATTATGATATGGCTCGAAACTAGCTGGTCTGGTTAGGTTGACCTGCAAATACTTTTTATCAGATTTTTAGTTAATGCGTTAATTATGAGGACAAAAAACTATACTTAAATGAATCTTGAGCTTTAATGCGTTGGGCGACTTTTAACGTAAAAAAAAAAAAAAAGTAACTCCCAATACCGTCTTCCACGGGTTATGGGTACCAAATACCGTTTCCGGTGGTTGGGGGAGGTTAAGATGTAGATAGCCTTACCCCTAACTAAGGTAGAGAGGCTGCTTCAAGTTCTACCAAAGGTAGAAAGGACCTCCGGCCTTTTGTAGGGAGTGAGGATCGAACCCCTGACCTCTCGGTTGAGAGGCAAGGGGTTTTCCAACTGATCCAACCCTACTTGTTGGGCGACTTTTAACGTGTTTGACATTTTCCTGCAAAAGCTAAGGCCGAAGCTCTTTGGGCGATATTTTTAGCTAAAAAAAGTTAATTTACCCGTGACCTGTTTGAGATGACACACACAACCCAAATTGACTCATTCTTAAATTAAATGATCGAAGTTGCCTCCTGCTTTCTGATTGCACTTATTTAGAAAGATGCATCAATTCCAGTACTTATAAATGGTTTTGATTGATATCATGTAGCATGATGGTGATAGATGGTATGACTTTGATGATCACTATGTTTCTCCTATTGATGAGGGTCGGATCAAGACTTCTGCTGCATATGTACTTTTTTACAGAAGATTAGAAGATGTCTGACTGCTAACATTGCCAGGATTGTATTCTTCATTCTTTCTACCGAGTCTAGCAGAGTCTTCTAGTCATCAACCAAAGATAGCTTTTTCCTTTTATGCTATCATTTAGAAATAGAAAAAAGGTTAATACAGAGGAAGCTTTCAAATTAAACAGTTTGGTCTGAGTTCTAACCAACATAGCATACTCGTTTAGTCTTACAAGGGAGGTAATTTCATTTTTTCGGAAGAATATATTCAATATATATCATAGGCTGCATCATTGTAACCTTATGTATATTAAATGAATTACAACACTTTTCTTTTTTTGGATGCTCCGTGTTAGTTGCATCATTATATATTGGGTAAATGCTATGGTCCAATCTGCATCATTGATTAGAATTTTATGTCAAAGTCTTGTGCTGTATTTGTAAGTTGTAACAAAGATGTTGATCGAGAAGACGAGGTCTAACAACTTTTTCTGAATGTAAGCCTGTACAAATCAAGTAGTAACTTAAACCCCTTTACCCAAAAAAATCTAGTAACTACTGTCACACTTGTTTCTTTCTTTTCCATACCAAAATCTGATGTCATCATTGTATTAAACGAATGGATTGATTACGGTGCGGAATTTTATTTTACGTTTATAAGATTGCAAAGTTCACAGAAACTTAATCCACAAATATGAATTTATTAGAAATTACTACATTAAGCTATAAAAAAAATCCAATGGTTGTTTTGGTTTATTCTCATCCTTTGAGTTTACAAAAACAAAAGATATGGCATTTCGGGTCAAATATCATTTTTTTTCCCGCTGTTAAGACTCATTGAGCGATGCAGTTTTCTAATTACTATTATACGCGTCGTAGGAAAAAGCCACTAAATAGAATGCTTCTTCTTCATTTGACCTCATTTTTCATACCATTATTTTTTTTTTAATTTTTGTTCCATTGATTTATATGTTAATTATTTTAAACGGAAGATCGGGCGAACAATTGTACTGACTTTTTTATTGATTAACAGCGCATATAATGAACACTTCTTTTATTTGATGAACCTTTTTTTATTAATGAATAACTTATATGATAAACATATTTTCTATTGATGACGCGTACGACGAACAACACATTTATTAATGAAAAATGAATATGAAAAGAACTATTTTTATTAGCGAACGTTTATTATGAACAACTATTTCTTTTAATAAATATCTTTTTCTATTGATGAACACTCTTTATTATAAGTATTTTTTTTTTATTGGTAGACTTTTTTATTGATAAACAACGTATATAATAAACAATACATTTATTAATGAACAATGTATATGATAAACAATTTTTTATTGATGAACAATGCTTATGAGACTTACTATTAGTAAACAATGTTTATGATCAACAGTCTTGTTATAGATGAACATTTTTTTTTTTTAATGAATGTATATAATTAACAAATCATATAATAAACATCTTTCTTTTTACTGATGAACAATTTCTATTAAGGAACTTTTTTTTATTGATAAGCAACGTCTATGATGAACAATTTTTTTATTGATAAACAACGTCTATAATAAACAATTTTTTTTATTAATTAACGTCTGAAAAAAAAGGAAAAAAAAAGAAATTTGTTGTATTTGTATAAATAAATAAAGTTTCTTATCTTTAATAGTTGTTCATTTTACAAAACCATTTACTATACTAAAGTTATATCGAAAAATGAAAATATTATAGTGTATCAAGAGAATTTGGTCATTTTATCTTACTTTTTTACATAGGGGTGGCAAACGTGTTGGGCCGAGTCGGTTTGATCATGGGTCAAATAGGTCATACTTTAAGAATGGGTCAAGGGTCAAATGGATTGGTCGGGTCACCTATTATATTGCTTTTTAAGATTGGTTCAAGTGCTCAATATAAAAGAACTTGTTCAAAACTTTTAAAATCAAGATCCTAGCATGCTAGAAAACAATGAAAATGTTGAAAACCCTGGAAACAATAATGGTCCTCGTTCTCCACCCGGTGGAAATGGTGGTAATGATGGTGGTCCAAGTTTTGTTGGATTGGGAACATATTTTATAAACGTATGTCCGGGTCGAACTCGAGCTTAAGGGATCGTACACGTTACGTTTAAAGATTCAGTTTATATAATTAATATTAATAATAAATTATATTAACTATTTTACGAAAAAACCACTTATCCTACATCAGTGGAGAAATGGTTTTTACTAGCTATGAGAAACCTATATAATAAAACCTTTTAAGCTTTATTATTCTCATAACGTAGTCTATCTTCTTTTCTCTTCTACAGCCAATCGATCTCCTCCCATTGAAAGGCAAGGGTTTCGATTTTGGTTGTTGGAAACTAGAGATTGATTTGTTTCGTGATCGAGAACTAGCATTCTAACTGAATTGCTATAAGAACGTGTGTGCGAGAACGTAGAGAAATCCTACTTGAATTTTTGGTGGTGAAGTAATCGACTTTTCCATAAGTCAATTTATATAAACCCTAATTTAGTGTATATTATGTTCTTAATCTTAATTGGGGATTTTCCTTAAACCTTAGTTCGTGTGGAAGCTAACAAGGTACGTTTATTTTTAAGGTTAATTAATTATGCACTATATGATCCCATTTAGTCCGCTGTGTATTTGTGAATGATTATATGTCTTTAATATGATTAGTAGATTATATATATTCCAACAGTGACATCACGAGCCGTTATATAATGTAATTAATTACCTAAACACATAAAAAACGAATCTTGAAAGATTATTGCATCTTTATTAGGTTTTTTTAGTTTTTTGATTTTTCAAAACCGGGTCGATCGACCCTATTTATAACCAAAAAAAGTTAGGTTCTTAAAAATTGTAGAAACCTTAGGTTGCATGCAATTTTTTTATGTGGTTTATAACTTATAATTGAGATTTATGACGTTTAAAACGATATTGTTACCTTTATTAAAAGTTAATATGTTTTTATCAAAAGTTAATATGTGATTATATGAGATCCATGACAAAAACATGCATCTATATATATATATATATATATATTGTAATACCTGGAATTTCTAAAGTTCACAAAAGACCAAAATACCCCTACAATCAAAAGTATGAATAATTAATTCAAAAGAATACCAAGTAAGCTATGTAAATTCGAGAATTTTAAGAAATATCCCACATGATCTAAATAAATATTAAACACTTTGTAAAGGTAATTTTTATAGTTTATGATTTTATAAAATTAGTTTTGTATTTTACATATTAATGAAAATATTTAATTAGTTTTATAAAAGAATTTAATTAATAAAAGCCCAATATAAATTTAAATTATTAAGAGTCCATTTATTTTAAGTCCAATACATTATAAAGCCCACAAGAAAAATTATAAATCCTATATAAACCCATAATTCGGTTCACTATAATCCCTAATAACCGATTTTCACCAAACCGACCTAAAAACCCTAAACAATTCGACTTCTAGTTTCCAGAGCTTGAGACCATTTTTCTTGGACGAGATTCAAGGTATAGAAGGTGGGAAAAATAGTGTTCGAAGTCCTAAGTTGCTGTGGTGATCGTGGAGAGTTTTTGAGTGAATTAGGGTTTCGGCAAATAGAGATTTTTGGTTTCTTTTGTTCTAACGAGTCAAGCTCATCAAGGGTAAGTTCCTAATGTTGATTTCAGTCCTACAAGTCACCTATAACACATAAAAATTGGCCATGCATGTTTTACAAGTCGTATGGAATTATTTGTAATTAAAACCCTAGAAAACGTATAAAATAGCGAACGAGCCTATGATAAACTTTGGGACCATGATCTGATTTTTCTGGGAGTTCTTATATGATATACAACCTGAATAAAATACATGTCCAAGGATTCGAAGCTTGTGTAATTTGTTTGGGGTTTATTACTTGGTAACGCATAAAAAAAAAGAAAGTATTTAAAGAAGAAACAATTAGGGTTTGTATGAACTAGGGTTTTCTTGTTATCATTAAGGGTAATAAATGAACTAATAATGAGGAGCTAATGATTGGTGTAACCTAGGTTTAGGGCTTGCTTTTGAATTATGCTCTAATCGGTTTTACATAAAAGTTGTGGGTTGGTTTTGTAAATATTGAAACTTAAAGGTTATTTTTGTAAAACAGTAAAATACATGTACTAAACGTATAAAATAAGTGTGGGGGTTTAACGTGTAATTTTGGATATTTAAAGGGGCCATTCGAATTGTATTTAACCTAAAAGGGTATGTTTTGTAAATTCTAAAACCTTTGGGCTAAAAGTGTAAAATATGATAATAGAAGGTTAGGTCGTATAATTAAAGATGTTAAAGGAGCAACATGTAATTTTGGGTAATTATGGGTCAACATGTAAATAAATTACGTAAGGACATGCGTGAGTTAGAGTTAATTTCCGTTTGAGTTTTCGTCGTTCTAGGTCAAAGTGGAAATCATTAAAGAAGTAACATGTTAATTGAATGCGTAATAAATGATGTTAAAAGTATGGAAACCCTAGAACCTAAATAGGGAGTGATTAGGGTTAAAAGCTAGTGTGTAATTTCGTTATTTCATGTAAGTTAAAGATTGTGTAAACTACTTTGAAGAGAGTCTTAAAATCCGTCTTTGACATTTGTAAACCCTATGCTATGAATAATGATCATATAAGCTCTTAAATAAGATGATTATCATATTAAACCCATACGTTTGGCTAATTAATAATTGAAACCCTAAAACGTTGGAATTCGATATGCATCACTAAAAATGGGAATAATCGACAACCCTAAAAGTATTAATGAGATTAATCCGTTATACTAATAAGTATTAAATAATCATAATCCGTGTAGATTCGTTGGAGGAGGCGCGACGTTACATCTTCGTATTCGTTCATTCGTTACTTTTCTCTCAATTGCTTTAAGGTACGGATATTCCGTCTTACCTTAAGACACTTATGCTATCGTCTGAGATATTCGACCTTTTCGATAAGGTTCTTATGATGTTCTTTCGTTAGTCTTTCCATTTTACTTATTAGGGTTTCCAATGCCATTGCTATGAACCCTTTTACGAATGTGTGATCTGTTACTTATCCGAACTATGTTCTAGTGAACTATGCAATATCGATGTGAACTTATGTTGGAAGACTACGATATACACATTTGTTGAACTTTGCTATGGTTGATTATGAACTTCGATTATGAAATTACGCTTATGAATGTATGATATGCCACTATAATATGAACCTCGACTTCGACTATCGAATATGAACCTTATGATATGAACTATCGATAAGTTATCTGTGACCTTTATGATGAATTATGATCCGTGTCATTTATGATAATCTGTTTGACCTAAGTTTAGTTTGACACCCGAGCCAAATATTTCACTAGTCATGGGGTTCCATGTCCGTATCGATGATGCACCTCGATATGACTCTAGGGCGATAGAGTGATGTTCGCCCGTCCTTATCATTATTTGTTATGAGCTCGGTTGGTATTATATTACCTATATTTGTCATGGGCGTATGGATGCATCCTAGATCGATCTGTTATCGATATGATTTGTCGGTGAATGATGTCGTGTGCAATACGCGTCTTCACAAAGTCACGGAGCTAGCTACTCAATGGTTACTTATGATATGTTATGATCGATATGTTTACGGGCTCGTGGTAGTTGACTAAATCTTTATATGTTACTTACGTGTTAAGTATTCGTATGATTCGGTATTTCAGTGTTTATATTATGTATTCGATATGATATGTTGAGAATGTGCTTATGATTATTTGTTCAGTGATTACTAGTTGCCATGATAGGATACGATTAATATGATTAAATATGATTCGCATGCGCCATCGATTGTCTGTTAACTTATTGTTATGTGAACTTTTGATCTGAGTGATGACTACATTAGTGATAATCAATTGTTCTGAAAGTTTAGTAAGTATAATTGTTCCGTTAATCTGGTAAACTTTACTTATACGTTAGGGTATTTATCCGTTTATGATTTGGTCTGCCATGATTGTTTGCTGTTTCCGCTGCTATAATATTGAATTGAGTGCTTTAAATGTTTCTTCATTGATTTGTATGAATGCCATGTTTATTTTCTAGGACAGTTTCCGTTAGTCTCTAGACATTCCGTTTGGCTTATACGTAATCTGTTATTTTGGTATGCAATGTGTTTGGTTGTTTTGATATGTTTGTGTTTGTGTCATTGATGTGCTATGTGATGTCTAAACTGTTATGTGGTTGTTTGGATTACGTATATTTGTGCTTCCATGAGAATCCTAAAGATCCTTAAATCATTATTTCATTTTGAATTCGTTATTAGTATATTTGTTTTGTTTTAGCTTTTGTTTCGTTATATCCATTCACTTGGGCTTTGTAAGCTCACCGCACTTTCTTTTCTGCGGCGGTATTAAGCATTCAAGATGAGCTTATGGGATAGGCGATCCGGGTTGAGAGTAGAGTGAGAGCAAGACTTTACCATAGAGATCTTAGATTTATTTGGAAGATTAGTTATTTATACTATCTTTTGTAAGTTTTGTAAAGGCTTCCGCTTTTGTACATTAGTTAAAGTTCGATATGAAACCAGTATTGTGATATCTTTACCCTTATATATATATATATATATATATATATATATATATATATATATATATATATATATATATATATATATATATATATATATATATATATATATATATATATATATATATATATATATATATATATATATATATATATATATATATATATATAACACGAGATAACAATTGAACCTTTGAATGCGAATAATGTGAAACGACAAAATACAAATCTTAAACCTAAGCTACAAATAAAAAAGACACAACCTATTATCCTAGAAACAACATACGTTACTAAGTTACAATAAGGCCCGATTTCATTTTTATTTTATTTTGATACACCACATCACACGACTAATGTGTACCCTATAGGTCCAAATTCATTTTAAGTTGTACATAATATATGTAAATTTAATGATGGGCTCAGATTTGAAAAGTTTGTAGATGAATTTGTCTCCTAACCTCCCCAATAAACTCGACACTTCCTATTTCTCCTATCCCTCCTTTTCTTTAAACCGTATACAACTTTTCCTCACTCAATCTAAACCCTAAAAACAAAAATAAGCAGCAACCTCATTCTTATTCAGTTAGGAAGAAGGTACGAAGGGTGACCAGGGTAGTGATCGGTTTGGTGTACTAGTGTGGTGATCGTATATTGGTGACTGTGGAAGCTTTGGTGTAATTGTGTGTGGGTGTTATTACGAAGGTGTTCTTATAGTCCTTTGATCCATCCTATAAATCCGACCTCAAGGTATTTTACAATCTTCCTTATGATATCTTTGGAATTAATAATATACGAACATGTATATCAATGAAAACCTAATGGGACTTGAATCGGTTTAGTCCTATGTGTGGTTAAAGGTATTATTCGTTAGTTATGAATCACGAAAAATAAGGTCACATGAAATCAGAAAACGTGTGCTTATATGTGTATCGTATGGATTTGATTTCCTTTGTTTGATGTTGGCTCGTTATGAAATAAATTTGTGTGTGTAGTATGTGAATCAAATCAACCTAAACATATGTGTATGTAACCTTGCACTAATAAGATTAAAGATAAAAAGAGATTATGGTTTGTTTTGGGTTAAATGTAAATGTTACCAAGGGTTGTGTGTTAAATTCGAACTAAAGTCAGGTTTTGGTAGTAATTGTGATGGTTTGGTGGGAATATGGAATAAGTATACATGCTAATATTATGGTTAAAACATGTATTGTGATATATTAAGGTCTCGGGTGCGTTTATATAAATAAAACATGTTATATAATGGTCTTAAACGGATTTCTAAATGGGACAGTTTTGTAAGCTAAATATGTGTACAAATGTATAATACTGGTTCTTTTCTTGTAAACTTAGTTTAATGTCCTATTGAAGTTTTCCAATTGGTTTGGGTGAATTTGGAGTTGTATTGGTCGTGTTTTTGAATTTTTAGGAATCATGTGTCAAATCTGAGTTCTGAAAACTTAATATCAGTCGACATTTTTTATTTACATTTTCAAACCATAGGGATTTAAGAGCTCTCCTTTTACAAGGATGATGTTTAGGTTATGTGAGGCTTCTATGAATTTTTGGGGATTTTTCTGAAGTGTTCAAGTGGGTCTAATAAATGTAAACTTTTGGCGTATACTTCCTGTGAACTTTTTGGACAGGTCTGGAAAGATAAATTTTTAAACCATACTTATGATTTGAAATAGAATCTGAGAAATTTTGTAAACTTACCCTACTGATATGGGAACACAGGAATTTTCTTAGAATTATTTGAGCTCTTTTGATAGGCCATTAAATTCGTAAGAAACTGGACCAGAACGTGATAAAATTTGATATACGACTTAAGTCAAGGTTTTGGTTTAACTTAACCCCTAATAATGTATTTTGGCTTTAATTACTTTTGAAATATTAGTACGGATACTTTTAGATATATGTTAACATAATATCATTTGTGAACCCTAAGTTGAATTATTTGTGAATTTTTTTCCTGAAGTTACCAAAGTTACTAAATTTGGAAAGTTACTAAATTTAGAAAGGTACTAAATATGGTAAGTTGTTATAAATAGCAAGAAAACCTGAATATGTCAATCTTCAATCTGAACAACAATCAGTACTGAATCAGTAATAACTTATGAAATGGTTTTTAAATAATAAGACGATCATTAATTCGTGTAGATTCGCTGAAGAAGGAGTAACTTCTGATCCTTGCGTTTCTGATACGGTTTTATTTGCGGTTTAAGGTACATATAGTCTACCCCTTTCTCAGTATGGATTTATTCTCACGACTTCTCGATCCTTGATTTTGATTCCTTTTCTTTGATATGATCTGTTTGGTATGATTCGTTGATATGATCCACTTTGATATGATCATCTGATTTGATATTCGTTTGATATTCTTTGCTTTGATATGATTCCATTATGTTGATATGATCTGTTTAGATATGATATTGATTATGGATATGCTTTGATATGATTCCTTCTATTCAGTTTCCCGAGCTAACTAGTCATGGAGGTACCATGACATGTCACTGATGCACCAGTGGCATGACACTATATGTGGCGGTGTGATTAGTCCGTTTCATTCCCTTTTGATATGATATGATATATGTGATCACTTGGCCATTATGAACACGTATGTACTGTCTCGATCTGGCATATGTATATTTGATTTGTTTTTGCAAGGAGCGTATGGATGCATCCTAGGTACTTTTATTTGTTTTGGTGATGTGGTGAGTGTGTGCAATACACCCCTTCACATTTGGGAGCTAGCTACTCCATTTAGTACTTGAGAGGTCTCCCCTTCTTGTGCATTTATGATTTGACGAATTATGATTTGATATGTGGCTACTGGAGTATCTCCTTTAGTATTTGAGCTCGTGGGCAGTATTCTGATTTTGTGACTGTGATTTCTAACATTCTTATTCATTTGGGTGCTATGCCATACTTTATTCAGTTATTCATTTGATTACATATTCACCCAATATCTTTATGTGATCCATCCGATTACCATACTATACTCCAGTTCATTTGATTCACTATACTTTCACTCCATTTCTTTTGGCTACCAAGCTTATACTTTAGATTACCACGCCATTTGTTCATCATGTTATTATGTGATTGTTTAATTCATCTGTTCACCACGCTATTATATAATTACTTGATTCATCTGTTCACCATGCTATTATATGATCATTTGATTCATTCGTTTACTATGCTATTATCTGGCTAATTGGTTCATCCGTTTGCCATGCTAGTATGTAATTATTTGACTCATCCGTTTACCATGTTATACCTTAGTTCAGTTATTTCCGTGGGCTATGATTGTCATTCAGTATTTCTATATGCTATTTGTGACTACAATGCTTGTACTTATATTTGGTATTTTCTGTTGCTTAGGATATTGGTTCGGCATAGTAATTATTGTTTACCTGACTTGTTGATCTGCAATACTTACAATCGTGTTCATGCTACTGTTTGATGATGGAATTTTGTTCAACTTATGTTATATGTTTATTTGACTTGTTTAGTTGCCATGCTATATTCTTGTTCAGTTACTTTATTTAATTATGATGTTCGTGCAGTATTCCTACCTGATATATGTGACTAACATGCTTATACTCCTGTTGGAATTTCCACTTGTTATGATATTTTTCTGGTTATTAAGTGTTGATTATCTTACTTGTATGATTTCCATGCTTACATTCTATTCAGTTGCTTCCGCCTGCTTATAGAATTCAACTTTGCTTATATTTATCTGATTATCTTATTTGTTTGTTTTGCCAAATTTATGTTTAGTTGGTTCTCTGGCTGATATGCTTGTACATTGTTTGGTTACTTGTTTTTATTATGATATTGTTCATCAACTCCTATTTGATTATGTTTTGGTACTTGTATGTTTTGGATATCTATATGTGCTTATATTTTTCCTCTGATGGGTTGCTTTGCTTTGGTCTCCTTTGATTTCTATTCCTTCTGGATATCTGTTAATATTGTGTTTTGCAAGTTCCTCATAGACTCATTGTACCCATTCATTACGATTTCATTATCAGTTTCCTTTGATTCATTTTTGTATTGTTATTATGTTTAGCTTTCCTTTGGGCTTTTTAAGCACAACCACATTTTCTTTTCCATGCGGCAGGTACTAAGCGGGATGCTGGGCTTTGATGGGCTGAGAGTAGGGGCATTTGAGTGAACCGACCCTAATTTCCCTTATCATTTTGGATTCATTTTGAAGAACATTTGTTTTGATATTTCATTTCTTTTAGACATGTTGGATTATTTATTTCCTTTTGAAGTCATTCGTTTATATGACTTGGTATTTTATTTAATAAGACTTCTGCTTGCGTTTATATGCTTTGTATGACACCATAATGTGACATTTTGACCCGTGTCGGGTTGGGGTGTTACAATTATGGTATCAGAGCCTAGGTTTCGCCCTGTAGAGCTTAGGCTATGACCTGTGAGGATTTGGGTAGACATTAGGCTTCCGTTTGTTTCGACCTATTCCGTTCGGTTGGACCTTTTCGGTCATATTTGATTTCGATATTCTTTTGTCTTCGCTGATTTGATCTTCCTCCTTCCACATTTGATTTTGTCTTTTTGTCTTCGCGGATTTGTTTGTTGATCGATTAGATGGGACTACTTGTAGAATCGAAGATGATGATTCGGATCCTGAGTTACTACAATAGTTTCTGCGTTAGAGAGGTTCGTGAAGAAGCCACATCCGTTTAGTACAGTTGCCACTCCAGTTAAGTTGAATACATGATTGCTCGTGTCGAGAAGATCGTTGGGGTATTGCGATGCTGCTAGGAACATCAAGATGCTGCTGGAGAGAGCTCGACAGAACAACAAAAGGAGCAAAGACGGAGATGAGATTTAACTAGCGGGCACTCGGAAGGCGTACGAGCAGAAGAACTATGACCAACGTATTTGAGATAGGCGGAGAAACTACTACCAGGAGTTTGGGCGTATTGGTGGTCAGCAGTTCAACCGTGCTACTAGGTCGTCGTATCAGAGAAGAGATGCTGAGAAGATTTCATCTGCTCCGTGTGGTTTGGTAGGACATCGGGCCCATGATTATCCTGAGAATGGTGGAAGGTAGAGTTACCGCGATTCGTTGTCCCTCTCATTTGTTTGTCACGCGTTTTGAGGCAGTTTGATATTTCGTTATGTCATTTTGATCGGTAGTACTTTTCTTCGATTTGTTTAGAATTAGTTTAAATTGTGAAGTTTTATGATTTGGCATTTTCTGTATTACTTCAGCTTTGTATCATACCTCGTATCTCTTTGAGAGATTTCGATTATCATCTATTTTTTTTATGTGAATCGTATCAGTAAGATCATATTTTTGATATTTTGGCAATGTTTGTGAGTCTGAGACTGTTTTGGATCATCAGAAATGAGTCGTGAGGAACCTTCTCAAGTAAGGTAGCCACCTTCATTCTTTCCCTGAATTGGTACATTTTCGTTTAGTCTTCTGAATTATTTTAGAGTTTGATTTGATGAACTGCTTGTCACTTGTATGTGAATCTGTTTTGACTTGGTATTAGTAGATTATTTTGTCCTGACTCAAAATAGAATATGATGGCAATAAAGGCATGTTTATATGATGCAACTATTATGACGCCTGATCAAAGTGATAATACCGAGATCATATGACTTGAACTTATTGGGATCATATGATGTATTGAGAAGTGCCTGAGTTTAGTACGTTTGATAAATTTGAATTATATTCATGATTTATCGGCCTTTACATTATTCTCAACTGTGCGGGTATCCTACTCATTCAATTTCACATACTGATACGTTTTGATATTCCGATATGTGCTTAATTGATCGTCAGTACGTATATGTTACCCATCCCTTAATGAAACTCTTGATATGTTTGATAATTCGATAAGTGCTTCTCTGATCTTTAGCAAGTTCCTTTGTTCATTCAAAACCTGATTGGATTCGTGACGTTTTCTACCATTTAGCACTACCTCAGTATTTGCCTTGTGTGTATATGTGTTTTGTGTATCTCTTGTGAGATTACTACTATCATCCGTTACGTATTGTTTCATATCCATTGAATCAGATTTGTTATGATTTGTGTTTTGTTGGAGAGCCTGGGGCAATCCTAGTTTGTCTGGATCAAATCATGAGAATATTTTCCATTTATTAAAATCTTTTGGAAGAACCTCTCCGAGCATGAGGCTATTTGTTAGGTCACCATAACATGATAACACAAGTATGTAATACGTAAAAATGATGAGAGAAAGGATGAGAGTGGTCGGATCTTCACACACACAATAATATGAAAGGTTTATGCATAAATGAAAAGAACCAACACCCTCCTAAGAGGGTTTACAATGTATTTATAGGCAAGGGAGCCAGGACAACACTTCTAGTCCATTCCCTTAGTCGTTTGGGCCTATGCAAAGGCCTATGGGCTTACTACATAAGCCTAGCACTAATTACAAACATATAAGCCTAATTAGCAACCTTTTACATATCTAATGACCGACACTTGAATGATAGTTACACGTGATCCCAACAATCTCCCCCTAAGGGTTGGTCATCTATGTTACTTGACGTCTTTCCAAAATTCTTCTTTCCTGTGAATATGCTTTAGATTCTTTGACTTTATTCGCTTGACGTCTTGTGTTTCTTTGTTCTTTGTTCTTTGTGGTTGGGTTGATCATATGTTGTTGTCCGCCATTCGTCAACTTTTGTGGTTATGGTGCTTCTCGTCTTTCTCCACCATGCTCATACTTCTTTTGACTTTGAATTCTCTAATGTAGTATAGTTCTCAATTCTTTAAACTTTGTAGATTCTTTGACTTTGACTTAGAATCCTATTTAATTTTGTGTGCCTTTGATTTTGGTGAGAACTTTCTTTTGTTGTGATGTTGGTATGAGCATGTGGAGATGATGCGGTCTTTCCATCATCAGTACCTGCATGAATATGTACTGGAAAATACCAATCGATCACGGTGGACTTTTCTTATAGAATTGACCACTACGATTGTTTTACTGATGAATGTCTTGATTCCATTCATCTTGGTTGAGCAAATCAGCTGTCCGAATCCCGTTGAGGGACAGTTATCATTACATAGAATAAATTCAAGTAATGACCCACGTCTTTAGGACTCGATTCATGAAAGGAATCTCCTTGGCGGATTTCCAAGACTTACAAGTTCGAATGTCGTCGGTGTTAACAACATAGTGTGAAACACATCTCTAATTCTTACAAAGGTTGTTCCAACGGAGGCCCTCAAGAAGGATAACAAGATATACCAAAGTATATCAACAATTGTGTGAGTCATTTGAAGTATCTTCAAGCATAACTTCACGAATGTAGACCGTTTGAAGCAAGTAACCACACTAAAGCGTAACTGCAGAGGATTACAAGTGACTGCTGTCGTATTGTTTGATGTTGACCACAGTAGGAATTTCTATTCAATCACCGAGGATCACAATTGTGAATCCTCTTATAAATGTTCTCGGCAGATTGCTAAGATCTGCGTAGGACTCTAGAATTATATCACTTGTGTCCTTATTGTTGAACAACAAGTGATGAAATATTAAGTGTTCCTAAGAGATCTTTTAATGAATCTCGTGGATCTAGACTCGATTAGTGCGCTTTGGTTTTAGTAGTTGGAGACTGGAGCGGTGTATCCTGTTTCAATATCAACACATCTCGTTATGAGAGGTCAATAGATTATGCAGGGTTCCCCGTGAGAATGAAACAAGCTCTTTTGAGATAACTTTAGTGGCTTAGAAGGTTAAGTGCAGTGCGTCACTGGGTCCATGACGACTTTGTCTTCAATACCGGTGTCATCTTTGTGACAACCAGTAGCATATGAGTTGAACCAGGTTTCTGCCCTAAGTTGAATCATATGGAGGGATATTTCTTTTCACCTTTTCTTTAACTTTTCTTTTTAATTATTCAACTCCTTCTTTCTCCGCTTCTCATATTCTCCTTTTTTTCAATCATACCTAAGGACTTCTAATTCTAACTATTGGTGATGTCCTTGGGTAGATCCCTCCGACTCTAGTGGATCATAGGACGTTTATTCCTAAGCTTAGTCACCTTATAACTCCATGACTATTCCTATGTTGCCATAAAACCATTCACATCAAAATCTCTCAAAGTGTTTATGATTAAAAACATATTTGGTTAACACCTTGAAAGTTTTGTATTTTTAGAAATACTCTCCCTTCACATGTGCTTATGAGTTTTGACTTAAATCTGCACAGTGAGGGTAGAGCTCGCACTTTTGAATTGATCGGCTCCTGCTATACAATTCCCCCCGAGACACGGTTACGTTGTATAGTTAAAGAGTTCCATTGTCAGCTTTTAGGTGACAACTAGCTCTAATAACTACCTTGAAGATGTAAACATTCCTTGGAAAGGATGTTAAACCCGACAAAGTTCATGTCTATCAAGAGTTTCTCGAATTGTTACGTTCTACTAAGACAAGTCTTTTCGATTACTGACATTTCAAAGCTCGTCAATTCATGGGTTAAGTCTGAGTTTGAGCACTTTCGAGATTCCATTTATTTTACAACATATTTTTGATCGCATATTATTTTTCTTTTTGGGTAAAAGGAATTTTTCACCCTGGTAAAATGCATTACACCAAGAAACATTGAAGTACAAAGGATGAGGGTGATTCCCTCATCTCAGTCCCGTAGGACACTTACATATCCACTATATAATAATGACAGGACATTCTTATAACTTATCAAAATAAAAACAAACTACATCGACTATATAATAAAAATCAAACAATGAATGTCCCACTCAGATAAATACATATAAGCCTTCATAGTCATCATAGTACTCCAAATTATCTTCCATGCCATCCAGAAAACGGATATCAATATGAAAAAATAAACTTACACGTAGAAGCCTCACACAATTATGGTAGGAAAACACTTCATATAGCCAGTATAAACCGATCAATAGTACGAATGAATAGCTTCCAAAAATATGTACCAAAAATAAAAATAAAAACCCTAGCGGTTCTCTCTCTCTAGGGGAGATTGAGCCGCCACCTTTTCATGATCTTTCCGGCCAAAAACAACCTGTGAAATCGCCTCTCTACCTTGAAACAAGCCCTGATTTGTTTTTTGGGTAAAGGGGAGTAATCCTGCACCCTGGTAAAATATATTAACCAAAAACGTTTAAGTAAAACGGATGAGAGTGGATCTCTCATCTCGGCCCGTTACATGGGCAACAGACACACACCTACCGTGCTTTATCCAAGCATACTACATAAGAAAGATATGCCAATCTTATGGACTACCAAACATCATAATTACTTCCTACCACGACCTAAGAGATTAATATCATACATGTCGCAAAAATCCTCCAAGTGTCCCGGTAAATTGTAGACTTGAGCAGCATAATCATCAGATATGAAATCTTCTAGCTCAAACCCACCACCTCCCCCAGAAGCCATATATGTAGCCATCGGGTTATCTGGCTCCACGAGCCCTGATTTTTTTTCTCGGTATGCAATCGATCTATGAGTTGTGTTTTTATAAAAGGTGGTGTGTTAATTCTCTCTGTTTGGAAGATCTACCGAATCCCTAATTTACTTCTTTCAATCGGTATTCCTTTTCTGGGATATCGTTTTATTTAAGGTTCATGGATCTGTTTGTTACGATCTCATACCAGTTATTGGTATGATCAGATTTCAAGGGGCGATATGGTGGGTGAACATCTGATTCGTACTATCTATCTTATTATGGATGTTTTACTCATGATGCATTAACGAAACCCTTTCTAGGGTTTATTATTTTGTCGATTGTTTACCCTTTTCTGTTGGATCTATACTGAACGCTTACAAAACCTTTTTTGGTTTCTACATTCAATCGGTCATGGCGCTTCAAAGCTGAATGGAACCCTAATTTTTGGGGTATTGTTTATTTTTTTTCTGCTGGAAGTATACCCTCGGTAGGGTATTGATTAAATGCTGGTACTCTTTTTAAGGTTTGTTCATGGATTGGTTCTTCTAATGATGATAGCTATTGTTAAGTGGGTTAAAGAGAGATGAGTGAAGTCTGTTGTTGATCGATCTGATTGTTGGGTTCCGCTTGATGCTGCTACGTTTCTGTTAATACCATAGCAGTTCGATTTAGATGTTTCTTGTGTAGTTAGGGTTTCGTAACCTCATGCAACTGATTGGAATTGCTTGTTGCAACTGTTGCTATTGGGTGGTCGTGAATTCAGTTAGGGTTTCGTTAACCCTATGTGGTGCCTCTATAGACATGCATTACTCGTTAATGGTTTTATGTTCTATGTTACAAGGGCATTGCTGGAAGTTAGGGTCTCTACACCCTATTTGCTTCATTATCAGGTCATTTCGTGGTCCTTTTGATGCTGAAGGAATATGATTAGTAAGTTGTTTCCTGGTTGTGGTTTCTTGTCCATTGATGTTAGGATTGTGATGCTATGGTATGTTATTTTGCACACCAATTGATAATGGATAGAAGTTGCTACTGTGGAAGTGCGTAGGTTTCTACGTATTCGTTGGTGATTCTTATTTGTGTTCGGTTTGCATCTAAACATACACCGTTGGAGCAAGTTTGTGCTTGCTGCTCTATCCGTGGTTTTAGAGTCTCTCACCAACCGTTGTGTGAAATTTGTGAATTGAATCTCAATCTGGATGATCCATGAGTGGGTAAGTTGGAGGTTTCTTCATGGAAGTTTAGGTGGACCGCCATAGTGATTTAGAAGGCTCAAGTGCATTTCTTAGGATTGTAATGTTTTATGTACTTTTGTCATTATTCGTAGGTTCATTTTTGTAAGATATAGGAATGGTGTGTCATTCTTATATTTAAGTCTGTAAGTGTCCTAAGGGACTGAGATGAAGGAAATCACCCTCATCATTTGTACCTCAACGTTTTTTGGAGTAATGAATTTTACCGGGGTGAATTAACCCTTTTACCCAAAAAGAACGAATAGCTTCCAACACCACACAATAAGACTTCCAAAACTTGGACATTAGCCTCATATGGGTACATGATGCGGCATTAGGTCAGTTGTAGATCATGAAGATGAAGGACCCCAATACATCATATACCATAACATAGCATAACGCAAAAAATGCAACAACCATGGAGCATAATCTGAAAGATCAAAATAGGCCCAACCAAAAAATGATCGATTGCAATTGCTAATATTACTTCTCGAAAAATCAACAAGTAATAACCTAGATAGTCAAGAGCACCCTGCAATACGGATCAGAAACACCATGGGATAGGGTTAACGAACAACCCTAACTTACAAATCTTTTTCAGTAAAGATCCTCTTGAAACCATCTCTCTAAACCCACTACCATGTCGTAAAGCGACAACTTATATGAAACTTGCAGTAAACCGAAAACCCAAAAAACATGTTAACTTCCAAATGAAATCTGATCAAACCCTATAAAAAGGCTGCGTTAAATCACCAGGTAGATTAGAGGGCATATCGAACAACAAAAAACCTCAAATATTAAATACTAATCGAATGAGGTATAGCAGATCGAATAATATATACTCAAAGTAACAACCACCGACCCACTAATGATAAAAAAGACGAGGAATCAAATGTCATATTAAATGCCAACAACACCAACCAATTAAATACAACCCAAACAAAGTACCACCGACAGAAAGCAATAGTACAATGAACGAATAAACTAATAAGATGAGTAGATGTTGCTACCATTACTAGGCGACAATAATATTGATACAAAGAAAGAAAAAGAAGACCGAGCAGATTAATAAGAGTGGCAGCCGAATTTTCTTTTCTCCCCCTCAAAAATGGCATATTAATGTCGTTTTTGATGAAATATTGATTTAAAATATGACCGTTCTGAGTTTTGCGTGAAGATTTCCACAAGAACTTTTCTTTTAGAACAAAGTAGTAAGAAAATACTCCCCCTCAATAAGTGATAGTAACTTTTGAGGTTTTGAAAAACGAGAGAGAATACTTGTTCTTTTTTAGCAGAATTATGAAAAATATAGAAAGTTTGATTAATTCTACTCTAAAGTAAGAAGCTTTCACTCCTTATATGAGGATTGTAGCACTGAAGCTTACCATAGGGTCCTTTCTTTACAAGAACGGGTTGTACACTGTTATATGTGCATAAACCATGTATATATAGCCATTATACACCGATCAATACATCTAATTACGTGGTTTATATTCAAAAAATCCAAATTTATACGCAAAACTGACCAATTACGTGGGACGTTGAAACGTCATGATTGGAAAGCCAGTTCTTCCTCCCACATAGCTTTCAAGCCTCCGCATCTGATCCCGATGCTTTAACCTCTTCTCGATCCTTGAGATAAACCTTCGAACTGCTCGTTGTTAATGAGAAATCCATCTTCGACCTTTGCCCAATTGAATATCCCTCAAATGAGAATCGAAGCCATCACGAACCGTCTTGAGAGTGTCATCACAGAACTTGTGAATCTTATCAAATGCCATAAAACAATTGTGGAGATTGGTGCTTCTGTAGACGTACCCAAATTTAGGTTTGGTGAATAGTTTGTATTGTGGCTCTTTGTTGACCTCGTTGAGGTGGATAAGTGGTTTAGTGAGATTGAGCTGCTTTTGGTAGCTTTCAACACTGAGCTGTTGATCTTCAACATGTTCATGGATGATCTTGCTTATGATTAAGATAAGGAGAGCGATGATGTACTTCAATTGAATATCCGTCGAAAACTAACGCATCCTTCCTTGTACCTTGATTAGATACATGTCCTCAATGTCATTGAGAGACAAGTCTGGAAAGTCAGCTTTTGAGAACTCGTACTCCTTTTCATCTTGTCTTTTCACCACGATCTTTGTCAAGAAGGAATAATCCCACTTGCTTGCCGTAGAGATTGACATAATAGCAACTATACTTTGGTTATGCTTAACATCCTTTTGTGACTTGTTGAGCTTGCTGATTCGGTAGAAAAGCCTACCCCTTTCTGGCCAATGGTGAATTCCTTGCAAAGCATCTTTGTCATACTCCACCACTTTGTCAACGAACAAACTAGTGGCGTCTCCCTCGATATCTTTGTTAGAGAATGAGGCAGCTGGTATGTTGAAAGTCAAGGATGTTGCATATTCCTTACTTATTGAGCTTCCGTGTTGAAGAAATTCGAGGTCGTTGTTGAAGAAGAATCTGAATGGAATCTTTTGGTTGTTCTGGTTTACCGATAAGAGGAAGTGTCTTGGTCCAGTTAGTGTAGTAAGGTCCATGTTTCTTTGATGTATGATCAATATTGAACTCTAGGTTGAGCCAGTCGATATCATTCGACATTGCACGGGCAATGTTTTCGAGGTGATACTCGAGCTCAACAGCGCTTCCGAATCTTTCGCTGAGCAAGTCAAAAGCGTCGTTCTTGATCCGTCGGAGTTCTTTCTTGGTCATATTCTTAATCTTGAATTGACTTTTTAACTTTTAGACCTGCTCCACAGTACGACCATCCACTGGTTCTTGATCGTCTTCAAGGGGTGGTTGTGCCTCGACAAGTTTGTTGAACCAATCGTATTCTTCTGTATTGTCATTATCTAGCCATGAGACAACGATATATTTCTTTCCTTTCTTTCTTGACGATGTTCCTGGTCTTGGTCTCGGAGAAGGTTGAGGTGAAGGTTGAGGCTCCGGTTTCTTAAAGTCATCACCACCGGTGTAGGTAAAGTGATTACCGGCTTTATCAGATGGTGGTGCGGTCTCGGATTCCTTTGGTTTAACAGATGGCGGTGGCTGAGCAGCTTGAGGTGTAGTGGTGGTGGAGGGGTTGACTTGTGGTGGTGGCATGGATGATGATCCTCCGTCCTTCTTTTATTTCTTTGCGTTGGGATTAGGATCTTGATCATCATCTTTCCTCAGTCTTTTCTTAGTTCCCGTATCTTCCTTGCACGATGTTTGAAGTTGTCTTGCAATAAGAAGATCGTAGAGGTATTCATCCTCTTTGCTCATAGTAGCAACTCTATCAGCCATTTTTGTTACAAGTTCAACAATGAGATCCTCTTCTGTAATGACTGGGGGCTTGACCGATTTAGTTTCCATTACCACCGGTGTTGTGGTGACAATATGCTTGATCATTGTTTTCAACACTGGTTGCAGTCGTCTTTTTATAAGCTCCTTGGTAACTGCAGGAATGTTTTCAGAAAGAAGCTTCTCAACATAGTTGATGATGAGCTGGTTCATTTCTCCCTGAACATACCTAGAAAGAAACTTTTGGATAGCATCTTTTGATTGTTGAAAGGTCGACATTTGTGCCGTCAAATCAGTGACCAAGTCAGACAGTGTGTTGACTTGTTCTTCAAGAAAGTTTTGTTTCTTTGACCGAGCTTGAGTCACTGCCTTTTGAATCTTTGTCTTGGCACGTGACATCCAGGTGTCAACCTTCTTCTTAACCGATTTTTTTGTGGACTTGGATGTTGTATGTGTTGGTGGAGGGGATGAGTGGGATGATGATTCTGGCTTTGTAGAGGTATCTATTGGTGTTTCAGAAGACGGTTTTGGGTTGTGTGATGTGTTTTCGAGGATATAATCATCGGCTTCCTTCTTGAGACGTTCTTGCCGCGCCGCTTCTTCTTCAGCCTCTTTGTGTCACACCCCAAAATATCGCAGCGGAACGATAGTGTCATTGGGGTATAACGTCATAGCACAAAGTATGGATACAGAAAACGACCTCTATAATGAGACGTTTTAAAGAGTTTACCATTCGATTTAATAAGTTAAAGTTTACAACACAAAAGCAATCCCAAAGCTTGATAATACACAAAGAGTTTACAAAACATGTCGAATGGTAATTGTTAAGACACAAGACTTCAATGTATGCCATGCGACCCAAAAGCTCCATGAAATGCTATCACCTTAAGACCTGAGATAAACATGCTAAAAAGTGTCAACACAATGGTTGGTGAGTTCATAAGTTTGTTGAAAATAATTTAAAAAAAAGACTAAAGAAATGTTAATGCAAGAAAGGCCGTGTAAATCCACTCGGTTCAAGTTCGCCCATACAAAACTTGCAACCTGTGTGTTTACAATCCATTGCCAAAATATGTAATTGTCAATCTTGTTTGCAAGTAGGACATAGGTGCATACGATATATACATAAACTTAATGCAAAGAATCACGATAATCGAACCTCACGTGAAGTCTAACTTGTTTGTTGTGTTACATTGAATCACTTGAATAACAGATTATATTCACCCAAGGTCTCGTCTATCAAGGACACAAGGGTGGGGCGTCGACCGATAGTACTATCAATACCTCTCTGCCGGCTCCCGCAGAGTTAACCATTGCTAAAGTTTGTGTGTTGATACATAATTGAAAACTAGTTTAGCACATTAAGGCACATATCGCAATAAACCACACATAATGTCCAAAGTGTATAAGAAGTATATTGTAACACAATTGTATAAATGGTTTTCGATTCGCAAGAGTGAAACAAGTATTTAAGCATGTATCTCCCCAAATAGTTTGCAAGAATTTAAGCGAGTAAAAGCGGAGTATGATCTCACGATAGTATGTCAAAGTTTAGAATATTTGTGAAAGTAAATGAAAATAGTTTGAGCATGTATCTCCCAAAAGTAATTGAAAATGTATAAAAGTAGGGGCTATGAAACTCACCGGTGTGATTGATATGCTAACAAAATGAAATGCGAAAGTGAGGCCGAAACTATCCGCGACCTAAAATGAATGTTATGACTTGAGTTATGATATGTTGTCGTGAATGCATGATTTTGAAAACGTATCACCCAATATGCTACTTGAAAACTAGTTATATAAAATATTGTTACTTGAATGTGTGACGGTTTCATGTCAAAAATAAATACTTTTGAGCTAATGGTAAAAATATAGTTAAAACTATGTAACGGTTTTAGTAATTGACAAATCGGTTTACATCGGACTTCACGTAATATATACATAGGAAAACTAACTCGTTTTTAAGGTCCGTTTCCCCCGAAACGTCCGTTTAGGCCCTCAAAAACCTTGATTAAAATCACGACAGCTTACCAAAGCTGTGAATAGTGTTTTCAAAGACGTTTTTGACTCAAAGTTCGGTTAACCATAACTCACTCGTTTTAAGTCCGTTTTCAAGTTCTTTATATCCACGAAGGTAATGAAGAGTACTAATATATTTTTAAACTTGGAGACTTCTCAGAAATTTTAAGGCCACTGTTTGGGTCAGTTAAAATTGGACTGTATAAACATTTTCCGGAAAATTGTAGTTTTAAATCGTAACTTGAAACCATGTATATTTTTCGTTATAACTCCGTTTTAGTCCGTTCAAAGGCCACGTTCATAACTAAAAATCTATTTTCTAAAACTTTAATAAAACTTATAAAATGACTAACTTTTCGGAAAAATTATAAATTTGACAGCGCTTCGCTTATTTTTAAATTACCATTTTCTACTTGTTTAACCACAACTTCACCACAAAATTCCTTAATCTACTCATCACCAATCCTACTAGAAATAAAATGCTATTTGAACCATAATAGATAAAAGACCATTTTTTTTTGAGGTTTATGTGACTACTTATAACATATAATTAAGCATAAACCACATCAAACCTTTACTAGTAAAGATCAAAACTTACTTTGATAAATCATTTTCAAACCACTCACTTTTATAAACTTCTAATTAGTACATACTTGTTAAAAATATTTATATAGCACATATGGGTGATAATCTTGGATGATAATGAATAAAATCACAACAATGCAAATATGATCATGAGGGCTTCATGAAATGTATGAAATATATATGAAAAAGTAAGAGATGAAGTTTTAGGCTTACAAGTTGCTTGATGAGGTTTAGTGAACCAAGGATTATCCTAAACACCCTAGGTTTTTATTTCAAAACCTAAACAAAGAGTGTATCTAGATTGTGTAGAAATTGATAAGAAAATTTTTGAAGATCACCCCTTGATCACCTCATGGTTGGCCGGATTTAATGAGAGGAAGAAGAAGAGGAGACTTGACTTTGCTTGTATTATTGGATTGAATGAGAAAGTGAAAGTAAGATATGGAGTGTAAGACTATATATAATAAAAGATCTTGCACAAGTTGGAAAATCATGTAATAAATGATACATATACATATATTTATTATTAATATGTAAAAGTATAAATATAGTAGAAGTAAAGTTATTTGAGGATAAGTAGTAGCTTGTAGCATTGTTGAGTAATATTAGTAAGTTGTATACACATTTGAATATTTAAGGTAGCTTTAGATAAAATAAATTTCACGGGTCAAGATAAAATATATTTAGGTCATAAAAGTTATAAAAATACCTTTCTTGAAAGATTTGAGTGAATAATTATTTATCGGGTTGAATTTAAGAAAACCGTCGTAATTTATATAAATATAACAATTTATATCTGAAATAGATTTAAAACTTGGGTAAACTAATAATAACATTTTTAAAATCTTAATATGAGTATTAAAATATATTGGAATAATTTTTGGAAGTGTCGGGTCAAATGTTTAAAAATAATGTTTACGCGATAACGTTTAAAGAAAAAATGCAAAACCATGCACGAATCGTTATGAAATGCTGAATGTGAAATATGAGAAATGACCGGAAATTGCGAATTGTGACATTCTTCCCCTGATAGAAGAATCGCGTCCTCGCGATTCAATCGATGATACTTAAGGTTCTACCCTAAGGTTTCGTGAAATCAAGTGTATGGTCAAAATGCTTATGCCAAAACTTACGCGTCTAGGTTTCTTATCTAAGGAGACTCACTGAATCGAATAATACGGTGGATCACTTAATGGTCTAGGAAAAAGCGTACTCGATTACGCATTGCGGGCTTCCTCGGTCCCTATATAGAATGCTCGACCTCGAGGTGGGTGATATTGAGTAGGGTTGGGTTATTTCCTTGATTGCCATAGCTAGATGAGCTTGTATTGGCGGCTTATTCAAGCGAGGACAATCTTTCCGGATGTGATTCGGCTGTTACATTCAAAGCAAGTCCTTTGATTATTCCTTTACCTTGCTCCTTAAAATGGCCGTATCGATTGCAATTTGTACACAAGCGGCGGGCTTGGTCTTGGTGATGATAAGCACATTTAGCACATTTGGGATGTGTACCGCATACTCTCTTTGTTCGATACCAGTTGCCACAAAAACTCTTGCCCTTTTGTTGTACGCTACCAAGTCCATACGCTTATTTGACCCACTCGCTTCCTTTCTCTTGTCCTTTGCTCTTCAACGTACCATTTCTAACCATCTAAATGCATCGGGTTCACCGCCTCGATGTGCACTTTGTATTGTAGGCGGCTCGGTTGTTTTCACAGTTCCACGGTTTCGGGACAAGACCATATATGTACCTCGAGATTCTCTTGGATTCGGGGTAACCATATGAGGAACTAGTCGGCTAATTCATGGAATCGATCGGTGTAGGTGCGTGACCAGCCCTATCATCAGTGGTGATAAAATTCATCCTCTAGTTTACGCATTTCATTGTCCGGCGGTACTCCTCTTTCAATAACGCCTTAAATTCGTCCCATGTCATGCCTATAGGCGCTTCTCCGCCTCTAGCTTTGTAGGTGTGTTCCACCATGTCAATGCCTTTCACGATAACAAGCAAGCATACTTCACTCTCGATGTGTGGCACAATTGCGATGTCGATCATCGCCTCTGTCTTTTCTACCCATCGAGTATCGCCAAAGCACCTCCTATACCATCAAACTCCACGGGGTTTGCATGCCGAAAATTCCTTATATGTGCATCGATTACATTGTTGTTGTTGTTGTTGGTGTTGTTGTTATTCTTGCCGACTACATTGTTGGTGTCGCCATTCCGTTCCGTGGTTTCGAGTTATTCATATGATTTCCAACTTGTGTAACAATAGTGGGAAGTAAGATTTGAAGTTGTTGGCGATGATGGCGGCAAAATCGGGGTTTCCTTGATGTTGTTGTCATTGTTACCCATGTCGCTACCGCCTCCTCTACCTCCACGTCCACTGTCATTCCACCCCTTGGTACCGCACCACCTCGGCCCGATCTTGCGTGTTACTCTCTTTGGTGCCATTATCTCGCAAGGAAAGAACCGTTGAATTCCCAATGTCTATGCTTAACGTCCTCAAACATAATACCACGCCACAAATTGGTTCCTAAGGTGTCCACACCGATCTACGTATGCGTGGTCGCATATGTCCACGTGAGTTGTGACGCATTTATAATTATGTTGGCCACCATAATTATAATTGCTTCATTTCACACGCGTACATACCCCCAAGCATACATGTCTCGGCGATTGGTGTTACTTAAGTAGGTAGCCAGTCTATCATCCGATTCTAAACAGTGAAGGAGGGATTTAGGGTAGGTATCTAGGAAGAGTCGCACTTGGTGTAAGGGAAATTCCGTTAGGTGCTAAAGTCACGATGGGGTTTAGTCGCCCGCAGTTCCCAAGTATCCTCAAGAGAACTCCCATCCTCGGGCAAAATCATCAAATCTATCCAACTTTATAGTAACACTTATTTAGCTCGATCTCGCATCTCATCAAACAAGAACTGTCACGAGATCAAGTTAGATAAGTGCTCGTTCTTGAGCTCCATATCTTTGATGACCCAACTAGATTTTGGGACTCCCTATTGGTACAAGGAAACTACGCTATCTAATGAGGTGGTTCTAGGCGAAATACTTAAGAAAACATATGCATACGAAAAGTGAGTAAGGCAATAGGAAGCGAAAGGATCGACGTGAAAGCGGTTATAGTCTAGGAACTAAAATGCAACCTATTTCTCTATAACCAAGGCTCGATACTAATCATCACACCCCAAAATATCGCAATGAACGATAGTGTCATTGGGGTATAACGTCATAGCACAAAGTATGGATCTGAAACGACCTCTATAATGAGGCGTTTTAAAGAGTTTACCATTCGATTTAATAAGTTAAAGTTTACAACACAAAAGCAATCCCAAAGCTTGATAATACACAAAGAGTTTACAAAACATGTCGAATGGTAATTGTTAAGACACAAGACTTCAATGTATGCCATGCGACCCAAAAGCTCCATGAAATGCTATCACCTTAAGACACGAGATAAACATGCTAAAAGTGTCAACACAATGGTTGGTGAGTTCATAAGTTTGTTGAAAATAATTTAAAAAGACTAAAGAAATGTTAATGCAAAGAAAGGCCGTGTAAATCCACTCGGTTCCAAGTTCCGCCCATACAAAACTTGCAACTGTGTGTTTACAATCCATTGCCAAAATATGTAATTGTCAATCTTGTTTGCAAGTAGGACATAGGTGCATACGATATATACATAAACTTAATGCAAAGAATCACGATAACCCGAACCTCACGTGAAGTCTAACTTGTTTGTTGTGTTACATTGAATCACTTGAATAACAGTTATATTCACCCAAGGTCTCGTCTATCAAGGACACAAGGGTGGGCGTCGGCCCGATAGTACTATCAATACCTCTCTGGCTCCCGCGGAGTTTGATTGCTAAAGTTTGTGTGTTGATACATAATTGAAAACTAGTTTAGCACATTAAGGCACATATCGCAATAAACCACACATAATGTCCAAAGTGTATAAGAAGTATATTGTAACACAATTGTATAAATGGTTTTCGTATTCGCAAGAGTGAAACAAGTATTTAAGCATGTATCTCCCCCAAATAGTTTGCAAGAATTTAAACGAGTAAAAGCGGAGTATGATCTCACAGTAGTATGTCAAAGTTTAGAATATTTGTGAAAGTAAATGAAAATAGTTTGAGCATGTATCTCCCCAAAGTAATTGAAAATGTATAAAAGTAGGGGCTATGAAACTCACACGTGTGATTGATATGCTAACAAAATGAAATGCACGAAAGTGAGGCCGAAACTATCCGCGACCTAAAATGAATGTTATGACTTGAGTTATGATATGTTGTCGTGAATGCATGATTTTGAAAACGTATCACCCAATATGCTACTTGAAAACTAGTTATATAAAAATATTGTTACTTGAATGTGTGACGGTTTCATGTCAAAAATAAATACTTTTGAGCTAATGGTAAAAATATAGTTAAAACTATGTAACGGTTTTAGTAATTGACAAATCGGTTTACATCGGACTTCACGTAATATATACATAGGAAAACTAACTTTCGTTTTTAAGGTCCGTTTCCCCGAAACGTCCGTTTAGGCCCTCAAAACCTTGATTAAAATCTTGACAGCTTACCAAAGCTGTGAATAGTGTTTTAACACGTTTTGACTCAAAGTTCGATTAACCATAACTCACTCGTTTTAAGTCCGTTTTCAAGTTCTTTATATCCACGAAGGTAATGAAGAGTACTAATATATTTTAAACTTGGAGACTTCTCAGAAATTTTAAGGCCACTGTTTGGGTCAGTTAAAATTGGACTGTATAAACATTTTCCGGAAAATTGTAGTTTTAAATCGTAACTTGGAAACCATGTATATTTTTCGTTATAACTCCGTTTAGTCCGTTCAAAAGGCCACGTTCATAACTAAAATCTATTTTCTAAAACTTTAATAAAACTTATAAAATGACTAACTTTTCGGAAAAATTATAAATTTAAATGACATAGCTTCGCGCTTATTTTAAAATTACCATTTTTCTACTTGTTTAACCACAACTTCACCACAAAAATTCCTTAATCTACTCATCACCAATCCTACTAGAAATAAAATGCTATTCGAACCATAATAGATAAAAAGACCATTTTTTTTTTGAGGTTTATGTGACTACTTATAACATATAATTAAGCATAAACCACATCAAACCTTTACTAGTAAAAGATCAAAACTTACTTTGATAAATCATTTTTCAAACCACTCACTTTTATAAACTTCTAATTAGTACATACTTGTTAAAAATATTTATATAGCACATATGGGTGATAATCTTGGATGATAATGAATAAAATCACAACAATGCAAATATGATCATGAGGGCTTCATGAAATGTATGAAATATATATGAAAAAGTAAGAGATGAAGTTTTAGGCTTACAAGTTGCTTGATGAGGTTTAGTGAACCAAGGATTATCCTAAACACCCTAGGTTTTATTTCAAAACCTAAACAAGAGTGTATCTAGATTGTGTAGAAATTGATAAGAAAATTTTGAAGATCACCCTTGATCACCTCATGGTTGGCGGATTTAATGAGAGGAAGAAGAAGAGGAGACTTGACTTTGCTTGTATTATTGGATTGAATGAGAAAGTGAAAGTAAGATATGGGTGTAAGACTATATATAATAAAAGATCTTGCACAAGTTGGAAAATCATGTAATAAATGATACATATACATATATTTATTATTAATATGTAAAAGTATAAATATAGTAGAAGTAAAGTTATTTGAGGATAAGTAGTAGCTTGTAGCATTGTTGAGTAATATTAGTAAGTTGTATACACATTTGAATATTTAAGGTAGCTTTAGATAAAATAAATTTCACGGGTCAAGATAAAATATATTTAGGTCATAAAGTTATAAAATACCTTTCTTGAAAGATTTGAGTGAATAATTATTTATCGGGTTGAATTTAAGAAAAACGTCGTAATTTATATAAATATAACAATTTATATACGAAATAGATTTAAAACACTGGGTAAACTAATAATAACATTTTTAAAATCTTAATATGAGTATTAAAATATATTGGAATAATTTTTGGAAGTATCGGGTCAAATGTTTAAAAATAATGTTTACGCGATAACGTTTAAAGAAAAAATGCAAAACCATGCACGAATCGTTATGAAATGCTGAATGTGAAATATGAGAAATGACCGGAAATTGCGAATTGTGACACTTTGCGTTTTCGTTAAGCTAACTCCTCAGCTGCCTTTTAAATATCATCATTAGTAATCAAGTTATTTTCCTCCTGATCATTATAGTCACCTCTAGCATCATACATTTGTTCATCTTCGTCTTGTTGTTGTTGTTGTTTGTTTTCTTTTTTGGGGTAAAAGGGTTAATTCACCCCGGTAAAATGCATTACTCCAAAAAACGATGAGGTACATAGGATGAGGGTGATATCCCTCACCTCAGTCCCTTAGAACACTTACAGACTCGAATATAAGAATGACACACCATTCCTATAACTTACAAAAAAGAAGAACCTACCAATAATGACAAAAGTACATAAAAGATTACAATACTACTCAAGAAAAGCACTTGAGCCTTCTAAATCACTATGGCGGTCCACCTTAACTTCCATGAAGAATCCACGTGTAAACATCCAAGTGATCTTCAACATATAATCTGTTTGAAAACAAATCCTCCTCTTTGTCCCACAACTTGAGACATAGACGAACACCATGACACGATTTTGTTAACCATAAGTTGCTAACTACAAATAGGATATGAATGTAAACCAAACGTAACACAATCTGCCATAGACAAACACTAGGGTGTTGAACACCCTAACATGCATCAAGTTGGATCAGCAAAACACAAGTAAACGTGTAATTCTGACCATCCAAACACCAAAGGCACTCATAATGTCGAACCATGTAGCAATCAAAAACCATAGGGACAGACGACATGTTCCCTACATCAGCATATAGCAATTGTCCCTTACAAATATGGTATCAATCCTTTACTTACATTGATCACGATACCAACGTCTCCCAACAACAGATTTTGAATATACATAGCATAAACCAAATCTGAGAGACATACCATGCAACATTTTTGAACAAGAACCCTTTAACTTGACTTACATTCGTACCAAACAACCAACCAAATGCAGAAAATACCTCCATTGTATCCCAACAAACATCCAAAACGCAGTCCAAAGTGCAAGTATTGAATCGACAGAAGCATAACACAATAGCAGATCATGTGTCGCCAATACTCGTCATACAAGCATATAGCACGTAAGGACAACCAAATCACGACTAGTATGACCTAAAATCAAGCATGAACAATAATAGAATCCCCACCGATCAGATCATAACTTGTATCGACAAACCTAGGGTAACAAAACCCTAACTAACACTACACCACGCCCATCTCGAACACATCAGCAAACACCAAACACAAAACCAAATAATATACTAATCTGTCCCAGATCTTGTGAAGGAAAGATAAATAAGGGTTTTTTCAACAAGATACCCCAGAAAAATTGACTTACACTCTCTCTAAAAACCCACTTACAAAACATGGATCCAGTATAGCACATGAATCTGATATAGAACTTGTAGTCATCACAAACCGATATACACGTACCAGCAAGGAGTAGATCGAAACCCTAAAAAATAGGGTCCCATTCGAAAGTTAACGCATCAGCCTCATCCACATACCAGCGAAATAAGAAAATATAGAAAAAAAGTAAAACCCTACATCGTGGGTTCCTTAATTTCACTAGCCACCATGCATCAAAACACCCCATTAGATAAATAAAATCATAAACGAACAGATTTATGATGAAACATCATAAACCCTAATGAGCCGCCACACTAAATCCACCCTTATATAAATAAAATCGATTAGAAACTGACTTAGGATAATCAGAATAATAGGTACGATTTAAATTCGAAACCCTAATTAATAGACTTAATTAGGGTTTCGGCCAAGATAAGGAGAAATCATTTTTATATAAAGATAACAACCAGCCGCCCTCCTATGAATGAAAACACCCTAAATCATGTATTGCATACCTAAAACAATAAGGATCGTTCAAGGTAGAGGACATCATATAGGGATATCTTTTGGCGAATTAAGAGGAGGCGGCTGATTTCTCAAGAGAGAGAATTAGGGTTTTTTTTAGTTACCCCCTGCCTTATACTGTGAGGAGCGCTGTTTTTCTTCTTCCTCAACGGCTATCTTGGTGGTGTCACCCATGTCCTTACCGGGTTGATTAACCGGATCAGATTGGATTTGAGTGACATCTGGTGGTTCTTCAAGATGTGGAGCGCCACTACTGGAACCTCCTACCCCACCATGTTGATTAACCATAAAGGTAGAATCTTGGTGTTCCAACCTCTTATGCTTCAAGATTTCTCGAATGTTTCGGTTATCTTGTTCTTCAGGGTCATGCTCGGAGTCTAAGCCTTGTTCTTCTTCTGTGATTGGACTTTTCCTTTTGTCTATCTTCTCAATTTCATCATCAAATCTATAAGTGTCGATATCCTCCTCAAGTTCTTCAAAAGTAGGACTTTTCTCCTTTTCCTTCTCTTTGGTGGTGACATCAGCATGAACTTCATCGTAAACAACATAGTCATCTGATTCAGTTTTTGAGTCCTCATCTGGTTGTGATGTAGGCTCAGGAGAAGGCTCGGGCTTTGTAACTTGAGTTAGAATTCTTCTCTTTATGACTCTTTTTGTGATCTTTTTTTTGGGTAAAAGGGTTTATTCACCTCGGTAAAATTCATTACACCAAAAACATTGAAGTACAAAGGATGAGGGTGACTCCCTCATCTCAGTCCCTTAGGATACTTACAATCAACTCTATATAAGAATGACATGCCATTCTTATAACTTACAAAATAAAACAAACAACCTACAATGACTATACAAGTGAATAAACATATGAAATAAAAGCTTGCTTCACTAATGTAGCATCAAAGCCTAGTCATCGTAGAACTTTCAATCATCTTCCTTGTCCCACAAACATGAGACAAAGACGAACACTATGACACGATTCTGTAAACCATATGTTGCTAAATGAAAATCTGAATGCAACCATACGAGGTGAGAGATTCACTCTCATCCGTTGTACTTAAACTTTTTTGGTTAATATACTTTACCAGGGTGCAGGATTACTCCCCTTTACCCAAAAAAAAAATCTGAATGCAACCCAGAGTTAACACAACCTGCCATAGACAAACACTAGGGTTCTACAAACCCTAACTTACAACTTCTTGAACGTGTTAACTTCCACACTCATGGATCATCAAATGTGATTTCAGTTCACAAATTTCACACAACGGTTGGTGAGAAACTCTAAAACCACGGATAGAGCAGCAGGCATAAACTCGCTCCAAAAGTGTATGTTTAGTTGGAGAACCGAACACCAATAAGAATAACCAAAGAGTACGAAGAAAACCCATGCACTTACACAGTCGCAGCTAATATCCATCAACAATTGGCATGCAAGAACTAAACTAGATGAATAGAAGCACATCAACCAATAACAAACATCACAGGACAGTAGGACTGTGACACGATCCAATTGCTAGGGTTTTATAGACGACCCCTAGCTTAAGCGTACATCAATCAGCAGCATAACCAGAACGCAAACCCACCAATTGAACCAATAATAGGGTTTAAACACTAACATACCCATAAACGATCCGCAACATGATAATCAATAGCAGCAGGATCAATTAACCAATAATAGAGTTTTTGAATAAGAATCCTAAAACTTAACTTCCATCTCTCTAAAACCCACGTTCATAGCATAACAAATGCATAGATCTGATACAGAACATGTAAGAAGTAACAACCAGATATAGACTCACTTAGAAGATCGAGACACGTACAATAAATGATATACAAAACCCTAAATAATTAGGGTCTTGATAAGCGGTAAAGAGTAGCAGCCCAGAAACGAATGAAAAATAAAACCAAAACATGGTTTTGTAAGCATTGAGGGCAGAACGTTCCAAGAAATAAAATCCTCAAAGAATTAGCAATAAGCGACGTGATAAATAAAACATACCACCGACCCACCAATATGACAATTGCTGCTCAATAAATAACACCACCGACCCACAAAGATAAAGTACGAGGATGGAATTAATATAATACAAAGACAACAAGAATCACCAACCAATAAGAAATTACCCAAAAAGCATCATAGTCCCAAGTAGAATAAATAATACGAGGTAATTAAAATTGGCCAATAAGGTAGGGTAGATGTAGATACCATGCACTAGGCGACAATTAAGATGATACAATGATAGAATAAAAGAAAAACCAATCAGATTTCGAGTGGTTGCCGGTTTTCTTTTTTGTCGCCTAGGAGAGAGAGAATGTTTAGGGTTACATGGTTTAGGGTTTAAGATTAAAACACTTTCTTTTTGTGATCTTAGACTTGTTCTTCTTTGTTGTGCTTCCGTAACTACCAGTTTTCTTTGCCCTTGTCTATACTGATGAAGCATGAGTAATTTCATCAAGAAATCCTACACGTTGTTCTTTGAGAGCCTACTCATAGTATTTGTAAGAAGTTGCAGCTTTGACCTTTTCGGTTAAAAGGCACTCAGGGAGTTTAGCACCTTGTTTACGAGTGCTAGACACCTGAATCCTAACCGTCCTTAAAGTAGGCTCGTTCTTCATAATGTGCTTTGCTTGATCATTTAGTCTTTTCGGAATGTCATCACACTTCTTTATCAAGTTGTTGATGATCAGCTTTGTATATCATAAAAAGGGATCTTAAGAACCTCCCTTTTTGAGATGCTGCATCATGTCCTCTCATATGAGGCTTGCGTTGTCAATGCGCTTGACATTGTCTCTTCCTAATACAGACTTAGCAATCATGATGTAGATGATTCTCCATGGTTGTGGCATGTATTTCACATCAACTTTCGAGTGAGTGGTGATGATGCCAGCAAACTTATCATATCCAATGGCAATTAGAAAATCCAATATCTCCTTCTCTGTTGGAATCTTCACATATTCTTCCGGAGAGTTGATGGTAGGTAGTAGAAGCATGGAGCAAAGGTCCTCGATGGTGACAGTGACTTCACGATTGTGTAAAATGCACTTGACAGCGTTTTCCTCGTCAATCTTTTCCATTGTGTGCCAGAACTGATGGATATAAAAGTCGGGAATGGATGAAGACTTGGTAAGCATGAACTTGTAGGAGTGGTTGAGGAAGGATGTCCACAGCAATTAGGCATGACGATTCAGAACATGTGAAGTTGTTGAAATCAACTCGGAGGTTGTTCTTGCCAATCACTTTGTTGTACCCATGTGAAAATGCATTAGCCATTTTGAGTTCCACTGGAGCATTGACATCAGTTTGGTGCAGCCATTGTTGTGATCTGAAGGACATTAGACATAGAAACAGACATTGAAAGACACAGTGTGTTAGCATTAGTCTGATTCATTTTCTAAGTCCTCAATTGATGTTTGTTAAACATTCTAAGTCACATTTGTCCGTTTTCATGTAGTTGTGATGATAAGTTAAGTGAACGTGTTAACTTTGAAGTTTAAATTCTCATTTATCACTTAAACACAACATTTGAAGTTTTTGTATGCTTATTCGTAAACTTTAGACAACATGTGATTTGTGATTTATTCGTAACAGTTAACTTGTTTGTAAACAACAACTTATTCGTAACTTGGATCCTTATTCGTAAAGATGGATGTTTATTCATAAGAATAAATCTAATGCGTAAGAACAGTCCTTATTCGTAAAGAATAGATTTTGTTCGTAAGCATCAAACTTATTCGTAAGAATATGCTTACGTTTACGAATATTGCTAATTCGTAAGAATCAAGCTTATTCGTAAGGCAGTCTGCTTATTCATAAGAATAAGGTTATGCGTAAGAATAAGCCTTATTCGTAAGAATTGGCCTTATTCGTAAATGTTTCAAATTTTATGAGTTTCTTTCTAAGAAATTCGTAAGACACTGTAGACGTCCCTTGTTCATAAGATTTTCATTCTTATTCGTAAATTTATCATCTTATTCGTAAACATCAATAACCTTTTTCAATCTTTACGAATATCCTTCCTGTTAACATAACATCAATTCCAATTGTTACAATTCATTGTAAACACTATCAGGAACACAAAAAAAGCATTGATACAATTATTCAAGCACAAGATTCCTTATTCGTAAATTTTCTTAAACCCTAAACCCTTGATTTACGAATAACAAATTCACATAACTGATGCAAGTTCTGGTTGTTTCTGAGTGTTCATAGGGTGTATTAGAGTGTTTCTAAACAGGTTTTAACACAATTTAACGACAGAGTTAGGATGTTCATCCTGAACGTGACCTTAAACCCTAAACTTTCAATTTTCAATTTTGAGATGTTTTTGGTCTAATTAAAGTGTTCAAACATGTTCCTTGTCACTTATTATCACTTGCTTGTTCATAAATCTTAACCAAAACACCACATAATGAAAACCCCCAAACTTAGCGTATGAACCCTAGAATTCAAAACCACACAATTGTAGTTTCTGGGTATGATTGAGTTATGAAAACGTGTTTAGGACTCAATTTTAAACGTTTTCCAACAAGAATTTTTAACCAAAACAAATTCAATAAAAAACACCCAATTTGTTCAAAAGTACGAATCTTAAAAAACCCATTTGTGGATTATCCACCCGTTGGATTATCATGAAATCAAAAACCTTTGTTTGTAATTATCATATTAACATTATAGCATGTCACACCCCGTCAATGGCGGAAACACGGGATGTAACTGGAAAAGGCACATTGCGTAACATCATAAGTTCATACCTCATATTTATTTCAACAATAGTTTATAACTTTTACAAAACGATCCTTGTCTCAAAAATGATAGAAAAACATGTCTCTTTGGAAATCTTGTTGTCTTGAAAACATAGTAGCAAAATGTCAAATAGTCTGACTCCAATAAACGTGCCTTCGAATACCTTACTAATGATCCACCTGAAAATGGTACTAGAAAACGTCAACATAATGTTGGTGAGCTCGTAGGTTTGAAAGTAAAACCACGAAGCTGTGAATAATAGTAAGCATGAATACCAACTATAAGCACTTTAGTAAAAACAGTAATAGTGTTGCGTCAACTGAGCCTATAGTGTCCAACTAACATATATCCAATACCATGTGGGGAGCTACCCCGATAGATCTATCATCATGTGGGCCCTTCGCAGAGAGTTAACAGTTGCGCAGTCATGAATTCACAAAGCAAAACATTTCGTAGCATATAATCGTATCATCACACATATATGTCCAAAATCATGTAAAAACAGTAGATCATAGCATAAAAACATTTGAAAAGTATTAAGTACCATTTTCCCCCAAGGAAAAATATAGTGAAAAAGGGGCTACGAAGACTCACCTTAGCAGATAGCAATGAATAGTACTTAGGCAACGCAAACAATGTCAAGAAGCAAGACATAACGGTACACGAACGGCACAACCTAATAATCATTGTTTGTCTCAGAATATATCTCAAAATAATATAATGTACACAAGTTTTCAAAACTAACGTATTTTAGTTTTCGTGGATGACTCGAATTATTATTTGTTCAGGTTCAGTATCGAAACTCGTGTGGTTTTTGGGAAAAATAAAGACTCAAGGTAACTCACGCCAAAATAATGAAGTTGGAGGAGTAACGAAAGGACAACAAGAAGAAATAATGAAAAGACGAGAATAATTAAAGGACAACGAAATGGACCCGTCGATAACATGTTTCGGTGTTTACCCCGTAACCCAAATGGTTTATAAAACATTGTAATTTAGGGAAAAAGTTGAATGATTTCAAAAAGGTTTATAACGTTTGCAAGTTATACTTGTTTACGCTATAAAAGGTTTTTATAAAATTTGGACACAATGTGTCCGTTTATATAACATTTCCAAGTCATTACGACTTTTGAATAACAAGTTTTATTTATTACATTTCACCAATTTGATTCAATTTATACACATTTTATTCAATTTCTTACAAGTTTTATTATTTTTACAAGTTTTAATTATTTATTTGTCGTTATCATTCGCGTATATATTAGTGTCGGGTTTATCGACTATTTTGTGTCCAAAATTGTCCATAAGCCCTTTGGCTAATACCGTAAATCCAATAACGAGCATCCATATTTGCCAAGCTTAGGTAATAGTAACAAATATTCCAAAATCTATATCGATATCCAAGTATTCCCAAATAGATTCCAAAACGCTATCGACAAAAACAGGGAACAATATAAATTAAGTTAGTAAGCGAAAAAATAAATCGTTAAATAAAAACCCTCTGGTGATAATGGCGATTCCCACCTTCCCTTCACATCTTTTTTTGGGTAAAGGGGAGTAATCCTGCACCCTGGTAAAATATTATTAACCTAACATTTTTAGTACAAAGGGAGAGGGTGAATTCCTTCGCCTCAGTCCCTTAGGACACTTACAGACACTCATATAAACGTGACAAACCACACTTATAACAAACATTAAACACAAACTACAACGACTATATATAAAAATAAAATGCTATTCAAGTAGACAACTCCTTGAATCTTCAAATCGTCATAGTAGTTCAAACTTCCAGCTTCAACCAATTGCGTCTTCTATTAGTATTATGAAAAATGCATAATCTAATAACCTAATAAGAGTGACTTCCGTAGCAAATCGAATTTGAAGCATAAACATGGTCTAATCGACCCAACCTTCCAGAATCACAAAATCAAATCCATTTGCAACTTCTATTAGAATTATGCACAAAGCATAATCTAACAACCGAATAGGAGAGCAATCCATAGCAAATCAAATTTGAAACATAAACAAGGGTACAAGCGACCCTAACTTCCAGCATAGAACATAAACAATGGTGGCCGTAATTCATATGCTAGAGTTCATATACCATCCAAAAAGGATTAAAAGCCATGCGTAATCAAAATAGACACACAACATCATGACCAGCCAGTAACATCCAAGTTCTATCAAACAAGAAACCGGCAAGAGAATGATGCCACACAACGAAGAAGACAACATAGATTATCTCGTCATATCCGTATAGTAAATACCAAAGAGGTTCGTCCTCTAGCATCATGCAATCACCAGTAACTAACTACCATCCCATGCTCAAAACAACCAGACACCAACTGAATGAACCACGCAAGACATGTGTATGTTGTTGACGCAAAGGAAACTGCCACAAACCGATCAATAGGGTTAAACCAAACCCTAACTTACAACATTCAACTTCCATCTCTCTTAACCCACGAACATATTCATAGAACATCAGCATCGAACAACCAGTCAAAAATCAAACCCTAAAACGGGTAAACACAGATCTGGAGTAGATCACGAACCAGCAAATAAAAAGAAACCTAACCCAAACAGGTTTTGTTTATCGTTAAGCATAATACACCCCAAACAATCGACCAATGATAAACCTAAAAAAGGTTTAATCGTTGAAAGAACAGGTCCCATCAAATCGTACCAGAAGCCAATAAAGAACGAAACCCTAAAAAACTAGGGTTTCGTCTATGAAACAATAAAGGATAATCCAACCCTAAATAAAGATCGATGACATTAAAAAAACGTCCAGAGAAGACGAATTAAAATAAAATCGATTGAAATAAGGATATTAGGGGTTAAGAAAAGCCTCCAGCCGCCACATCTTGACTGTAAAACAAAAGAACACGATCGTATTGCTTACCCAATAACAGGTTAGAGGGTAGAGAGGACGAGAGTGGAATTGTTTTTGGCCGGAAAAGGGTGGGGATGTGGCGGCCGGAAATCACCAAAATATTTTAAGATAAGTTAAGTAACATAAGTACCTTCCCTTCACATCTGATCGTTGCTCTATGTTTTCCTTGATTCTTATACCTTATAACACTTCTACTATTGTGGAATAATCTGAGTATTATCTCCCATTAGTCGATTTTTTATTTGGTTGCTGTTTCGTGGTTTTAGGGTTTCGATTTTTGCTCTTTGGGAATCGTTTTTTAGTTTTAGGGTTTTCATAATTATTACTATATCTGATTCAATAATGAGTGTCGGTTAGGATTTATGGTTGGGAATTTAAACCCGTTTAGGGTTGCGCTTCATTAATTGGTGTTGCTCGTGGTTTTTAGGGTTTTCCTGTTCGCTACTATTTTTAGGGTCTTGTTTTCGTTTCTGCTTGGTATTATTTTCAGTGCTGGTGTTTATTATGGAGTCGACTAATAACAATACTAAAACTTCATCTATCCCTAAATCGAACCTGCTTGGTGATCTTCCTATCTTGAAGTCGATTTTAAGGAAACCGGTGCATAGTGGTATTAATATTTCGAATAAAGATCATGATCAGGTATTAGCTGATGGGCTTCATGATGAGGTTGTGGAGAATTCGTTGTTGAATGATTTGGCTGCTAAGCTTAAGAACGTGGATGGTAAGATTGTGGGGAGAGATGGTAAGGTGTTAAAACCTTATAGAAGTGTTAAGTTTGCTGATCAAGTTGATGTTGGGTCTAAAAATCAGAATATGGAGGATTTGCTTGATCATGGAACGTTTGTTAGGAATGATAAGGCTGCTTGTGGGTCGACTATGGATGCTAGGGATGCTGCAACTCAGGCTCCTAGTGCTACACAAGTTTCGGATGCAACTCAAGTGAATAGGAGTGATAATGGTAAGTCTTCTAGTGATGTTGGTTCACAACCAGCCCCTAAACTCTCATATGCTTCTATGTTTAAAACTAAGAATACGTTCAAATCTGTTAACATATGTGAATTACGTAATGAGGAACGTGTGGAAAGAGCTCATGTCATAATTCCTTTAAATGAGATTGATGATGTTTCGGCTAGGTTTGCTAACACGCTCTATGGGTATTTTATTGGGAAACGGCTTGCATTCCCTATTGTGGAGAATTATGTTAAGAATACATGGGCTAAGTTTGGATTGGAACGTGTTATGTTGAATAATGGTTTCTTTTTATTTCAATTCTCCACTAAGGATGGTATGGATCAAGTGTTAGAGACTGGTCCGTGGTTGATTCGTTCTATTCCTATCTTTTTGAACATTTGGACGCCTAATACTACACTTGCTAAGGAGGAGGTAACTTCAGCCCCTGTTTGGTTGAAATTACATAATGTGCCAATCGTTGCTTATACGAAGGTTGGGTTAAGTTTGATTACGACTCAAATTGGTAAACCTATCATGTTGGATTCATACACGAGTACTATGTGTGTTAAGTCTTGGGGTCGGAATTCATATGCTCGAGCTCTTGTTGAAGTGTCCTCTATTAACGAGTTAATGGATCATGTGGTTGTGGCGATTCCGTTTCCTAATGGTTTAGGTCACTCGTTGGATCGCATTGATATTGAATATGAATGGCAGCCTCCCCGTTGTGATTTGTGCAAAATATTTGACCATAATGATGCTGCCTGCCCTAAAAAGGTTAAACAAACGAGTGTGAAGTCTAATGTTGATGAGGAGGGATTTGTAGAAGCTACTAAGCGTAAGGGTAAGGGTAAGGCGCCAACTCATGAGAAGGTTATTGATGGTCTTCGTTTAGCGAAACCTAAGGTCACTTTTAACTATCGTTGGCAACCGGTTTCGAAAACTAAAGTGGAATCTGATGGAGCGTCTTCTTCTAAGGGTAATGGCACTAATAAGGATCTTAATGGTCCTAAGGAGGGTGTGGAGCATGGTGCTTCATCTTCTAGGGTGCATGATACGAATAAGGATCCGAGTGTTACAAATGTGGGTGATGGTCTAAAGTCCTTGGATAATCAGGTTATTAAGGATGTTCAAGCACCTAAGAAGTATATTCATGATGATTTAAGTGATATAGTTACTAAGAATTCTTTTGGAGTGCTTAATGATGATGTGTTCAGTTCTGAGTTTGGGCTTCAGGAGGACTCGTCTCAAGTGGATAAAGGGGTTCATGAAGTTGATAGTGATAGTGATAAGGAGGTTGATGAGTATATGGAGTTTGGCAAACCAAGCACGGACACTAGTAATCGTAAGGAAGCAAGCACTTCCTCTGTTGACGTTCCTCATGTATAGTATCGCGTCATGGAATATAAGGGGAACGAACCAATCCCCTAAACAAAATGAGGTTCGTCAGGTTATTGGTGAAAATCAACTTTCTTTTGTGCTATTTTGGAATTGCATGTTTCTAATTCTCGTCTTCAGGAGTTATGCATGAGGGTGTTTAAAGGATGGGATTGGACGTCCAATGGTATTTTTTGTAGTAGTGGTTCTCGTATCATTTTGGGATGGAATGTGGATATGGTTGATTTGAATGTGGTTGCTATGACTGATCAGGTGGTTCATACTTTCATTCGCTTTAGGGCTGATAAAAAGGAGTTGTTTTGTTCATTTGTTTATCGCACAATAAGTATACTCATAGGAGACCCCTTTGGGATAATCTTGGTTTACATAATCAATTTGGTTTGTAATTGGCCTTGGTGTGTTCTTGGGGATTTCAATTCAGCTCTTAATTTAGAAGATAAGGTTGAGGGTTCTTCGGTTATTGATATTGCGATGCGGGAATTTAAGGAGTGTGTTGATGCTAATGAGTTGGTTGATATAAACCGCTCGGGGCTGCAAGTTACTTGGACTCAAAAGCCGAGAGGATTGGATGGTACTTTGAGGAAGATTGATCGTATTATGGCTAACCTTGGGTTTCTGGATTCGTTTGCAGGTGCTCATGCTATTTTCCAACCGTATCGTGTTTCTGATCATTCCTCGGCTATTCTTCATATTCCTATGATGTGTAAGTTTAAACCTAGGCCGTTTAAATGCTCCAATATTCTGGTTTAGAATTCAAGGTTTAAACAGCAAGTTCAAGAGTGTTGGGGTACATCGGTGAGTGGTTTTCATATGTTTAAGGTGGTTTGTAAATTGAAGGCGCTTAAAAAGCCTCTTCGGAGTATGCTTTTTCGAGAAGAGAATATTCATGAGAAAGTTACTAAACTTCGTCATGAATTGGATGAGGTTCAATGTGCCCTTGATTTGGATCCGTTTAACGTCGTCTTGCGGGAGGAGGAAGCGTGCTATCTTAATGCTTTCAATGATGCTATTTTGAAGGAAGAATGTTTTCTCAAGCAAAAGGCTAAGGTTGAATGGCTTCGGGTTGGTGACTTGAATTCTGCATACTTTCATAAGGTCGTTAAGAGTAGGAAAGCTAGGAGTCGAATCGATGCTATTTTGGATGGTAATGGTGTGCAATTGGTGGAGCACCAGGTTCCTAATGCTGTTGTCTCTTATTTTACTTCTTTCCTTGGCCAAGAGGGGCCTATTTTGCCATTGGATGATTCTGATTTTTTCACATCGACCCTTGATCCTAATGTGGCTTTATATATGGTTCGTGATGTTACGTCTCGTGAGGTCAAAGATGCTATTTTTTCTATGGGAGATGATAAGGCGCCGGGTCCTGATGGTTATTCGGCTTCATTTTTTAAGGGTGCTTGGGATATTATTTCGGATGATGTTACTAAGGCAGTTCAGGAATTTTTTATTAATGGTAAGTTCTTGAAAGAGATTAATCATACTACCATTGCCCTTTTGCCTAAGATCAATTCTCCCACTCGAATGGCGATTTTAGGCCTATTTCGTGTTGCAATGTGCTTTTCAAGTGTATTAGTAAGATTCTTGCCAACCGGATAAAGGAGAGCCTTAGTACTTTGGTTAGTCCGAATCGATGCATTTGTTCTGGAAGGCGGATTGCCGATAACATCTCGCTTACTCGGGAGCTTATGCACAATTATCACCTCAATCGTGGTCCTTCTAGGTGTGCTTTTAAGGTGGATATTCAGAAGGCGTACGACACGGTCAATTGGCAATTTTTGAGGTGTATTTTGGTTCGTTTTGGGTTTCATGCTGTGACAACTCGTACTTTCAGGTCATTTCTCAAACAATTCATGCTTCACAATTTCATCATTTATCGTAAACTAGGTTTGCGTGTTCCAAATTCGCGTAACCTTAATGGTTTAGCGGCGAATTCATGATCATATCTTCACGGACATTTCATATAGACTAAGTTTAGTCTACACTTCATTAGCATCATTTTCATCATGTTAGTTCATTCATGACTTTGCATTTCACATTAAACGCGTAAATTTCATATTAAATAAACGCTATCACGTAAGTTATTATTTTGAACATTTAATCCGATACTTCCAAAAATGATCCCGATATATTTTTATACTTATATTTAGTTTATAAAAACAATATTTTGAGTTTACCTAGTGTTTTAAATTTATTTTGTATATAAATCGTTAAAATTATATTATTACGACGTTCTTCTTAAAAACTACACGATAATTATTATATCACTCAAATTTTGCAAGAAATGTATTTTTACAATTTTTATGATCTCATTATACTTTACTTTGATCTATTAAAAATTACTTTTAGCTAAAACTACCTTAAATACACTAATGTATATACAATCTTACAAGTTATTATTACCTATACATTTTACTTACACTTTTTACAATTACCTACAATATAAAAAAAATAAAAAAAATGTGTATGATTGAGGTGCAAGCCCCCTTGGCCGACCAAGGGGGTGCCTCATTAATTAAGTTGGTAGAAATTTTCTAACTTGTATAGATATATACTCCAAGTATCATACTTTCACTCATTCATTCATAATAATCATTCAAGTTAGTCATTTTTCTTTCTCTCTTGGTTCTTCCTCTCCAAAACCGGTCACTCATAGGTGTTAGAAGAAATCATCAAAGTTTTTACAAGTCAAGTGTTTAACAATCTAGTATACACTCTTGTGTAGGTTTTGAAATAAAAACCTAGAGTGTTTAGGTTTTATCCTTTGTTCTAATCACCTCATCAAGTAACTAGTAAGCATACCACTTTCATTTTACATCTTTCATTTTCATTTCATATCTATTTCATCATTTTTGAGCAAAGCATGCAAGACTTATGGATATTTATACCATTTTTCATTGTTTTTAAGAGTTTTATATATATAAGTCATCCTATAATTTATCCCTTGTTATATATTAGTCTTGATGATGTTTAGGAACCCATGACACCCTAAGAAGGTGTATGGTAGGATTAGAATAGCTTTGGAGTTGTTTTGAAGGGATTGGAATAGGTTTAGTACGAGAAAAACTCTTTTCGACAAGTATTATAAAGGGTCTGATCGTATTTTGTAAATCTGGAAAAACGACAGTAGACATAAAATTTTTGGCCTAGATATTTAGAAAATATACTTTAAAAGCGAATCCGTGGCGCTTGAACGGATTAAACGGAGCTATAACGAAGAAGTTATGAATTTTTCAAGTTTGACGAAATATATATATATATATCCTGAAATTTCAAGAATTTGTTTTTGTTTTGTACGAGTCAAAAACGAGTCTTAAGCTTTATAAATTATTTCGACTTATCAAAATATATTAGTATACTTTGATACGAAGCTAAGGACGATAATACGTGAAACGGATTTGTAACGACTAAAATATACACGTTTTACAAAATTGCCGTAACTTTATTAGTTAAGAAAAACTATATTATTTTCATTAGACAAGTGTTACGGTAAACAAAACGACCATATTGAAGGCTATTTTAACGTTGACGTAGAACTTTTGTAACGAGATGTCTTCTAATAAAATCGAGATCACCAAGCATATTTTTCAAAACGACCAACTGTTGGTATAGCGGAGTTGTAATGAATTATTTGGTTGCTTAAACTTTGCGAAATTCACTTTTAAACCACATTTTGGACAAAATCACCCTACTTAACCTATGTCTTTCTTTATGAAGAGACCTCTAGGATAAAAACTTAAATGCCAAAACTTTGAGATTTTGATACAAGCTTTCCAAAACCGTTGAGTTCGTTTCCTAACGTTCGACGTACACCATTTTACGACAAGCTTTTCGAGGCCATTTTAGTCACTTTCATGAAATTTCTAACGACATCATTTTACGACGAAAAGTTATAATTTCACAATAAATCATTAAGAAACTATTGTAGGATGACATTTTGACGTAAATACTTGTAAAGTAATTTAAGAATGGTCAAGACGCCAAAAGAGTATTTTTTTCGACGATAAGTATTATTTTCAAAACTCGTAAATGGTATAAATAACATACGAAATGCATGCATAACATTACATCATAACTCATTACGTATCATATCATTCACAATAGGTCAAGGTTAAAGGATCACGCTACATTTCAGTGTACTCACTCTTGTCATTGTACCTATTTCATCAAGTGAGTTTTCATAGCCCCGTCGTACATGTTTATAATTATTTTCAAACCTACGGGGGAGAATACATTGCACAACATTTTTATTACGATACCAAGTATGTTAAATTCATTTACATTGCTTAAGTTACCACATGCCAATTGAATGTCCCATTATATTACATGAACCGTTAATCTTAGAAGCGAGGGTGAGTGGATAGATCTATCGAGGTGACTCCTCCATCCGGGTTGGTGAATCCCAACTAGTCATACGGATGCATTTCATTTAATAACATTATTGAGTTGTCGCAAACACTACGTTGGGCGAACATCATGAGCAGTCTAGTTTCGGTGTCATGGACTTCTAGCAATTGTAACATTTTATGTGACATGATTGTCATACTGGTCTATACTTGCGTAGTCGTATAAAACATTTACATAAACCTATGATCTCTCACCAACATTATTGTTGACCGTTTTAGCAATGTATTTTCGGGTAACTAAGACATACTCATCATGGCATGGTTAAGGAACCCCTTTTGAGTCACAAGGCCGACTTATATCATTGTATATTATGGCACTTTCTTTCAAAACATCGTTTGGACTTGTATTATATTTATATTTCCATAAACTTTATAAACTTTTGGGACCTATGTTGTAACTCGAACGCTTTTATTAAATATCAAACGATGTGTTTTAAACGACACTTTAGGTCGTTCAATATAACTGTAATTGTGGTGCTATGACAATCAATCCCGTGAATTCCATTCCACGCAAAGCAGTAATTTGGGGTGTGATGATTGGCATCGAGCTTGATTATAGAGAACTAGGTTGCATCATTGACCCTAGACTATAGCTACATTATCATAGTATCTCATCATTTCATCATAAGTGCATATTCACTTTTCATGCGGATTCATGTACACTTTATTCGAGTTATTTACTTTCATTTCACATCGGTTGTCACAGAGATGTCTTGATTCACATCCCATTATTGTATCACCGGACACTAACACGGAAGATGTCCCGGTGACCCTAACATGGATGATGCCTTATCGCACTCCATCGAGATCTTATCTTCGATTGGCTCTAATCCACCCTACCACTTATTATGACCGACACGAGACCGAACCCTTTGAGGAGGCGAAGTCGCACCTACTCCACATGTTAGCCCCGCCATGACCCGATACACCCACCATCACCACTACATCATCATCATCATCCTCATCGTATTTTCTTAGGGATCCTATGCCTACATCGGACTTGCCGCTCAAAAAGCGTGCTCGTTTGACATCCCTACACCACCATCTACTGAACCCGAGCCACTGTTAGGTTCGAGATAGGCGAGAGCTCTAAAGGTCGCTTTGCTAGATGACCTTCCACCGAGGCGTTAGGAGCTCGTATAGATAGCCGCTGATTCAAATAGATAGGATGTCGCGGCGGTTGGAGGAACTGTCATTAGATAGAGTTGAGACCATCGAGGAGGAGGTCGAGGGCCTAGTGATAGGCGGGGTTTCGATTGATTTAGCTCATCAAGGTTTAGAGAATAGGCGGTTAGAGAACAGGGGCGTATGTTGAGTTGAGGCGGAGATGCACGAGTTATACGAGAGCCGAGATGGCAGGGGACGAGTTCTGACGTCGAGCACGGGAGTTATCACTAGCTCGTGAGAGTATAGTTACCTTACGGTGGTCGATTGCGAGTTGAGGAGTTTGGTTGCTAGCTTGACTACTCAGGTTCGAGATCTTCAGGATCGAGCCGGCGGAGCACCAGGAGGTGCCTAGTGTAGACTTTTATCATGTATAGTTTTGACTACTATTATCCTAGTCACGAGGTGTGTGACGTAGTTTAAAGAACTTGTTGTCTTTTGGTTGTTGTACAAACAAATGTATCAAGTATTGACTCTACTATGTAGGAATGGTTTTATTATCTATGATATCGGTCCATGTAGGCCGAAATTTTCATGTATATTATCCACGTGTGTTGTGATTATATTGTGATATTTCGTGATTGTTCTGTTGTGATTCCATTTATTTATGCATGTTGTGGTTTTGGATGTATATGTGTGATGGTTGTTTCTACTTACGAGTTCTCATAATTGTTTCATCTTGTGATTTTGAAGAGTAATGGTGCCAAAGAAAGCCACACCTGAAATGACTCAAGCGGCTATTCAAAAGTTGGTGAATGATAGCATAGTCGATGCTCTAAGGATTGAAAGGAAGCGGTGGGCTGGCTGCTGCCGAAGCCGCTTCTTAGGGCCGCTAGGCTTCTTCTTCTTGAGAAATGCAGGAGGATCCGGAGTTAAAAACTGTTCGTATAAGGATTTCAAAAGTGGAGATCCCACGAAGTTTAGAGGTACCGAAGGAGCCACTGCCATGGTTCGATGGTTCGAGAAATTGGAGTCCGTGTTTTTGCTATGTAATTGCCCGGATGATAGCAAGGTCAAGTTTGCTACGAGTACACTACTTGATGGAGCATTGTCGTGGTGGAACTCTTATGCTCAGCCGATGGGAATGGAGAATGCTTTCAAGCTCACTTGGGAGCAATTCAAAGGTTTAGTAACAAAGAAGTTTTGTCCTCGCACGGAAGTGAAGAAGTTGGAGACCGAATTCTATGAACTAGTAAATATTGGGTATGATATTGACACTTACATTCGGAGATTCCAAGAATTGGCCGCGTTATGCCCGTCTATGGTTTCGGATAACGAGAAGTTACTAGAGGCTTTCATCGGGGACTTCCGAGGTTATTCAAGGAGATGTGACTTTGTTTGATCCACAAACAATTGAGGAATCCATTAGAGTGACTCAGAAGCTTATGGCACAGGTAGTGAAGAGAGGTAAATACACCAACACCAACCAAAACAACAACAACAACCCCAACAACCGCTTCAATTACAACAATAACCGAACCAACTACAACAATAACAATAGCAACAACAACAAGCGGAAGTGGGACAACACCAGAGGTAGAAATGCTACTCAACAACCACCCAAGAGACAAGAGGTTGCAAAGGCTTATCTTTGCAGGCCGAAAGAAGGAAAAGGGTATTCGGGGTTTTGCCTAAGTGTGATAGGTGTTGAGTCATCACAAACCGGGTCGATGTCCTGATCCATGTGAGAATTGTAAGAAAGTTGGTCATCGAACTAGGGATTGCAAGTCGCCAACTATGGGGGAAAATCAGAAACAACAAGTAACATGTTTTGGTTGCGGAGAACAGGGACACTACAAGTCTGAATGTAAAAAGGGAAGGAACCAAGGAAATCAGAATCAAGGTGGAATGGCGCAAGGAAGGGCCTACGTCATGGGAGGTGGCGAAGCTGGGAGGACCGAATGTTATCACGGTGCGTTCCTTATCAATAATCGTTACGCATCGCTTTATTTGATTCGGGAGCCGATAAAAGTTTTGTGTCCACTACATTTGCACCTTTACTCAACATCAAACCAACCACATTAGACATATCATACATCGTTGAATTAGCTAATGGTAACTTAGTTAGCACCAACACCATTGTCCGTGGTTGCACATTCAATTTTCTAAATCATCCCTTCAACATAGACCTTATGCCCGTAGAACTTGGTAGTTTCGACGTCATCATCGGCATGGATTGGTTATCCAAACATCGTGCAAGAATCATTTGTGATGAAAAAGTTGTTCATCTTCCTTACAAAGGCGAAACCTTGATTATTCGTGGGGAACGAAGTGGAACTAGACTCAATATCATATCATGCATCAAAACGGAGAAGTACATAAAGAAAGGTTGTTTTGCTTTCTTAGCCCATATAACCGAGAAGAAGTCGGAGGAGAAGCGACTTGAAGATGTACCAATTGTCCGAGAATTTTTCAAGTCTTTCCGAAGACTTACCGGACTTCCACCGCACGACAAGTAGAATTTCATATTGACTTAGTGCCGGAGCTGCACCAATTCTTGAGCACCTTACCGTCTAGCACCATCCGAGATGCAAGAGTTGTCTAATCGGTTGCAAGAACTTCTAGACAAAGGATTCATTAGGCCGAGTTCCTCGCCTTGGGAGCACCGGTCTTGTTTGTGAAGAAGAAAGATGGATCCTTGAATGTGTATAGATTATAGAGATTTGAACAAGTTAACGGTGAAGAATCGTACCCACTCCCGGATCGACGACTTATTCGATCGGTTGCAAGGTTCAAGTATCTACTCAAAGATTGATCTCGTGTCGGGTTACCATCAACTTAGAGTTCGGGAGGAGGATATCCCAAAAGCAGCGTTTAGAACACGTTACGGTCATTACGAGTTTCAAGTGATGCCGTTCGGATTGACTAATGCACTGCGGTATTCATGGACCTCATGAATAGAGTATGTAAACCGATTTGGACAAGTTTGTTATAGTGTTCATCGACGGCATATTGATCTACTCAAAGAGCAAAGAAGAGCACGAAGAGCATTTAAGGACGATTTTAAGACTACTCAAGAATGAGAAGTTGTATGCCAAATTTTCAAGTGTGATTTTGGAATCACAAAGTGCAATTTCTTGGTCACGTCATTGATAGTCAAGGATTACAAGTTGATCCGCAAAGATTGAAGCCGTAAAGATTGGGCTACTCCAACAAATCCTCAAACCGACAATTTCTAGGACTCGCCGGGTATTACCGAAGGTTCATCGAAGGTTTTTCCAAGATAGCTAAAGCTTTGACCAAGTTGACGCAGAAAAACAAGAAGTACGAGTGGGGAAAGAAACAAGAAGCTGCTTTTCAGTTGTTGAAGCAAAAGCTTTGTAGTGCGCCAATTTTGGCACTCCCGAAGGAATTGAGAACTTCGTTGTATATTGCGACGCTTCGCATAAAGGACTTGGGGCTGTTTTAATGCAAAACGAGAAGGTGATAGCGTATGCTTCTCGACAACTTAAGGTTCATGAGAAGAATTACACCACTCATGATCTCGAGTTAGGGGTCGTAGTTTTACACTCAAGATTTGGAGACACTACCTCTCTTGTACAAAGTGCAGTGTTTATGGATCACAAGAGTTTACAATATATTCTTGATCGAAGGAACTTAATATGAGGCAACGTCGTTGGTTGGAGTTACTCAATGACTATGATTGTGAAATCAAGTATCACCCGAGAAAAGCCAATGTTGTGGCCGATGCTCTTAGCGGAAAGAGACCCAAACCTTTAAGAGTTCGATCATTAGGAATGACGATTAATTCACCTTTACCATCGAAAATCCATGAAGCGGATCGAGGCACTTAAGGAGGAAAATCGACCAAGTGAAAAGCTTTATGGTATGCCCGAAACGCAAGCGGTTTTATAAAGAGAGCGGATGGAGTATTATGTTTCAAGGATAGAATGTGGGTACCATTGTATGGCGGAATACGAGAATTGATTATGCATGAGTCGCATAAGTCAAAGTATTCTATTCACCCGGATCGATAAGATGTATCAAGATCTCAAGAAACTTTATTGGTGGCGAACATGAAAGCGAGATTGCCACGTCGTTAGCAAGTGCCTTACGCTCTAAGGTAAAAGTCGAATATCGAAACCTTCGAGGTTACTCCAACAACCGAAATTCCTCAATGGAAATGGGAACGCATTACAATGGACTTTGTTACAAAACTTCCTAAGACATCACGGAGGTTACGACGCTATTTGGGTAATTGTTGATCGCCTTACCAAATCAGCCCATTTCATACCAATTAGAGACTTATTCCATGGAACAACTCACTAGACTTTATGTCAAGGAAATAGTCTCGAGGCACGGTGCGCCAATTTCTATCATTTCCGAGCGAGAGATAGTCGATTCACTTCAAACTTCGGAAATCATTGCAAGATTCATTTGGAACAGATTAGAGATGAGCACTGACATATCACCCACAAACCGATGGCCAAAGTGAAAGGACAATTCAAACGTTAGAAGATATCTTTGAGGGCATGTGTGATTGATTTTGGAAATGGTTGGGCTAACCATTTGCCATTGATAGAATTCTCGTACAACAATAGTTATCACACCGGTATAAAAATGGCACCATTCGAGGCACTCTATGGACGAAAGTGCCGATCACCGTTTGTTGGGCGAGGTTGGAGACGCACAACTCATGGTCCGTAAATGGTACGGAAACAATGAAAAGATAGTTCAAATTCGAGATAGACTCGAAGCGCGAAGCCAAGCGGAAAAGTTACGCAGATGTTAGACGCAAGTCATTAGAATTTCAAGTGGGCGACAAAGTTATGTTGAAAGTATCGCCTTGGAAAGGCGTGGTACGATTTGGAAAACGCGGGAAGTTGAACCCGCGATACATTGGGCCATTCAAGATTTTGAGCAGAGTCGGTCCTGTAGCTTATCGACTTGATATTCCGTCAGAACTTAGTCATGTACACAACACGTTTCACGTTTCAAACCTGAAGAAATGTCTTTCGGATGAATCACTCGTTATTCCATTGGAAGAAATTCAACTCGACGATAAACTCAATTTTGTGGAGGAACTGCGAAATCATGGACCGCGAGGTCAGCGGTTGAAACAAAGTCGTATTCCTATCGTGAAGGTTATTTGGGATTCTCGAAGAGGTCCCGAGTTTACTTGGGAGCAGGGAAGACCAGATGCGCCTCAAGTATCCTCATCTTTTCACCGACAACACCGTAGGACCTAACAATGATGAATTTAGGGATGAATTCCTTTTGATGGGCGAATGTGACAACTCGTACTTTCGGTCATTTCTCAAACAATTCATGCTTCACAATTTCATCATTTATCGTAAACTAGGTTTGCGTGTTCCAAATCGCGTAACCTTAATGGTTTAGCGGCGAATTCATGATCATATCTTCACGAGACATTTCATATAGACTAAGTTTAGTCTACACTTCATTAACATCATTTTCATCATGTTAGTTCATTCATGACTTTGCATTTCACATTAAGCGTAAATTTCATATTAAATAAACGCTATCACGTAAGTTATTATTTTGAACATTTAATCCGATACTTCCAAAAATGATCCCGATATATTTTTATACTTATATTTAGTTTATAAAAACAATATTTTGAGTTTACCTAGTGTTTTAAATTTATTTTGTATATAAATCGTTAAAATTATATTATTACGACGCTCTTCTTAAAAACTACACGATAATTATTATATCACTCAAATTTTGCAAGAAATGTATTTTTACAATTTTTATGATCTCATTATACTTTACTTTGATCTATTAAAAATTACTTTTAGCTAAAACTACCTTAAATACACTAATGTATATACAATCTTACAAGTTATTATTACCTATATATTTTACTTACACTTTTTACAATTACCTACAATATAAAAGAAAAAAAAAAAGTGTATGATTGAGGTGCAAGCCCCCTTGGCCGACCAAGGGGGTGCCTCATTAATTAAGTTGGTAGAAATTTTCTAACTTGTATAGATATATACTCAAGTATCATACTTTCACTCATTCATTCATAATAATCATTCAAGTTAGTCATTTTTTTCTCTCTTGGTTCTTCCTCTCCAAAACCGGTCACTCATAGGTGTTAGAAGAAATCATCAAATGTTTTACAAGTCAAGTGTTTAACAATCTAGTATACACTCTTGTGTAGGTTTTGAAATAAAAACCTAGAGTGTTTAGGTTTTATCCTTTGTTCTAATCACCTCATCAAGTAACTAGTAAGCATACCACTTTCATTTTACATCTTTCATTTTCATTTCATATCTATTTCATCATTTTTGAGCAAAGCATGCAAGACTTATGGATATTTATACCATTTTCATTGTTTTAAGAGTTTTATATATATAAGTCATCCTATAATTTATCCCTTGTTATATATTAGTCTTGATGATGTTTAGGAACCCATGACACCCTAAGAAGGTGTATGGTAGGATTAGAATAGCTTTGGAGTTGTTTTGAAGGGATTGGAATAGGTTTAGTACGAGAAAAACTCTTTTCGACAAGTATTATAAAGGGTCTGATCGTATTTTGTAAATCTGGAAAACGACAGTAGACATAAAATTTTGGCCTAGATATTTAGAAAATATACTTTAAAAGCGAATCCGTGGCCGCTTGAACGGATTAAAGCGAGCTATAACGAAGAAGTTATGAATTTTCAAGTTTGACTACGAAAATATATATATATCACGAAATTTCAAGAACTGTTTTTGTTTTGTACGAGTCAAAACAAGTCTTAAGCTTTATAAATTATTTCGACTTATCAAAAATATATTAGTATACTTTGATACGAAGCTAAGGACGATAATACGTGAAAACGGATTTGTAACGACTAAAATATACACGTTTTACAAAATTGCCGTAACTTTATTAGTTAAGAAAAACTATATTATTTTCATTAGACAAGTGTTACGGTAAACAAAATGACCATATTGAAGGCTATTTTAACGTTGACGTAGAACTTTTGTAACGAGATGTCTTCTAATAAAATCGAGATCACCAAGCATATTTTTCAAAGCGACCAACCGTTGGTATAGCGGAGTTGTAATGAATTATTCTGGTTGCTTAAACTTTGCGAAATTCACTTTTAAACCACATTTTGGACAAAATCACCCTACTTAACCTATGTTTTTCTTTATGAGCGAGACCTCTAGGATAAAAACTTAAATGCCAAAACTTTGAGATTTTGATACAAGCTTTCCAAAACCGTTGAGTTCGTTTCCTAACGTTCGACGTACACTATTTTACGACAAGCTTTTCGAGGCCATTTTAGTCACTTTCATGAAATTTCTAACGACATCATTTTACTGACGAAAGTTATAATTTCACAATAAATCATTAAGAAACTATTGTAGGATGACATTTTGACGTAAATACTTGTAAAGTAATTTAAGAATGGTCAAGACGCCAAAAGAGTATTTTTCGACGATAAGTATTATTTTCAAAACTCGTAAATGGTATAAATAACATCTGAAATGCATGCATAACATTACATCATAACTCATTACGTATCATATCATTCACAATAGGTCAAGGTTAAAGGATCACGCTACATTTGATTGTACTCACTCTTGTCATTGTACCTATTTCATCAAGTGTGTTTTCATAGCCCGTCGTACATGTTTATAATTATTTTCAAACCTACGGGGAGAATACATTGCACAACATTTTATTACGATACCAAGTATGTTAAATTCATTTACATTGCTTAAGTTACCACATGCCAATTGAATGTCCCCATTATATTACATGAACCGTTAATCTTAGAAGCGAGGTGAGTGGATAGATCTATCGGTGACTCCTCCATCCGGGTTGGTGAATCCCAACTAGTCATACGGATGCATTTCATTTAATAACATTATTGAGTTGTCTCGCAAACACTCTGTTGGGGCGAACATCATGAACAGTCTAGTTTCGGTGTCATGGACTTCTAGCAATTGTAACATTTTTATGTGACATGATTGTCATACCTGGTCTATACTTGCGTAGTCGTATAAAACATTTACATAAACCTATGATCTCTCACCAACATTATTGTTGACCGTTTTAGCAATGTATTTTCAGGTAACTAAGACATACTCATCATGGCATGGTTAAGGAACCCCTTTTGAGTCGCGGCGTCGACTTATATCATTGTATATTATGGCACTTTCTTTCAAAACATCGTTTGGACTTGTATTATATTTATATTTCCGCAAACTTTATAAACTTTTGGGACCTATGTTGTAACTCTGAACGCTTTTATTAAATATCAAACGATGTGTTTTTAAACGACACTTTAGGTCGTTCAATATAACTGTAATTGTGGTGCTATATGATCAATCCCGAATTCCATTCATTTGCAAAGCAGTAATTTGGGGTGTGACACATGCGGCGTATGGTTCTTTGGATTATGGAGTGCGTCTCTACTGCCGTTTTCTATTAGTGTGACGGCATTTTGCATGGGTATTTTAAGGGTAGCGTGGTTTAAGGCAAGGGATCCGTTATCGCCTTATCTTTTCACGCTTGTTATGGAGGTGCTTACCCTTATCTTGAGGCGTCGCGTCAGGGATTACGAGATGTTCAATTTTCATCACAAATGCTCTCAACTTAACATTATTAATCTTTGTTTCTTGATGACTTGTTCTTGTTTGCTCATGGTGATGCTCATTGGTTTGGTGTGATTATGGAATCATTAGAGGTTTAAGGATGTTTCGACTGTCCCAAGTTTACCTAAAGTCTTGCTTATTTACGTAATGTTCTTAATCATGTTAAGCTTGCTATTTCTGATTCTTCCATTTGTTGAGGGACCTTGCTGTGAAGTATCTTGGAGTCGTTGGTTACTACTAGATTGATCTTTAGAGATTGTAAGGAATTGGTGGAGAAGTTGTCTAACCGCATCCATGATTGGAGGAATAAATCCCTCTCTTTTCTTTGGTCGGCTTGACTTATTCATTCGATTCATCTTCTATGCACATCTATTGGGCCTCGGTTTTTGTTCTTCTGTTCGTATTGTCGGATCTTTTTTTTTTTTTTTTTTTTTTGGGTAAAGGCCTTCCGCTGGCAAAATTCATTACACCAAAAAGCGTTGAAGTCTGAGGATGAGGTGAATCCTCATCTCAAGCCCGATCGAGGCGACATAAATGCACTCAAATGTGCAACTTACAATCAACAAAAGCTAAAAAGCTACCTAACAACAAGAAAACAAAAGACCAAGCTTAAAAGATAAACATAAATAACAAACTAAGTCTTCTTGCGTCCTTGCACCTTAAAATCTTTAAAAGAACCACTACGAATCTTAGATGCGGAAGAATAAATCCCGATGTCCTCGTAATCCTCAAAATAGTTCTCTAAGACTTCATCATCACTTTCAGAAGCAATATCATCATTCGGATCCTTACCCTTTAAAGAAAAAGGATCCACATCCATTGGATTAGTGTATGAACACGAGGCATGATGCGCCTTAGGCAGACCATGCAATTCCCCATACACAAATCACCAACACATCCTTCTCCTTACCATTATCCTTCAAAGGTACTATAGGAGGTCAATATTAGAATCAAGTACCTTGTTTTCCTCCATACTCGTATCAATAAAACTCCTCAATTGACCTACATGAATGTTATCAGAAATAGCCATATTCATTAGTGCGATTAGAGGAGTTACCCACCATCTCAAGAAGAATCACACAGGTGATCACCCTTCATGGCAACATTAGAAACCAAACTCTCCTTTGAAGTACTAGGTTTAGAAATAGGCGGTATTGAAGAGAACCTTTTGGTTTATAGACCAAAACTTGCTTAAATTTAGCAGCCTTTTTCCACCTTTCTTTACTTCCATCTTCTTGTGAACATCAACAACGAGAGGCCTTCATAGTCTTACGAGGACAAGAACCATCCTCATGATTGAAGATATTGCATTTAGAGCAACTAGTAGCCACCATTCATATTCAACATCAAGAACTTCCCAATAGTGATCATTACCCTTAGGCAATGGTATCGCAACATCAATTGACTCCAACAAATCACGTGTAGCGAGATAGTTCAATGAGAACACGTGCATAAGAATAACGACCCCGGATTAACACACATGGCACTAGTACACGCATCCAATCTAATGAGTCGCCCAAGTTGAGAAGCAATCAAACTTATACCAGTTTTAGAATAAGCCACCCGATACATTATGAATCCGCACCCACACGGTACACATTTGATTTCCTCCTTTTCTAACTTAGTATTCGCCACCCAAATCTTAAGAATCATGGGCTGTGATTTAACAAACCACGGACCCGAATGAAGCATCTAACCATACCCTCATGTGACGAAAATTTAAAAAGAAGAAACCATTTCGCATCATAGCTTTTCAAAACCAAACTTAGCCCATGCATGCTTAGCATAATCATTAACAATAGGAATGCTACTTGATGACTAAGGAAATAGCCGTGCTTGTATTAGTAAATTTAGAGCACATATCGTCAACAACACCATAGGAATGACAACTTTAGCACCCATAACCTTCCCCATCAACCACATGATCAAAATCAGCCTTGGATGGGACCGAATCTGTAGCAGGATTCAAAGTATTGAAGACAAACCACCAACCAAATCCCTACCACAAGCGCCCACTTCAGAAAATGAACCTCCATTAACAGCCATCGAACACGATCCCTTTGTGACACTAACATCAGCTTCATTACAAGAGGCAATATCAGATTGTTCATTCACAACGGGACCTGTATCACTAATAGAATAACCAACAGCAACCCCTTTATCATCCAGTTTGGACATATGATCATCTTGACAACGAGCCTCACCTTTGGAATCCAATAACTCCGAAGTGATATTAACATCTGGTTCCATAAAATCAGAAACAACTTCTGATTTTGCTGCCCCTACATCAGAAGCCAATGCAAAGGTTGTACTAGGGCTCATCGTCGAAAAATTCGACTCACCACAACTAGTACGAAGCCCCATAACATCAGTAGTAGTATCCGTGCTTGAAGGAGAGACTCCGTCTTTCCCACTAACATATGTAGCAAAGGGGTTAGAATTATTTGACTCAACAACCGAATCCCTTGCCACGCTAACACCCTTGTCATGAAAAAAAACTTCATTAGCAGCCACCGAACAAGTAACAGCACTATTCGCGCGCTGATCTAACCCAATGTACCCAGCTTCTCCATTCATTAACCGACTCATACGAGCCTTTAACGCATCCAAATCAACCGCTGGACATGATCTAATATTAGTAGTCGAATGCTGCCCATCTTCCATCTCTCGATAACCCACTTTCAATAATGACAATACGAAAAAAACCTAAAAAGGTTTACTTACAAACTATCCGCTCAGATCCAATATAAATTGCATGCATGCAAATACCAATCAAAATAGTGATTGATATTAAAATAAGATCACCGACCCACTATTCAAAATAAACCAATAAATTCTTACCGACCCATGAGGAGATGATAAAAAATTCAAAGATTAGAATCGTTGATAGGGAATACGTAGGGAGGTGAATCACACATGCACCTAGATGACAAACACAATTACAAAAGAAATATTCAACAATTAAAGAAGAATATTTTAGTTCGATAAGATATTGAGTTTGTCGGCTATCGCCATTGAGAGAGAATATTTTAGGGTTAGGTCAAAAATACTATTGTGTCAGATCTTGAGCAGCTTATGCGGGGTTTCCTTTGGAGTTCTGGTAATGGTCGGAAAGGTAAATCTAAAGTTGCTTGGGAGGTTGTGTGCTTGCCTAAAAAGGAGGGTGGGCTTGGGATTCGTAGACTTGAATCATTTAATCGGCTCTCATTCTGCTCATATTTGGCGTTTGTTCAATTCTATGGATTCTTTATGGGTGAAATGGATTCATACTTATAGGCTTCGTGGTCATAATTTTGGGATGTTCCAAGGCGTGGTAATATGTCTTGGGTTGGCGGAAGATTCTCAGTTAGGCCTCTTGTTAGGCAATTTTTGGTATAATCTTGGGAATGGTTTGAAGGCTTACGCATGGTTTGATAAGTGGTGTTCGGTTGGTCCTCTTTCTCTTATTGTTTCCTCGCGGGATATTTACGGGCGGGTTTTCTTCTAATACTTTGGTTGGGACATTATCTTAGGGAACTCTTGGGCTTGGCGAATATGTGGGGAACTAGGTATCCTATGCTTACATCGATTTCGGTTCCTAATTTAATTGATAATGTGGATGATCATTTAGTTTGGAAGGCGGGGATGGTCATGATAAGCCTTTTTCTGTTTCTTACGTGTGGGAGTGTATTCGGCCTCGTGGACGGGTTGTTGATTGGTTTCATCTTGTTTGGTTCACGCACCGTATTCCTAGACATGCTTTTCATTTGTGGTTGGTTTTGAGAAGGAGGCTTCGTACTCAAGATATGCTTCGCTCAATGATCCTCGAGAGCGCCTTGTGTGCCCTTTGTGCAAGACTCGACGGATTCTCATAACCACCTTTTCTTTGAGTGTTTGTTTTCTTTTCGGGTTTGGGATTCATTGAAAATGTTTGCTTTGGTCTTACGGATATTCCTTATTCCTTAGAGGATGTGGTTCGTCACTTGATTCCTATCTCTACATCTAGGTGCGTGAGCGTTGTTTGAAGCTCTTGTTCTGTGTTGCTTATTTTATTTGGCAAGAAAGGAACTACAGATTTTCAAGCGACAGCGTCGATTCGAAAGTCAAGTGATTGAAGTGATTAAATCAACGGTGCGTTTGAAGATTCTTACATTTAGATTCAAAAGAAGGGCGAATGTGATTGATTTATTGCGTGTTTGGCGGTTGCCTATGTCTCTTATGCATTCTTAATGGAGCGTTCATTTCTTGATGTTGATTTCTTGTGTTGGGAGCGTGAGGCTTGTCTTGTGTCCCTGGTTGATGCTTTTGGAGGTGGTTGGAGTTCGTTGGAGATGCGGGTGAGTGTTGTATTCTTTTTCCCTACTCCAAGGTTTTACCACTGGGTTTTTGCTTGGAAAGGGTTTCTTAGGAGGCAGGCTCATCTGGTTCATCAATCTCCTTCGAAGAGATGGGCGGATATGTGTGGTCATTCGTGTGTGATTAGGTGGTTGTTTCCGGTAGGAGTTTTGGTTATTGTATGTATTTATAGTTCTAACGCTTAGTGGCCTGTCACAAGCGTGTTAGTTGGAAGTTCAATCGTTTCTTGAGGTTAATGTGGTACTTACGCCACATTCCATTGTATAAATGATTTTTGGTGTAATATAATTTCTGGGTGGAAGACCACATGCCTATAAATCATTAAATCAAGGAAAGAAATTGAAATAATAGACCAAGTGTATTGGGCTTAGGCCCAACGCTAATCTTACACACCCATGGGCTCTCTTTGGGCTTAGGCCCAAAGCTACCAAGCAATAAGACCATGCGGGCTAACTAGCCCAATCGACTAAACCAAGAAAATCCATGTCCGAATCCAACTCAAACTCGATACATACATACACGAGGTTTTCTAACCTCGACCCGCTTAACACAAAATGAGCAGTACGATGAGATTACAAGCATGGTTATTTAATAACCAAAGACTCACAAGTCGTGACTCTCCTTGAGTCACGGCTCACCCATTAATGCAACAAAACAAAGAAAAACATCAAAGACTCGATCACAATTCCCTCAACTCTAGAATACTATATATATATATCGATTATAAAACTCAATCCCAGCCATGCCTTCCATCAGGCTCGACCACACGACTTCAACCCACACCCACAACTACAAAAATAACTAAACCAGCACTAGGCCGTGACTCCCTTGAGTCACGGCTCAACCCTATACGTGCCTCCCAACCTCCTGCCAACGCAAATACGCAACCAAAACTTCTAAACTTGCAAATATATACCACAAGGACAATGTATAAACTGAATATAATTAACATCACGATAAATGACGACAACGACTATCAAGCTTGTAGATACACAAGCCGCTACTTGAAAAATGTCATATTAAGGTCGTGACTCGCACGAGTCACGACTCGCCACAATTGGGTCGAAACCCTCTCGGATAAACAACAAAACAACCAAACGAGTAGCGGCTCAACAAAAAAAAATACCCACGTGGCCACGTACGAATAAGAAAAGGAATCAATAATGATAATGAGTCAACCCCACTCAGTGAGTTGACTCGGACGAGTTAACTCACTCACTGAGTTGAGTTGACTCAGCAACGAGTCACATGGTTTGATGAAAAATAAAACAAACAGATCCACACGAGTTGTGTTTAGAAAATAATTGTTTTATTAGATTTACATCAAAATCGTTTAAGGTTTTAAAGATCCGGTTAGGGTTTTGAAAATAAAGGAAGAATGAGGAAGGGTGGAGCGGCTTACCAACGAGAGAAAGAGAGGGACAGGTGGGGAAGACGGTGGATGATGGTGGCGTACGGTGGTGACATGACGGTGTATCGTCAAGACATAGCAAATGACCCTTTCTCGAACCCAAAACAACTTAGAAAACATCCTCTCCTCTTGATCTATCTCGCTCGGCAACAAAAGTGGGTGGCCGGAAAATGGCCGGAAAAAGTACGGTGCCGGAGATAGAGAATCCGACGAGTGTGTGTGTAGCAAATGATGTCAAAACCCTAATTTTTGCTTTTTATACTCCATGGGGACCAAAACTGCCAAATAGAGAAACAAGGAGGGGACAACTCAAAATAGGGTGGGGGGCGTTTTGAGCATCTTTTTTTTTTTGTAAAAATTTTATATAATGATGATGTGGGACCCGTTTGAGGCTCGGTAACGATCCATCTCGACTCGGGATTTGAACCATTGTGTTTAAAATAGTTTTTCCATGAAAAATGATTATCTACACGCCTAAAATCTCATAATTGCTATTGAAATCATATTAAAACGTTGATTAGGTTACGGTTGTGCCGATTCGCATTATGTGTTGGTTTTCACGTTTTGCGATGAAATCTCTCGTTGTCAATTCAAGTGAATTTCGAAAAAGCTCAAAAATGACAAATAATAATAATAAATGTGACTTATTATTAGAATAGGTTCTGAAAATTAACGTTTGTCACAAATAGATTCGAGTTTTTATGAACAAGTATTGCCCTAAAATGCCGATTGCTATATTCTACCCCCGTTAAAAGTTTTGTCCTCAAAATTCAGCTAGTACTTCCACCAAAAAGGTGTGGGTAGTCAAGTCTCGCTTGGTCCTTTCATTCCCAAGTAACTCATGTCCACGGTCTAAGTTTAAATAAACTTATAATTAAAATCTTGTTTCATCTAAGTTGCTCAACTTCCTTAACGAGGGTTTCGGTTGGCTCTTCTTCAACACGAAATGAACCATCAAGTTGACATTATATGGGGTGATAACTAGTTGATCACCAGGTAGGCTTTACTTATGGTCCCTTATACGTTAATCACTAAATTTCAGTGAATGCTCGCAAATCCAGATGACCAATTCCTGCTAACGAAACTGCTAGTCCAGAGCGAACGATTAAGCCACCTATTATTATAATTAACAAGGCCAATGCATACATATAGCTCAACGAAGATCTAGGTCGTAACAAAGGAATCTAGAAGTCAATTGAGATCTTCAACATAGAGGTCATTACTTATGCGTCGAGGTGAAACACTACTAATAGCCTTAACTTATGACAAAAAATTCCAAATTTGTACTTCCGGGTGAAATGGAATAGGCATTCAAAGGTAACTATCGGGTGGTGAAATTCGATGGAATAAGTCATTCCGTCTTCGAGCAAAATCATCGAAGCCTTAGGAAAATTTTCATGTAGCTTGAGTTGATCATCAGCTTACATCTAACTTAATCTCACAACTCATCAAACAAGAACTGTCACGAGATTAAGCTAAGTAGCAAGCTGAATTCCACCTTAAGCCAAGTAACAACTTGATTATAGCTCAATCTCGCAACTCATCAAACAAGAACTATCACGAGATTAGGCCGCGTATCAAGTTATTGAAAAAGAGAAATTTAACGTTTTCGATGATTTGGCTCGATTTAGGAATTGCTCAAAACAAACGAATAGGTACCTACGGTTAAGATTGGCGAGATTAGCGAAGAAAATCAAGTGTACAATCGAAGTAAGTGAGTTACAAAAAAAAAGAACTTGGTAAGGGAGACACGGAAAAGTTGTCTACGAGAACACAGGTAGGCCTGAAGGAGGTTTTCCTAATCTTGAAGAGACGAGTTGAATTAGGTGCATGCAAGGGTTCTTCATTATGTTATGATATTTTAAAAATCATCGAGTATCCATTGAGGAGGGAAGATCAGTCGTTATCTATACCTTCTCTATCAAGACCCAAAACGGGTGTAGGATTTGTAGTTCCAAAGGTTTCGTACATGTGGTAGAGATCTCTAATGTCGCAAGGATGAAAACAAGTCATTTGAAGTTAGAATTACTGGCGCGAAACGGTGTATGAGTAGGGCATTGCGGAGATTTGGCACGAGCACTAGACACTAGTGTAGTCGTTTAGGTCGCTTTATTTGAGGATGCATCGCATTGTTAACTTGAGGGAAATGTGGTCTTCATGGACTTGCGAGTGTCGATGCTTTCACCAAAAGAAGGTAAATCAATGATATAGGTTCCCATCGGAAAGATCAAGATGACAAGAAAGATGAAGAATCTAAGGAAAGAGTATGAGATTTTAAAGCGATTAATTGAGGAAGTAAAGGTAGCATCGGGTGTTTTGTCAGGTATCTTTCTCGTCTACAACTTACTTGTGACAACTGGCAATTTAGAGAGTCTATTTTAGGTAACCGCATTACGTTAAACTAAACCGAGCTTTGCCTTTACCACTATTTTTATCGACCATGACTTGATTTTATATCATCTATTGGTTTCTATGATTTATTTTAGTATCGGATGAGTTATCGTGTGAGTTTTAACTCTTTTTGATAGGCACTATTCGATTCGGCACTATAAAAGCCTAAAACAAGAAATAACGTAACTTTTAGACCGTAACTCGAAAATTGGAAAATAAATAGTCAAAACTCTTGGAAAAACATAAATAACGATAATAGAAAGTCGAATGAATGTCGTGGGACACTCGGGGACAATATATGAGCTCGGGAATGGGTAAACGGGATAGTTTACGAAAAATGACGGCCCCGACCCCTCCTTTTTCCCTCTAGCCGGCGTCCCCCTCCCCTCCCTCTCTTTTATTATTTAGTCCCTAGCCAAAAATATATAAACCCACTCACCCTCACTTTTACTTTCCCTTTCTCTCACTAAAAACACACAGAAACACACCTTTCTCTCTCTACTCTCTCTCTCTCTTCCAATAATTAAAACCCTAACCCTAACCACCACCATTGGCCGCCCAATTCTGGCCACATTCCGGCCAAAATCCAGCGAGTGAGTTTACACCTCCACCACCATTAGATAGATCTCTCTTTCCTCTTTCCATCCATATATAAAACTCTCACAAAAGCCTACATTAACACCTTCAAATCTTGAAATTAAGATTCGTGATTTTAGGGTTTTCATCTAAACTTGTAGATCGGGCTTGGAAAAGGTAAATGGAACATGGGTCAAGCTTGTTTAAGCTTTGTAAAGCCACGTACGACCCTCTAGGGCTCGTACAATGCTCGACCATGGTTTAATTTTTAGGGCTTTTGGTTCAAACATGGGATTAAACCTAATTAACACTTAAATAAACATGTAGCTAGTGATTTGGTATCATGTGGTGTATCATATTGTTGGGTTTTTGCATTTTAGGTCATGTTTTATGTTTTTGATTAGGAATAGATAATGGGTTTGATGTTTGGTTAATGATTGGAGGTTGATTGATTGTGTTTGGTTGTATTGGAAGTGATTTTGGGAGTGTTTGGATGTGTGTTTGGGGCGTACGACCACCAAGACCCACGACGGGGTCGTGGATGATGGTGTACGAGACCCATATGGACCGTGGGTCTGGGTCGAGTCGTTGTGGTAGCTTGTGGGTTGATGTTGTTGGTGTTTGGATGAGACGCGTGGAGTCGAAAAGCTTCTAGAGCTTGTTTGGTTCACGTGGCCTTAACCGTGACCGTGTCATAACATTGGTTTCGGGTATATTTGGTTGGTTGATTGGTTGGCGAGATTGATTTGGGATTGAATTGCGCTAGTATGACTTTTATTTGGACTTGATATGTACATTGTCAACTTTGAGCAACGTCGGTGTTACTTTGACTTTGTAGTCAATAGTTGACCCCGACAACGCCGTAACATGGACTTTAGTATAGTTTGGACTATTGATTGATTAAAAGCCGAGAAGTCATGACTCGTGCTTGTGGACTCGAAACGAATAATGATATGAAACTAATATTAGAATTTGACGAAATGTATATATGAAAATGCTAATAAACTATGAAACATTAATAATAAAAAGGCTTTTATACCAAAAATATCGATGACAAGACTTATCTTGTTATTTACTATTTTAAATAGAAACTAACGACTAAAAATGGAAATGTTTTATAATAAATAAGTAATTAATGTTTCAGAGTGCACGTTTATCGAAATATGCCAATTACGGGCATTTAATACTAGTTTCAAGTATTTATTTGCTTGCATTGTGTGCATGGGTTATGGATAATCTAACATTAATAATGTTGATCCACGTGGGTAGCGGACTTATTAGGTTGACGAGTCTAATAAGAGCCTGCTAGGTACGTTGGGTAACCTTATTAATGGGTGAATTATCCTTATGACTCTTTAGGATGCGACCGGTTTATGGGATAATAAGCGACACGAATAAATAATTGAGTTTATCGAGTTGGCGAATTCGATAAGGTCTACTATTTATTCAAACTTATTGCACTATGGAGCTTATCGCTTAGATGTCTCATTGTGTTGCATTGAGTCACATATTGGTTGTTTGAGTGCATTTATGGCATCATATTGAGTCGATACACCACATGAGGATACCAAACACTAGGACTAAGCGGTGAAACGAGACATTTTGGAAATAACGAAATGGAATACATTGGGGTAGATAACGTTGATTTCGGGATATATATATTAAAATTGGTTTACATTAATAGGTTGTGCCGAGTCGATAGTTGCTGAGCCTTGATTACCTGTTATCTTCTGCTTGTGTTTATTTGTGCGTTGCTTGCTTGAGGTGAGTTTCATAACCCCACTTTTATCTACGTTTTTAACTAATTTGGGGTGAGAATCATGCTACTGTTTTGGACCTTTAAAACTATTTGGATTTGCTTATATGCTTGAATGTTTAGATAGATGTGCGGTAGTTGTTGCCTTAGACTAGGGTAGCAATCCTAATTGCTATAACTTGTTCCCTAGCTAAGAGTAGACTTCTACCTCGACCTAGTCGGGGTTAGCAATTGTTCTAGACTTTGCTACGACAGTGCTGGACTAGAGTCGCTGGGGCCCGTTGTGATCTTGGATGTGATATGGATTGTGATATTGGGTATGATATGGTTTGTGATCGATGTATATCTATCTTAAGTCTCGCATAACAAATCAACTCCTACAGGACCACTATGTTTTTATTTAATTTAAACCTATGAACTCACCAGCGTAAGCTGACCTTTTAGCATGTTTTCTCAGGTATTTAAGTGATGTTTGGAGTACGTGTTCGGTGGAAGCTTGGCAAGGAGGCATGGTTCAAGGATCATATTTGACTCTGATAAATTATGGGGACCTATTTTATTAAATCATGTTTGGGCCTAATATTTACATTTTGGGATTAATGTTTTGAATATTTAAATTTGGGATTGGCTTTGAATGTTAAATGACTATCTTGTTTGCTATACTTGTGTGAGATACCAATCCAGTCGTAACGCCCGAAAACTTGATTAAGTCTTCCGCTGTACCGAGATTTGGGGGTTTTATATTACTTGCTTCCGTCCAACGTCTGGTGCCAAATAGATGTTTGGTAATTCTTTGACAACTCGTAAATTCCTCGAACGTCGTAATTGGAGAAACGTCGATTTGAGCAATCGTTCGATTTAATTTGAGACACGAGTCGTATTTTATATCGTTTCTATTGGAAATAATATTCTAAGAACGTTGGCGTAACTCCCGTGTCATGAATCATTCGTTTACTAAGCTAAACGAGTCTCGAATCATTAAAATACAAAAGATATCAAAAGTTACAACAATAGTCCTTTCGATAATTTCAATCTCGTCCTTTTGGTTTTGAGTGTACAAGTTTGGCCCCTCCTGGGTATATAAATACCCACACAACTCACCCTTCTCTCATTTTATCATTTTCTTTCTCTCTCTACCCAAACACACACAAATAAAACCTCCCACATCTCTCTAAAATATCCGGCCACCCAAACTAGGGTTCCGGCGCCGTCACCGGAATCCGGCCAAATGCCGGCCACCTCTTCTACTTACACCACCCATCCCATCTTGTAGATCGGGATCCCGTGGTTCCATTTTCATAAAACAATCACGTTAAAACTTTCTCACGCGCCTCCAATCTTGATTTCAAGATTCGGATACTTAGGGTTTGTGTTAAATCGTGTTCAAGAGATCAAGGTGAGATGGTTACGGGTTGTACCCGTCGGTAACACCATCACAACTACACTTTTGCTCTCTTTTTCTCACGGTAAAATGCACCCCCATCTATTTGTTTCTCTCTTTTGATTCGTATACATGCTATTGTGTTTTCATTTGTTTTCGTGGATATAAAACAATAACAGTTTTAAAAATGTTTCGTGGTTATACGAAATAATAAAACGAGAATAACAAGGTAATAAACGGGTTTTAATAAAAGCGGGTATGAAATGGATCTTTGATCTTCTTGCGTGGACTTAAAACGTTTTCAGGAACTCGCGTGGTAAGAAATGTGTAAAAGTAACGATTGTATGTTTGTGTGAATCGGTGGTAAATGTTTTGGGTTATACGTTTTCATAAAAATAAAACGAGTTGTTAAGGGTGTTTGTGAGAAATGAGTTGCTCATATGTCGTGGGTGTGAAACGGGGTCTGATTATTTCAATAATTTATATAAGCTGGGTAAATCAGCATGATGTGAGTTTTGTGTCGGTTTTAGGAAGCAACCGGGTCGGGTCAGATCCGACAGAAACGGGTCAAGGATATATGTTGGTATATTGTGTCTTTGGTTGATGTGTTGAATGAGTCGATTTACTGAGTAGTAACAAAAGATACGTCAAAGTGTTTATGAGTTTTTGTTTCATATTCAAAATAGAAGCTTAGATATATGAACTATGAGGTACATTAGTTATTTAACTAAACTTTAACCTATAGGTTCATTGGTCACTTGAAGCGCTTATTGACTTGGTAAATTGTGTCGGATCTCGACGGGTGAAATTAGTTACATGGCATGAGAAACATTAGTTATGGGTTAAACTCGATAAGACGTGGTAATAAACTATAAGTCATAAATGGTTGTTATAAGAAATTTACGATTTCACAAGAAATTTACGGTATTTATCTATCTTAGGTCTTGCATAGCAAATCAACTCCTACTGGTCCACTATGATTTTGTTGAACTTAAACCTATGAACTCACCGGTAAGTGACCTTTTAACATGATTTCTCGGTATTTGAGAGATGTTTGGAATACGTGATCGGTGGAAGCTTGGCAGAAGGCGGGGTTCAAGGATCATTTCGACTCGATAAACTTTGGGGACCTATTTTATTAAATCGTGTTTTGGGCCTAATATTTACACTTTTGGATTAAATGTTTTGAATAACTAAATTTGGGATTGGCTTTGAATGATAAATGACTATCTTTTGCTATACTTGTGTGCGATACCAATCTAATAGTAGCATGAAAGCTTGATTAAGTCTTCATTTGCATCAAGATTTGGGGTGTTCTGATTAATATCGAGCTCAAGGTTATAGAGAATTAGGTATTTTATAAATCCTAAACTATAACCACTTTTAAGAAAATTGATCCTCGACCGACGACGCCCGCTTGCCAAGTCGAAGCTTAATTGATTATGGTATGAGCTGCGATTTCAATTATGAGATGATCATTAAGGGATATTGTGAGCGATTATGGAAACATTATGATTTGGAGATATGATTATTGATTTTGGGTAAATGAGATGTGATTATCGAGATATTACGGAATTTGATTTGATTAAACGGTATATTATGATTCTGAAATTTTGAACTCGATTGATTGATAAGATGATTGATGAGATGTTTATATTTGATGAACGGTTTGATTAAACACTTGATTGAGCGTGTGCCCTGTTAGTAGATGATTTAAGTCTGCCTACCTTAGGAGTTCACTATAAGAATTCCGTATGCTTATACACTCACAAAAAGCATGTCCTCATGCTTTCGCACGCGCTATACCTTTCACAGAGTGTGGAGTCTCAAACCTTAAATCTATAACACTTAACTTATATTAAGTAGTTGCCTTGGGTATACCCCAAAACAATAAAGAGAAAACTTTGTATGAATATATACAAATACATGGGATCTATTGGGATGTTTGGAAGATTAAAGTGAACAAATAAACACAGAATGTGACAACCAATAATTCAACATTATTTATCAATAATGCGGACACTCTCGAGTATCAGGGTTACGCAATTTCCTGGCGTAATCTCACCACTTGATTTGAAACTTGCACATTAGTAGTGGTTGTGGAAATGATTTAGGAATATAAAGGAAATGGTACTATTATAACTAAGTCAGGGAGTCACAAACGAGGCCTTTTGTCTCGTGAACGTGAGTTTCACAATTAAGTTTTGATGAACACGAGTCTAAAACACGTTAAAGCTAATAAAGCATGTAAACTGGTGTGTTGGTATCGTGTGTGTGTCATGTTCACGTGTTTTGCATCTTATCATGTTTATGTGCCCTTGATCATAACTAGATGATGGATTATAATGATTTTGATGATGGTCTCGTGTCATGATTTTGAGTCGAAACCCTCGTAAACCATTGTTTTTATTCTTCAAAAATTGTCAAACAAGTGGTAATCGGTTTTGATTACTAATAATGAATTCAGGTCCGTTAATGTTATAATGATATGTGAAACCAGTAAGTGTTTTCAGATGATAAATTGGACTAACGTGTGATTTTTTTTGGTTAACGTTGAATCATTGGTATGAATCAAATTTTTGGAATCGAATGACATTTCAATTAACAGTCTTAATTGAATAACAAATTAATTGTGGTGTTTTGGGTAATTGGTAAGTTATTGACAAACATTAGATTTGATACCCGTTAATCGGTTGTGTTTGGGAAATTGAAAGAGTCGATTGGAAGTGTTTAATGGTGTTGGGTATGTTTGATTGTCTGTCTAGATGGCGATATTGGTATGAGATTGCTTGGGAGATTAATTAGAATTGTGAAAATTGTTTATTTTGGATTCAATGGTATATATATGTCAACTTTGCGCTACGTCAGGTGTTATCGTGACTTTCTAGTCTCGACTACCCTGGCAACGACAAAACGTGGTCTTTAGTATTTATTTGGGCAATATGAGGTGTAAAATCCGAGAGTTATGACTCGGACTTGGGAACTCGAAACGAATAATGACTCGAAATTTTATATCGAAATTTATATCGAAATTTTATATTGCAATTCTATATCGAAATTTTATATTGGAATTTACACTGAAAATTATATTGAAATTTATATTGAAACGAATAAATTTATATTGAAATTTATCTCGAAATTTATATATATATATATATATATATATATATATATATATATATATATATATATATATATATATATAATATATATATATATCTAGTAAATAGTACTAGAAGATATAGATAATAAATGGCTAAACATTCGATAACAAGGCTCGCCTTGTTATTCGACGTTTTAAAGAGGGAACCAACGTTTAAAAATAGAAATGTTTTGTAATGAATGAGTCATTAAATGTTTCGAGGGCACGTTTATCGAAGGGTGTCATTTTATGAATATTTAACGTCATTTATGTGTTGTGCGTGGGTTACGGATGACCTAACATTAATAGCGTCGATCCACGTGGATAACGGACTTATTAGGTTGACGAACCTAATAGGAGCCCGCAATGTACGTAGGATAACGTTATTAATGGGCGAAATTATCCTTATGACTCGTTAGGATGTGTTTGGTTTTGGGATAATAAGCGACATGAACAAATGGTTGAGTTTATCGAGTTGACGAATTCGATAAGGTCTAACTATTTATCCCAAAACTTATTAAACTATGAAGTTTATCATTTAGACGTCTCATTGTGTCATTATGAGTCGCATTGTGGTTATTTGAGTGCATTCATGGTGTTGTCGAGTCGATACCACACACACACGATGGTACCTAACGCTAATAACTAAAGGGAACAATGAGATATTTTTGAGATGAGGAAATGAATACATTTTGGGCATATAACATTGAAGTTGGGAATATATATTAAGAGTTGGTTATAATCTGGTTGCGCCTTGATTAATACAAAATTATCGAACCTCGATTGAATATAGATTGATCACCTATATTCAGCCAGAGACAGCAGGACATGGATTGATCACCTATGTCCGTCTCAGAGGTGAATTTTACAAATACTGGGAATTGTTATAACAAAATTGTGTTCGGGCGAGATTGGTTTTAAGAACGATGAACTTTAGGTGGACTCGCACATTCACTTTCGCTAAACATCACGAAAGCCCGCACTCACTTGCGGCATCGTAACACCTCTTGAATCGTAACATACAGCATCACTATCGTCTCCGTTTATGTGAAATTCTTGGTTGTAGCACTTGAGCGTAGTTCGCCATAAATCGGGTGAGACCCGATTAGCCTTTATTTTCATCCGAATTGTTTTTCGACATAAGCCTCGTCGATCTTATTCGAGCATTTGAAATTATTTTGGGCTATTTTTGGATTTGGTCTTGACTATTTTGGATTTGGTTTTGGATTTTGGTCCTTGGGTTTTTGATTTGGTAATTTTGATCTCGTTCCGAGTTTTAACTCGTCATTTGACTTTGAGTCATCGTTTGGCCTCGAATTATTATTCGGCTCCGTTTCGTTGATAACTTTGTTAAAATCATCTTTCGACCTTTAGTCGGTATTAGATTTCGAAACGTCATTTTTTTTTGGGTAAAGGGAGTAATCGCACCTGGTAAAATAAATTAACCAAAAAGTTTAAGTACAACGGATGAGAGTGAATCTCTCACCTGGGCCCGTTACATGGGCAACAAACACACACGAAAAGTGCACTAACCAAACAAATTACATAAGAAAGACATGCCAATCTTATGAACTACCAAACAACCGAATTTACTTCCTACCACGACCTAAGAGACTAACATCATACATGTCACACATATCCTCCAAGTGTCTCGGTAGATCGTAGACTTGCTCATCATAATCATCAAAATCTTCAAGATCAAAACCCCACCACCCCGAAGCCAAAAATGACGCCATAGGGTTATCGGCTCCAAAACCTCATCCTCTTCCTTTGTCGTAGCAGGTCACATTCCCGACTTTAGAAAGCGGGTTACTTACCTTGGTAGCGAAGAATTCACAGTCTCACGGAGGCTTAGAAGCCGCACCAATATCAATCGAGAGTCCTTCCCGAGAACCATCAATACACGCTTCCTTAGTAGTACCGAAGACTCCCGGTCTTCGCGCGTCGATAGTAGAATCAATCACGGTGCTTGGGATGCCGTGTCATCTTCCACCTCAAGAGTCCCAAAAGAGTTAGATGTAGTAGCTGGTGTACCTTTAGCATTAACACTAGCATTGCCGGTGTCTTCGTCTTTGCAACATATACACCTTCCTAGGTGCAAATCTAGGACCCTTACCCATATTAATACCACCGTCATCTTCGTACCTTTAGGTTTGGGTTTCGATTCGCACCACCTTAAAACCATCATCGGGTTCCTCCACATTAGAGGTGGGAGGGACATCATTTTGCTCCTTTAAACACTTAGGACAACAAGCGATAACATGTCCAAACACTTTACATTCCGCATGCAGGTGTGGCGGCTTCCATTCATATTCCACCTTAATACTTGCCGTAGTAAAACCACTATCATCCTTATTAGGGATCGCCATAGTCACCACATGTTTAAGCTCGATTCGGATGATAATTCCACAAGAGCACGTGCAAAACTAATGCGACCCCATGAATCAACATACATGGAAGTAGTAAAGCATCTAGCATAATCGGCTTACCCACTGAGTAGCAATTAAGCTCAACCCATCTTCCGAATATGCAAGTAATGGAACATTATGCAATTTAATCAAGCGGAACTCTAGTTACCTCACTTTTAGACAATAGCACATCAGGAGTCCATTTAGTGAGAATGAGAGGAGAATTGCGAATAATCCAAGGGACCCTTTGAAGAACATTCTTAAGACCCTCTTTAGAATCGAATTTAAAGAGGAAAACACCATCATCATTCTTCATAAGTTTCTTAAAACCAAACTTCCCCCACGTGTTGGTGACGTAGTTCTGAACCAAATGAAAAGCAACATTCTTGCCAACAAAGAAGCCAACATCATTCTATCATTCCATCTTTTTCAGCCGCCTCTTTCAATTTCAAAATCATTCCATCTCTTTGATTCATTCTGTTTAATCTTCTGATTGATAGAATGTTTCTTACTTTAGATTGGTTTTAATTATGGCTTGATAGATTCGTTCTTTGATTTATTGCTGGTACCCACAACGATTTTCTTTTAAAAGTATATTTAGTTGTGCTTTTATAAAAGTCGGTTGATTCCTTTCAATTATTTCATATTAGTAGTGCATTATTGTGGGCCAATTTCATTGTTGGTGCTGATTTTGTTCATGGTTAATATATATATCGTGGGTTATCATCTTTTTTGGAACATCTTTGTGCTTTTTTTCTCGGTCTTTTGCTGGTTCGTGGGAGTGTAGGGACTTTAGGTTTTTGTGTTAGAGTACTGCTTCAATTATGAGTAAATCGGTTAGATTTACTAATAATGGTAAAGAGGGTAAGGATGCTAATGCTGAGATAACTTGTTCTGTTGGGGAGGTGTTTAATGATGATGAAAAGGAGGATGACTTCCCCTTGCTGTCTTCATTGGCGAAGAAGATCAAGAATGTTGAGGGGCACATGATTCATTCAAATAGATTACCTTCTAGGGCGGTTTGTTTTGATTCGAAACCTGCAAATCAGACCCCTAATCCTTCTCCAGGAACGCATGTATCATGTGAGGATCACATTGATAAACCAGATGTGTTTACTACTACAGGAACTGATTCGCTTAGTAATGATGTTGCTAGTGATGATGTGGCTGTCAGGAGTGAGCATATGTCGTTTGCTTCGGTAATGGGCGCACAACCTGTTCGTCAAGTTGTTACTCTTTCGGAGCTCAGAAACGATGAGGTAGTAGAAGGGGCAGCAGTTACTTTACCTCTTGCTGCTATTGATGAGGTGAATGCAAGGTTTGCAAATACTTTGTTCGGCTATTTTATTTGTAAACGATTGGCATTCAAATTGGTAGAGAAATATGTGACTAACACATGGGCTAAATTTGGTCTAAAAAGAATGCAACTTCATGGTGATTTCTTTCTATTCCAATTTGATCTGAAGGTGGAATGGAAAGGGTGCTTGAAACAGTCCTTGGATGATTCGTCGTGTTCGTTGATTACGAATATGTGGTCTCCAAATGTGGATTTGAAGAAGGATGAGGTCAAAACAGCCCCGGTGTGGATTAAACTACACCATGTTCCTATTGTTGCTTACACGGAGGTTGGCCTTAGTCTTATTACTACTCAAATTGGTAAACCTATTATGTTGGATTCGTATACATCTAATATGTGTGCGAGTTCCTGGGGAAGGAGTTCTTATGCGAGGGCTCTTATTGAAGTATCGGCTGATAAGGAGCTTATGGATTCCATGGTTATTGCTATTCCGATGGGGAAGGATAAAGGTCACTCGTTGGCTACAGTTGCGACCGAATACGAATGGAGACCTCCTAGGTGTTCTACATGTTTATTATTTGATCATGTTAATGCAAAGTGTCCTAAGCTTCCTAAAGAAGTGATTACTCTTTGGTGTGGTTCGGATATTGTTGGCGATGATCAACACACGCAACCTAGTGACGTGGCAAATGACGGGTTTCAAGTGGTTAAAAAAAAGAGGAACAATAAGAAGAAGCATATAAAACAGGTGGATGGGGTGGTTTTAAACAAACCTCCTTTTCAACTACATTATCGTCGGGTTGATGGAGGTGTTTCTTCTAAGCATTACGGTTCAAATGTTACAAGTACTAGTAATGTAGGTGCTCGGTCTACTTTTACAAGTGCAAAATCTAAAGTTCCTTTGGAGAATTCCTTTAGTGCTCTAGATGATAAGGATGATTGTGAAAGGCAGCATACTAAGCAAGATCTTGAGGTGCTTAATGAGAGTGATAGTGAGGATTGAAAAGGGGTCTCTTTTGATGATCGTGGAGGCGGCCTCAAGCGTTCTTATTTATGTTTTGTTTTTGTCATGTTTGTTTATGCACCTTTAGGTGGTTTTTCCCTATTGGTGTTATTGGCTATTTTGTAATAGATAATCATATGGCATGTCATATGATGTAGTGGTTGTTCAAGCGTTTTTAGCTTGAGGTTAATGTAGCATTTCAGCTACATTCCATTGTTCTTATCGGGTTTTTTGGAATATATTTTACCGGGGTTAGTCCCTTTTACCAAAAAAAAAGAAGCCAACAAGTGTATTTTCATAACGGTTGAATACACCCTCCATAGCAGCCTTTGGAAGCACCGTATCATGATTTTCAATGCACACCTCATTCACCAAGGCACGAAAATTAACTTTCCTAGAGATACGTTCCGGGTTTAAAACATTAGCAAAGGACCTCACTTCGTTATTTTCACTACCAATCACATTAGGACCTGAAGTAGAAGCATTCACCACGTTATGACCAGAATTCACCGCATTAGTAGCATTAGTCGAAGAGACTTTAGTGCTCGAATCCAATCCACCCACAAACGTAGCACTATAACTTGTGTTTTCAAGATTAGTATTACCCCAAACAGAATCTGAATGAACATCATGCGTACTAGGATTTAGAACAACCCTAGCATCTTTACGCAACTCCGGACCAACAGTGTCACCCTCAATACCACGTTCACCTTTGAGACGTCGAAACCTAGCTTCCAACGCCTGAATATCAACCCTAGGATACGGATTCGTGTCCGTGTTCACACCAACTTGATCGGCCAAGTTGGTGGCTGTTTTTGAAGCCTTAACCGAAGAACCATCTTTGTCAAGAAAACCTTTCTCCATCTCTCTTAAAAACCCACAAACAAACCAAACAAACACCACAACTAATCGGATCACAAACCACAAGCGAACAGTTAATAAACTTAAAACGAAACCCTAACTAAAAAAGTTAGGGTTTTGAAGCGATACGCACCATATCTAACCAGCACCCATGATCAATCAAGATAAATAGACCAGCAATGATAAAAATACCAAGCAAGGATGATCGTAGCAGCCCACCTAGCAGAAAACCCAAAAAACGATTACCAAACCCTAAAAAAAACGATTCAAAAAAGATAACCCTAAGACACAAGAAACGTTACAAAAATTCAGACTTGGACAAATTAACAATGATGTTAATCAGTAACAAAGTAAGAATGATGCAAACAATCCAAGTCTAAGGTCGATTTGATTGAAAAAAACGATTAGGGAAGGAAGGGTTTGGAAATCGCCTAGGAGAGAGAGAGAATTTTCGTTTTTAGGGTTTTAACATTATTTCGAAACGTCATCCGGTCGCATTACGATAGTAACCGTATTGGAATTATCATTTCACCGTATTTCGATGGTAATCTTGTTGGAATTATCATTCCACATCGTTTGGTAGTAACACCGTGGATTTATGTCGAGTCTCGTTTCGTTGGTAACTCATTGTTCGACACTTATACCTCAAGCCTAGTCTTGAACCGATTGTTGAGAAAACTTCGAAACCATACCATTCACTCGAAGTTGATTTTAGCGGCGTCATCTATTCGGCGTTGCTCATTTCCTAAACCGATAATGTTGTGGTCGGCGTTGCTTCGCCATGCGACTTTCGATTAAGGTAGTACCTTACGTGTTGTTGATGTCGTACCTTATCCTCTATTTAGGTACCCCTATCGATAACGATCTAACGACTTGTTTTAGTGAAGTTGTTCACGAGGATTATCCTTAGATATTGTTCCGTCGATGTTGACTCTAGCAACATTGAACCCTCAACATTGTTTGTCAAGAATGATGCGCTACATCACACCACCGGTAATGGTAATACCTAGCCTATTTTATCAATATGGTACCTTACCCTCCATCGATGCGAAATTCTTTAGTAAACCAACGTAGAGCCGTTAACCTTCACTCGTATTGAAGAGTTGAATTGATATTGATCAATAGTCGAACTTTTTTTTAAGATTATGATTTTGGAGTTGAACCTTGAAACCTTTTGCGTTAAGTGTTAAGTGCACCAATGAGTCAATCGACAGACTGTGGTTAGTAACCAATACTCTCTTTTAGGAGTCGTACTTTCGTCTCTAACCTAGATATCATGCTAAGTCAACCGACCGATTGATGGTAGTAATCAACACTTTCTAATAAAGACATACTCTGAACTTCCTAGACTTCTCATCTAGTAGAGATTCCGTACTCAGCAGAAATCTTGAAGTCCTAAGGAGAAACCGGAACCAAGTTCTCTAGGACAATCACATAATCTTTCTCTCATCCTTCGAGAAGCACATGCTAACCTTTTGGATCTCTCACCAAACGATAAGCTACACCATAGACGAAACCTTGGAAGTAGATTCCCGCCTTTACTTAAGTGGTTGTTAGTAGTCTTACCAACCTATTCACCTCCCGCGAATTAGTAAAAAGGAAAAAGTATGGACGACAATGCTCGTCTCTCCTCATATAGTTATAGCAACACTAGAGAACCCAACTATTTTCTTTTAAGGAGGTGAGGTAGTACCCAATCCTCTCCCTCCGGTAAAGTGACTTGCTCCAATAAGCTAGACCTCACCTTCGAACTCTAGCTCCTTACATTCTTTCCACTATGGCACTTCTATTGGAAAAAGGGAAATTTCCTTGATCCGTTTTCCCTATATGAGATTCATTTGGTTAGTACACACCTGATCCTCCTTCCTCAACCTTCAACTCATTTCGATACTCTTTAAGGAAGAAGCGCGATCGGAAAACCTAAGTTACACAAATGGACTTTTTCACACGTAAAGGAAACCGTGTGCTTTAGGAAATGCTAATTTCTATCTTTTTCGGATTATGGCAATCGCCACACACCCATTTTTCATCTATCACTTTCTAGAGCCGAGAGAACCGATCCGGATACGCTGCGGTGTATAATCTCGGACTAATGGTGAAGTAGAGAAACCATTCGAACCCTAGTAGAACACGTAGCGTGCCTAACAAGATTGGCAGCGGTTAGGAGACACCTTCCATTGGCCAACTTCTCCTATAACCATACCTATCGCTTTAGTACCTCAAAGGCACCGTAAGAGATCCCCTATGGACGTAAGAGCAAATTCCGATGATTGGGAAGAAATGGGAATACCCCAACTTAGCAACCCTAAACCTATTCGAAATAATACCAAGGAAACCGTTTTAAGTTGAGATGGATATGTAAGTTACTCACAAACCAATTGGAGACATAGACAACGTAAATCTCTTGAACCCTCCGAGGTAACTTAGAATTAAGCTTACGGATCCACCATGAAATTATGAGAAACGAGTAGTAAACGTGGAAAACTTAATCCCCTCTATATCAATCCTTTGGGAAAAATCCTGGCTAGATTGAGACCAGTAACTCAGAGCTTTGAGCTACCATCAAGAATCAGTAGAGTTCCCGATGTTCCGTATGTAATAGGAAGAAATGACTGGCCGATGAGGCGATTGTTATCCTTTTGGGAAATCCTAATCTTTGGACGTTTAAACTTCGATGGCCTATCAAAACCATAGATGATGAAACTTAGAAACTTTAGTAAAGTTGCCTCTCTGTCTTCGAAGTTAATTGAAACTCACAGTAAGATCCGAAATTCAGGTAGGGAACGTGAAGATGAATACTCGTGTGTATGCACTCGCCTCTTTTAAACCTCAACGAGTAATTTGAATTGAATCGCGAGGACGCGATTCCTTTTAAGGAGGTGAGGCTGTGACAACTCGTAAATTCCTCGATACGTCGTAATTGGAACAACTATTCTATTGTACCCATCGTACATTCTTTTGGATGCCATGGAGATTAACTTTAGATGCCAGTCGTGTCAATAGTGAATAGTGCATTGCTGTGCCGTGATTACCTGTTATCTTCTGCTAGTATTTATTCGTGCATTGTTGTGGCTAAGGTGAGTTTCATAGCCCCATTTTTAACTACGTTTTAACTACATTGGGGTGAGAATCATGCTACTGTTTTCGGACCGTGAAAACTATTTGGATTTGCTTATATGCTTGACTGTTTAGATAGATGTGCGGTAGTTGTTGCCTTAGACTAGGGTAGCAATCCTAATTGCTATAACTGTTGCCTAGCTAAGAATAGACTTCTACCTCGACCTAGTCCGGGGTTGGCAATTGTTCTAGATTTTGACACGACAGTGCTGGACTAGAGTCGTTAGGCCCGAGTAGTCCCCGGATGCGGGACATGTTTATGGTTGGTGATCGGGTAGGATCGGTATTTATCTATCTTAGGTCTTGCATAGCAAATCAACTCCTATTGGTCCACTATGAATTTGTTGAACTTAAACCTATGAACTCACTAGTAATGGTGACCTTTTAGCATGATTTCTCGGTATTTTAGAGATGTTTGGAATCGTGATCGGTGGAAGCTTGGCAAGAAGGCGGGGTTCAAGGATCATTTCGACTACGATAAACTTTGGGGACCTATTTTATTAAATCATGTTTTGGGCCTAATATTTACACTTTTGGATTAAATGTTTTGAATAACTAAATTTGGGATTGGCTTTGAATGATAAATGACTATCTTTTGCTATACTTGTATGCGATACCAATCCAATAGTAATGCCCGAAAGCTTGATTAAGTCTTCCGTTGTCTTAGAGATTTGGGGTGTTACAAATTCAATCATACTATCGTGTGAATTGAGACTTAATAAAATCAAGTAGAGTGATTGTTGTAAAATTAGTAGATGGAGAAAAATATTTTATTACCGAAGAAATTATTGATGATACTTTCAGTAGTATTGATGGGGAGAAAATATGGTGAGATAGATTATGGAGTAGTTAGGTAGATTTGTTGTGGATATAGGGAGGGAATTGTCGACCAGAAATCTAAGGAAAGAAAATCATACGTGATAAAATTTATTAAGACCACGCCTTCGAATAAAACAATGGTTGATGCTTTTGGAGGTGGTTGGAGTTCGTTGGAGATGCGGGTGAGTGTTGTACTCTTTTTCCCTACTCCAAGGTTTTACCACTGGGTTTTTGCTTGGAAAGGGTTTCTTATGAGGCAGGCTCATCTGGTTCATCAATCTCCTTCGAAGAGATGGGCGGATATGTGTGGTCATTCGTGTGTGATTAGGTGGTTGTTTCAGGTAGGAGTTTTGGTTATTGTATGTATTTATAGTTCTAACGCTTAGTGGCCTGTCACAAGCGTGTTAGTTGGAAGTTCAAGCGTTTCTTGAGGTTAATTTGGTACTTCTGCCACATTCCATTGTACTTAAATGATTTTTTGGTGTAATATAATTTACCGGGTGGAAGACCCTTTACCCTATAAATCGTTAAATCAAGGAAAGAAATTGAAATAATAGACCAAGTGTATTGGGCTTAGGCCCAACGCTAATCTTACACACCCCATGGGCTCTCTTTGGGCTTAGGCCCAAAGCTACCAACGTAAGACCATGCACGGGCTAACTAGCCCAATCGACTAAACCCAAGAAAATCCATGTCCGAATCCAACTCAAACTCGATACATACATACACACGAGGTTTTCTAACCTCGACCCCGGCTTAACACAAAAATGAACAGTACACGATGAGATTACAAGCATGGTTATTTAATAACCCAAAGACTCACAAGTCGTGACTCTCCTTGAGTCACGGCTCACCCATTAATGCAACAAAACAAAGAAAAACATCAAAGACTCGATCACAATTCCCTCAACTCTAGAATATATATATATATCGATTATAAAACTCAATCCCAGCCATGCCTTCCATCAGGCTCGACCACACGACTTCAACCCACACCCACAGCTACAAAAATAACTAAACCAACACTAGGCCGTGACTCCCTTGAGTCACGGCTCAACCCTATACGAGCCTCCCAACCTCCACCTTAGCGCAAATCGCAACCAAAACTTCTAAACTTGCAAATATATACCACAAGGACAATGTATAAACTGAATATAATTAACATCACGATAAATGACGACAACGACTATCAAGCTTGTAGATACACAAGCCGCTACTTGACAAACGTCATATTAAGGTCGTGACTCGCACGAGTCACGACTCGCCACAGTTGGGTTGAAACCCTCTCGGATAAACAACAAAACAACCAAACGAGTAGCGGCTCAACAAAAAAAAATACCCACGTGGCCACGTACGAATAAGAAAAGGAATCAATAATGATAATGAGTCAACCCCACTCAGTGAGTTGACTCGGATGAGTTGACTAACTCACTGAGTTGAGTTGACTCAACAACGAGTCACATGGTTTGATGAAAAATAAAACAAACAGATCCACATGAGTTGTGTTTAGAAAATAATTGTTTTATTAGATTTACATCAAAATCGTTTAAGGTTTTAAAGATCCGGTTAGGGTTTTGAAAATAAAGGAAGAATGAGAAAGGGTGGAGCGGCTTACCAACGAGAGAAAGAGATGGACAGGTGGGGAAGACGGTGGATGATGGTGGCGTACGGTGGTGACATGGCGGTGTCTCGTCAAGACATAGCAAATGACCCTTTCTCGAACTCAAAACAACTCAGAAAACATCCTCTCCTCTTGATCTATCTCGCTCGGCAACAAAAGTGGGTGGCCAGAAAATGGCCGGAAAAAGTACGGTGCCGGAGATAGAGAATCCGACGAGTGTGTGTGTAGCAAATGATGTCAAAACCCTAATTTTTGCTTTTTATACTCCATGGGGACCAAAACTGCCAAATAGAGAAACAAGGAGGGGACAACGAAAAATAGGGTGGGGGGCGTTTTGAGCATCTTTTTTTTTTTAAAAACTTTTATATAATGATGATGTGGGACCCGTTTGAGGCTCGGTAACGATCCATCTCGACTTGGGATTTGAACCATTGTGTTTAAAATAGTTTTTCCATGAAAAATGATTATCTACACGCCTAAAATCTCATAATTGCTATTGAAATCATATTAAAACGTTGATTAGGTTACGGTTGTGCCGATTCGCATTATGTGTTGGTTTTCACGTTTTGCGATGAAATCTCTCGTTGTCAATTCAAGTGAATTTCGAAAAAGCTCAAAAATGATAAATAATAATAATAAATGTGACTTATTATTAGAATAGGTTCTGAAAATTAACGTTTGTCACAAATAGATTCGAGTTTTTATGAACAAGTATTGCCCTAAAATGCCGATTGCTATAGTCTACCCCCGTTAAAAGGATTTTGTCCTCAAAATTCAGCTAGTACTTCCACCAAAAAGGTGTGGGTAGTCAAGTCTCGCTTGGTCCTTTCATTCCCAAGTAACTCATGTCCACGGTCTAAGTTTAAATAAACTTATAATTAAAATCTTGTTTCATCTAAGTTGCTCAACTTCCTTAACGAGGGTTTCGGTTGGCTCTTCTTCAACACGAAATGAACCATCAAGTTGACATTATATAGGGTGATAACTAGTTGACCACCAGGTAGGCTTTACTTATGGTCCCTTACACGTTAATCACTAAATTTCAGTGAATGCTCTGCAAATCCAGATGACCAATTCCTGCTAACGAAACTGCTAGTCCAGAGCGAACGATTAAGCCACCTATTATTATAATTAACAAGGCCAATGCATACATATAGCTCAACGAAGATCTAGGTCGTAACAAAGGAATCTAGAAGTCAATTGAGATCTTCAACATGGAGGTCATTACTTATGCGTCGAGGTGAAACACTACTAATAGCCTTAACTTATGACAAAAAATTCCAAATTTGTACTTTCGGGTGTAATGGGATAGGCATTCAAAGGTAACTATCGGGTGGTGAAATTCGATGGAATAAGTCATTCCGTCTTCGAGCAAAATCATCGAAGCCTTAGGAAAATTTTCATGTAGCTTGAGTTGATCATCAGCTTACATCTAACTTAATCTCATAACTCATCAAACAAGAACTGTCACGAGATTAGGCCGCGTATCAAGTTATTGAAAAAGAGAAATTTAACGTTTTCGATGATTTGGCTCGATTTAGGAATTGCTCAAAACAAACGAATAGGTACCTACGGTTAAGATTGGCGAGATTAGCGAAGAAAATCAAGTGTACAATCGAAGTAAGTGAGTTACAAAAAAAAAGAACTTGGTAAGGAGACACGGAAAAGTTGTCTCACGAGAACACGGGTAGCCTAAAGGAGGTTTTCCTAATCTTGAAGAGGCGAGTTGAATTAGGTGCATGCAAGGGTTCTTCATTATGTTATGATATTTTAAAAATCATCGAGTATCCATTGAGGAGGGAAAGATCAGTCGTTATCTATACCTTCTCTATCAAGACCCACAACGGGTGTTGGATTTGTAGTTCCAAAGGTTTCGTACATGTGGTAGAGATCTCTAATGTCGCAAGGATGAAAACAAGTCATTTAAAGTTAGAATTACTGGCGCGAAACGGTGTATGAGTAGGGCATTGCGGAGATTTGGCACGAGCACTAGACACTAGTGTAGTCGTTTAGGTCGCTTTATTTGAGGATGCATCGCATTGTTAACTTGAGGGAAATGTGGTCTTCATGGACTTGCGAGGGTCGATGCTTTCACCAAAAGAAGGTAAATCAATGATATAGGTTCCTATCGGAAAGATCAAGATGACAAGAAACATGAAGAATCTAAGGAAAGAGTATGAGCTTTTAAAGCGATTGATTGAGGAAGTAAAGGTAGCATCGGGTGTTTTGTCAGGTATCTTTCTCGTCTACAACTTACTTGTGACAACTGGCAATTTAGGGAGTCTATTTTAGGTAACCGCATTACGTTAAACTAAACCGAGCTTTGCCTTTACCACTATTTTTATCGACCATGACTTGATTTTATATCATCTATTGGTTTCTATGATTTATTTTAGTATCGGATGAGTTATCGTGTGAGTTTTAACTCTTTTTGATAGGCACTATTCGATTCGGCACTATAAAAGCCTAAAACAAGAAATAACGTAACTTTTAGACCGTAACTCGAAAATTGGAAAATAAATAGTCAAAACTCGTGGAAAAACATAAATAACGATAATAGAAAGTCGAATGAATGTCGTGGGACACTTGGGGGACAATATATGAGCTCGGGAATGGGTAAACGGGATAGTTTACGAAAAACGACGGCTCCGGCCCCTCCTTTTTCCCTCTAGCCGGCGCCCCCTCCCCTCCCTCTCTTTTATTATTTAGTCCCTAGCCAAAAATATATAAACCCACTCACCCTCACTTTTACTTCCCCTTTCTCTCACTAAAAACACACAGAAACACACCTTTCTCTCTCTACTCTCTATCTTCCAATAATTAAAAACCCTAACCCTAACCACCACCATTGGCCGCCCAATTCCGGCCACATTCCGGCCAAAATCCAGCGAGTGAGTTTACACCTCCACCACCATTAGATAGATCTCTCTTTCCTCTTTCCATCCATATATAAAACTCTCACAAAAGCCTACATTAACACCTTCAAATCTTGAAATTAAGATTCGTGATTTTAGGGTTTTCATCTAAACTTGTAGATCGGGTTTGGAAAAGGTAAATGGAACATGGGTCAAGGTTGTTTAAGCTTTGTAAAGCCACGTACGACCCTCTAGGGCTCATATAAGGCTCGACCATGGTTTAATTTTTAGGGCTTTTGGTTCAAACATGGGATTAAACCTAATTAACACTTAAATAAACATGTAGCTAGTGATTTGGTATCATGTGGTGTATCATATTGTTGGGTTTTTGCATTTTAGGTCATGTTTTATGTTTTTAATTAGGAATAGATGATGGGTTTGATGTTTGGTTAATGATTGGAGGTTGATTGACTGTGTTTGGTTGTATTGGAAGTGATTTGGGGAGTGTTTGGATGTGTGTTTGGGCGTCGACCACCAAGACCCACGATGGGGTCGTGGATGATGGTGTCTGAGACCCATATGGACCGTGGGTGCAGGTCAGTCGTTGTGGTAGCTTGTGGGTTGATGTTGTTGGTGTTTGGATGAGACGCGTGGAGTCGAAAAGCTTCTAGAGCTTGTTTGGTTCACGTGGTCTTAACCGTGACCGTGTCATAACATTGGTTTGGGTATATTTGGTTGGTTGATTGGTTGGCGAGATTGATTTGGGTTGATTTGGGATTGAATTGCGCTAGTATGACTTTTATTTGGACTTGATATATATATTGTCAACTTTGAGCACTGTCGGTGTTACTTTGAATTTTTAGTCAATAGTTGACCCCGACAACGCCGTAACATGGACTTTAGTATAGTTTGGACTATTGATTGATTAAAAGCCGAAAAGTCATGACTCGTGCTTGTGGACTCGAAACGAATAATGATATGAAACTAATATTGGAATTTGACGAAATGTAGATATGAAAATGCTAATAAACTATGAAACATTAATAATAAAAAGGCTTTTATACCAAAAATATTGATGACAAGACTTATCTTGTTATTTACTATTTTAAATAGAAACTAAAGACTAAAAATGGAAATGTTTTATAATAAATAAGTAATTAATGTTTCGAGTGCACGTTTATCAAAATATGCCAATTACGGGCATTTAATACTAGTTTCAAGTATTTATTTACTTGCATTGTGTGCATGGGTTACGGATAATCTAACATTAATAGTGTTGATCCACGTGGGTAGCGGACTTATTAGGTTGACAAATCTAATAAGAGCCCGCTAAATACGTTAGGTAACCTTATTAATGGGTGAATTATCCTTATGACTCTTTAGGATGCGACGGTTTATGGGATAATAGCGACACGAATAAATAATTGAGTTTATCGAGTTGACGAATTCGATAAGGTCTACTATTTATTCCGAAACTTATTGGACTATGGAGCTTATCGCTTAGATGTCTCATTGTGTTGCATTGAGTCACATATTGGTTGTTTGAGTGCATTTATGGCATCATATTGAGTCGATACACCCACATGAGGATACCAAACACTAGGACTAAACGGTGAAACGAGACATTTTTGGAAATAACGAAATGGAATACATTGGGGTAGATAACGTTGATTTCGGGATATATATATTAAAATTGGTTTACATTAATAGGTTGTGCCGAGTCGATAGTTGCTGAGCCGTGATTACCTGTTATCTTCTGCTAGTGTTTATTTGTGCGTTGCTTGCTTGAGGTGAGTTTCATAACCCCACTTTTATCTACGTTTTTAACTAATTTGGGGTGAGAATCATGCTACTGTTTTTGGACCTTTAAAACTATTTGGATTTGCTTATATGCTTGAATGTTTAGATAGATGTGCGGTAGTTGTTGCCTTAGACTAGGGTAGCAATCCTAATTGCTATAACTTGTTCCCTAGCTAAGAGTAGACTTCTACCTCGACCTAGTCCGGGGTTAGCAATTGTTCTAGACTTTGCTACGACAGTGCTGGACTAGAGTCGCTGGGGCCCGTTGTGATCTTGGATGTGATATGGATTGTGATATTGGGTATGATATGGTTTGTGATCGATGTATATCTATCTTAAGTCTCGCATAACAAATCAACTCCTACAGGACCACTATGTTTTTATTTAATTTAAACCTATGAACTCACCAGCGTAAGCTGACCTTTTAACATGTTTTCTTAAGTATTTAAGTGATGTTTGGAGTCGTGTTCGATGGAAGCTTGGCAAGGAGGCATGGTTCAAGGATCATATTTGACTACGATAAATTATGGGACCTATTTTATTAAATCATGTTTGGGCCTAATATTTACATTTTGGGATTAATGTTTTGAATATTTAAATTTGGGATTGGCTTTGAATGTTAAATGACTATCTTGTTTGCTATACTTGTGTGAGATACCAATCCGATTCGTAGCATACGAAAACTTGATTAAGTCTTCCATTGTCTCGAGATTTGGGGGTTTTATATTACTTGCTTCCGTCCAACGTCTTGTGCCAAATAGATGTTTGGTAATTCTGTGACAACTCGTAAATTCCTCGAACGTCGTAATTGGAGAAACGTCGATTTGAGGAATCGTTCGATTTAATTTGAGACATGAGTCGTATTTTATATCGTTTTTATTGAAAATAATATTCTAAGAACGTTGGCGTAACTCCCGTGTCATGAATCATTCGTTTACTAAGCTAAACGAGTCCCGAATCATTAAAATACAAAAGATATCAAAAGTTACAACAATAGTCCTTTCGATAATTTCAATCTCATCCTTTTGGTTTTGAGTGTACAAGTTTGGCCCCTCCTGGGTATATAAATACCCACACAACTTACCCTTCTCTCATTTTATCATTTTCTTTCTCTCTCTACCCAAACACACACAAATAAAACCTCCCACATCTCTTTTTCGTGAGAATAACAAGGTAATAAACGGGTTTTAATAAAAGCGGGTATGAAATGGATCTTTGATCTTCTTGCGTGGACTTAAAACGTTTTCAGGAACTCGCGTAGTAAGAAATGTGTAAAAGTAACGATTGTATGTTTGTGTGAATCGGTGGTAAATGTTTTGGGTTATACGTTTTCATAAAAATAAAACGAGTTGTTAAGGGTGTTTGTGAGAAACGAGTTGCTCATATGTCGTGGGTGTGAAACGGGGTCTGATTATTTCAATAATTTGGATAAGCTGGGTAAATCAGCGTGATGTGAGTTTTGTGTCGGTTTTAGGAAGCAACCGGGTCGGGTCAGATCCGACAGAAACGGGTCAAGGATATATGTTGGTATATTGTGTCTTTGGTTGATGTGTGGAATGAGTCGATTTACTGAGTAGTAACAAAAGATACGTCAAAGTGTTTATGAGTTTTTGTTTCATATTCAAAATAGAAGCTTAGATATATGAACTATGAGGTACATTAGTTATTTAACTAAACTTTAACCTATAGGTTCATTGGTCACTTGAAGCGCTTATTGACTTGGTAAATTGTGTCGGATCTCGACGGGTGAAATTAGTTACATGGCATGAGAAACATTAGTTATGGGTTAAACTCGATAAGACGTGGTAATAAACTATAAGTCATAAATGGTTGTTAAAAGAAATTTACAATTTCACAAGAAATGATTTCACAAGAAATTTACGGTATTTATCTATCTTAGGTCTTGCATAGCAAATCAACTCCTACTGGTCCACTATGATTTTGTTGAACTTAAACCTATGAACTCACCGGCGTAAGCTGACCTTTTAGCATGATTTCTCATGTATTAGAGATGTTTGGAATCGTGATCGGTGGAAGCTTGGCAGAAGGCGGGGTTCAAGGATCATTTCGACTACGATAAACTCGGGGACCGATTTTATTAAATCATGTTTTGGGCCTAATATTTACACTTTTGGATTAAATGTTTTGAATAACTAAATTTGGGATTGGCTTTGAATGATAAATGACTATCTTTTGCTATACTTGTGTGCGATACCAATCTAATAGTAGCGCCAGAAAGCTTGATTAAGTCTTCCATTGCATCGAGATTTGGGGTGTTCTGATTAATATCGAGCTCAAGGTTATAGAGAATTAGGTATTTTATAAATCCTAAACTATAACCACTTTTAAGAAAATTGATCCTCGACCGACGACGCCCGCTTGCCAAGCGAAGCTTAATTGATTATGGTATGAGCTGCGATTTCAATTATGAGATGATCTGTAAGGGATATTGTGAAGCGATTATGGAAACATTATGATTTGGAGATATGATTATTGATTTTGGGTAAATGAGATGTGATTATCGAGATATTACGGAATTTTTTGGGTAAAGGGTTAATTCACCCGGTAAAATATATTCGCCAAAAACATTGAAGTACAAAGGATGAGGTGAATCCTCATCTCGATCCCTAGGACACTTATAGACTCTCCTATAGGAATGCACATCATTCCTATAACTTACAATATAAGCGTGTGGACCACACTTATAACTAAACATCATACTACAACGATAAAAAGAATACAAATAAATGTACTTCAAGTAGAAATACTTGAATCTTCAAGTCACCAAAGTAGTCCAAACTTCGGTGTCGTTCAAATATACAATATCATGGTCCTCAAATTGAAGTACAGTTCACAAGTTTCACACAACGGTTGGTGATGGACTCTAAAACCTCGGATAGAGCAACAAGCTCAAAACTCGCTCCAAAGGTGTATGTTGAGATGCAAAACTGAACACCAATAAGAAAAACCAACAAGTACATATAAAACCAACGCACTTCCACAATAACAGCTCCTACAAGTTAGAATCTGCCAAAGAACGTAGAAACCCAAAACTACAATCCAACTTCAAGTTTATCTTTCAATTATTTATCTTTCAAGTTTCTGCAAGTTGGACCATTTGTCCATTCGTTACCTGTAAGTACTCGTTGAGGGTTCTTATGTTCTTATTGATGGAGGTTATTGGGAAGTGGGTTTATGAGAGAGTGTAAGTGACTATTAAGTCTGGTATTGGTCGATTTGATGTTGGGTTTCTGAATGATCATCTTTACAAATCGATTTGGCTGTTTCCTGTGTAAGTTAGGGTTTTTTGCGCGTGCAACTGAATGGTATTACTTGTTTCTATCGTTGCTGCTGCAATGAAGTTCATGGTTTCAGTTTGACTACGTTAACCCTATGTGTGGCCTCTATACATGTTGATCGACATTGGTTTTGGTGCTGGTTGTTTGTGCGTGACTATGGGTCACACGGAATATTGATTGCATGTGGGTGGAGAGCTGTTTGTTTGCTGTTATTGGTAAGTTAGGGTCCTAAACCCTATGTTTCTTGGTCGAATGTGTTCACATGATGCAAGTAAGGATTGGTGATGAAGCGTTTATGGGTACAGATTTATGATACATATGGAAGTTAAGTTTTGGGGCCCTTGTTCAAAACCCCATTCATACAATCACGGATCGTTGCACTCTTATTCATCTTGGGATTGCGTGATTGTTTTATCCGTTCTTGGTCATCATGCTTGGTGTGATTGTATTGGTTTTGCATCTAAACATACACGTTGGAGCAAGTTTGTACTTGCTTTGCTCTATCCGTGGTTTTAGAGTCTCTCACCAACCTTTGTGTGAAATTTGTGAAGCTGAAGCTCAAGAGAGATGATCCATGTGTTGTGGGCAAATTGGAGGTTTCTCCATGGAAGATTGATGGAAGTTCTACGATGGCTATGTTCTTGGTGCTACCTTAGTGAATCATGTTTAATTCTATTTTATTCACTTGTATAGTCATTGTAGGTGGTAAGTTGTATTATGTAAGTTATAAGAATGGCGTGTCATTCTTATATGAGAGTCTGTAAGTGTCCTAAGGGACCTGAGATGAGGGAGTCACCCCATCCTTTGTACTTCAATGTTTTTGGCGTAATATATTTTACGGGGTGAATTAACCTTTTACCCAAAAAATACAATCCAACTTCAACACCATGCAAAGGACTAGTTTTAGGGCGATAATAGGGTATAAACAACCCCAACTTCCGGCAATCTCAAGCGACACCCAATCTGAATACAAGATCGGTTGGGACGATAATAGGGTTAACCAAACCCTAACTTGCGTAATAACGATCACAAGACCCGACTATGTAGCAATCGGCACGGATACGTGAGCGTAGGGTTTTTGAACAAGGGTACCCTAAAACTTGACTTTCATCTCTCAAACCCACGTACATACCACTTACATCTGTTATAGAACATGCACTTCACAAACAAACCCTAAAAAGGTTAACATGCAGCGTAATGAGCAGCCAATCACAATCAGAGAAAACCCTAAAGGGTTTACTTACAAGATGAGAGTGCAGTTCCAATCAAACCCAACATCAAAGATATGGCTATACATGCACAAGGAAACCACCAGATCGTACCCAGAATAACTTAATGATTTAATAATCACAAGGATAATCAAACCGACATGAGATATAGAACTAGGGTAGTTAGGGTTTCGACAAATCAAACATAGCAGCCGCCACCTTTTTGATAGAACACAGACCTAAATAATCGATTATGGTGACTAAAGAAGCTGCTTTGGCCGGAATATATATGAATTAATGGCGGCGACAAATCAAATAATAATGCATAGAGACGATCAGCCAAATAAATAAAAGATAACCAACCCTCCACCCTAACAAACCAGGATCTATGTTGTTAATTCAATAATCCAAACAAAGATTAAAGAAAAACAACTAAGAATGGAAGAATTATTGGCCGGAATTGATAGGGTGGGAGGGGGGCTGGAAATCGCCCTATTATTTAGGAGAGAATCGGTTTAGGGTTTTGAGATATTACGGAATTTGATTTGATTAAACGGTATATTATGATTCGGAATTTTGAACTCGATTGATTGATAAGATGATTGATGAGATGTTTATATTTGATGAACGGTTTGATTGAACACTTGATTGAGCGTGTGCCTGTTAGTAGATGATTTAAGTCCGCTTACCTTAGGAGTTCACTATAAGCATTCCGTATGCTTATACACTCAAAAAGCATGTCCTCATGCTTTCGACGCCTTCTATACCTTTCATAGAGTGTGGAGTCCCAAACCTTAAATCTATAAAACTTAACTTATATTAAGTAGTTGCCTTGGGTATACCCCAAAACAATAAAGAGAAAACTTTGTATGAATATATACAAATACGTGGGATCTATTGGGATGTTTGGAAGATTAAAGTGAACAAATAAACACAGAATGTGACAACCAATAATTCAACATTATTTATCAATAATGCGGACACTCTCGAGTATCAGGGTTACGCAATTTCCTGGCGTAATCTCACCACTTGATTTGAAACTTGCACATTAGTAGTGGTCGTCGAAATGATTTGGGAATATAAAGGAAATGGTACTATTATAACTAAGTCGGAGTCACAAACGAGGCCTTTTGTCTCATGAGCGTGAGTTTCACAATTAAGTTTTGATGAACACGAGTCTAAAAGCGCGTTAAAGCTAATAAAGCATGTAAACCGGTGTGTTGGTATCGTGTGTGTCATGTTCACGTGTTTTGCATCTTATCATGTTTATGTGCCCTTGATCAAAACTAGATGATGGATTATAATGATTTTGATGATGGTCTCGTGTCATGATTTTGAGTCAAAACCCTCGTAAACCGTTGTTTTTATTCTTTAAAATTGTCAAACAAGTGGTAATCGGTTTTGATTACTAATAATGAATTCAGGTCCGTTAATGTTATAATGATATGTGAAACCAGTAAGTGTTTTCAGATGATAAATTGGACTAACGTGTGATTTTTTTTGGTTAACGTTGAATCATTGGTATGAATCGATTTTGGAATCGAATGACATTTCAATTAAGGTCTTAATTGAATAACAAATTAATTGTGGTGTTTTGGGTAATTGGTAAGTTATTGACAAACATTAGAGTTGATACCGTTAATCGGTTGTGTTTGGGAAATTGAAAGAGTCGATTGGAAGTGTTTAATGGTGTTGGGTATGTTTGATTGTACGTCTAGATGGTGATATTGGTATGAGATTGCTTGGGAGATTAATTAGAATTGTGAAAATTGTTTATTTTGGATTCAATGGTATATATATGTCAACTTTGCGCTACGTCAGGTGTTATCGTGACTTTCTAGTCTCGACTACCCTGGCAACGCCAAAACGTGGTCTTTAGTATTTATTTGGGCAATATGAGGTGTAAAATCCGAGAGTTATGACTCGGACTTGGGAACTCGAAACGAATAATGACTCGAAATTTTATATCGAAATTTTATATCGAAATTTATATCGAAATTTTATATTGCAATTCTATATCGAAATTTTATATTGGAATTTACATCGAAAATTATATTGAAATTTATATTGAAACGAATAAATTTATATTGAAATTTATCTCTAAATTCTCTCTCTCAAGGCGATCACCGCCACCACTCCCCGCCACTAACAATCACTAAAATTGTATCTCTACCTCTAAATTATTGTTTATTGGTATGCAATCGGTTTGTTGATTGTGTATTCTTGAATGTGGCGGTGGAAGAGATCTTTTTATCCTTATTTGTGGTGATTGTCTCTTCTCTATTCGATTTATTCTTTCTCTAATCTGTATTGATTATTGATCTTAGACTGAATTGTTAGGGTTGAGTCGGTTGTCGCAACATTTATTTATAAATCGTCCTTATTCGCAGTCGAAACCCTAATCTTTATCCTTTATTGTGAATCGTTATTTTTTAGGGTTTTGGATCGTTTTCTGGGTTTTTAGATCATTCCTTTTATCCTGCTTGGTATATATCGGTTTTAAACCGAATCTCTATTTAAAAGGCGATCTTTCCTTCTTTAAGATAAAGATTTAAAACCTTTATTGGTTTTACTTGTTATTGGTTACGGTCTAGTGGTGATCCTTAATCGATGTTATTATCGATTACGGGATAGTGCTTCATGGTGAAATCCTTATTTAAGGTTTCTTATCTAATGATCGTTTTTGGAAGTGGTTTTTACCTGCATGTTGGGCACGTTGGATGAGATCTGGTTCGTTTAAGGTAGTGGGTTTAGAGAGAGTGGTGTTTATATGTTCGAATTCATCATGGCTGCACATTGGTGGATCCTTTTTTAGGGTTACCATGCTACTCATTCAATGAGCTCATTGGGTTCGTCTAAATGTGCGGTTGGTCGATGATTATATGTGTTCTACCTGCATGATTAATTGGACGTTCATGATAGCTGATTGATATGGCTCATGAATTGGTAGTGTTTGTTCGAGCTGATTACATGCAACCCTTACATTAGGGTTTTGCTTCGTGCACTGCTATATCATTTGTTAATTGGTTCGATGTGGTTCATGTTATATACGGGTCGATTGGTTCTTCATGATATCCTATCTGTTTGGGTTTTGTTTGGTGTTCTCGATCGACTTGGGATTCATGATTATGTTAGTGATATGTGTTTTCCTTTAGCGATCACACGCTTATAAGGGCTGGTTTACAATTGATGTTACTTATTTCAGCCTTTGTGTGATCATGGGAGGTGTAGTGGCATTGTGACTTGATCATTGGTTGTCTTCAAGTGTTTCACTCGGATTGGTTGGAAGATTGGTTCAAGTTATTATATGCTGGAAGGTAGGGTCGATTAGACCATGTTTATGTTTCAAATTCGATTTGCTACGGATTCCACTCTTATTAGGTTATTAGATTATGCATATTGCATAATACTAATAGAAGACGCAAATGGATTTGTTTTGGAATTATCACTTGGAAGGCGGGGAAACTTGGTTATGGGTTTCTTCATGTTAAAGATCTGGATCGCTATGATGACTTTAAAGACTTGAGTGTTTATATTGTATTTTTATATTTAGTCATTGTTAGTTGTATTTGGATTTGGTAGTTATAAGAATGGCATGCCATTCTTATATAGTGGATAGGTTTATGTCTTTAGGGACTGAGATGAGGGACTCACTCTCATCCGTTGTACTTCAATATTTTTTTGATTTATATATTTACGAGTGCGGATTACTCCCTTTACATTTACCAATCACATATATATATATATATATATATATATATATATATATATATATATATATATATATATATATATATATATATATATATATATATATATATATATATATATATATCTATTTGTAACTTAATCAATATATAACTAATAAATAAAAAATTACATCTTATTTGACATAACACCCCATAGCTTACTCGCGGTCGCATTTTTTGGTGTCCATCCTTTAACAAAATCTATATATATGAATTATTTACATTCAAGAATCGGTATTTACGGTTTTAGGGAATCATTTTGGAAGAACTATTTTTATGATGGCATGGTTGCATAGCTCTAACAATATAGTCTTCAACAAATTTGTTTGCATGGGTTTATGTGTGAATGTTTTTCCAATAACATAGTTTTAAGTTGAAAATAGTCAAGTAAGATTAAGAAAATATGTTTTTCCTATAGTTGAGTACAAATGCTGTGACGAGTAGTGTATAGTTTCTATTAAAAGTCATTCGGTTGAATTTTGTGTGCCCGATCATTCTTTATCATGGGTATGCCTATGGCGATTTCGATAAAAATATTGTTGCGAATTTGCAATGATGTGTGTGCGGGTGTTTTACTTTGTCGCTGTCATTTTTGTATGTGTACAGTCTCTTTTGTTTTTGGAAACCATTATTATAACTATAATCAAGCAAAATATCTTTGATTCTCATGTAACTTTGATGGTTCAAGGACAATTGACGTGTTTTAGATTAGAGGATCACCTGTAACAAAATAGAGATTTATACTTAGAAGCCTAACATCTTGCTCGAGGTTGTAAGGCTGGTTCCAGTAAGAGTAAACGATCGACTTGTTCGATCGATCACCAATCAATCTTGTTATTCGATCGCCTCATGGTTTTAGGAGGGAAGTGATCGCTTTCCTGATCGATTTCAGCTTAGTTCTTTTTCTTTTCTTTTTTTTGTATTTAAGAATATAAAAGGTATATTTGTGGGGCACCAATCGTGCGAGAAGGTCATTTGAAGAAAAGGCGGCGTGACGAGAGAAAATGAGAGGATTGGGTGCACTTACTGGAACCAGCCTAAGGTTTTGTAGAGCTTAACAATGTCTTTCTCAATATCACATGTCTCTACCTTGACATGAATTGGTTTTTGCTTTTAACTAAACGTATTAATTTATGTAGATTCTTTTATATTGCTAAGCCAAATTAAAAGAAATTATCAATGCCAAAAATCCAAGAATACATCATCACATCCAACTTAAAGGTGAACCGCTTAAATAGTTGTTACTTTTGACCATGTACCTACAAAGTTATCAAAAACATACTACCTTTGTATATTACAAATTCCCAAGGTACTTTTTTAGTCGTCTATTCTTTTCAACAACATCACTATCAAAATTTTCAACTCAAATTTTTGAATCATGTGAAGTCAAAAGATTGACATACGCCCCTCTGCATGCTTCCGGCCAATCAAAACCAACTACTGTATTATATTTTCATACACAATGCCAGCTTTTATATTTTCAAACTTTTGAAATGTTTCACTTTAAAATGTTATCACACTTTTAAAAAGTAAATGATTAGTCACCATCCCCACTTTCCAAGTATCATGCAACAGTTAACGTGTCATCATCATCATATTCATACATATTACTACTTTGGAGTAGTCATTGTTTTAATATATGCAAAGAAAAAATGGTATCCTTTCTCGAGGATGACTATGAGAATTAAAATGACTTTTAAGCTAAAAATAATTATATCTAGTCTTCTAAAGCTAAAATTATGTAGCATTCGGGTTTTCCATTTAATGAATCCAAAAGCATAAAACTCATATTTTTGGCCCATATATGTATATTTAATGTCGGTAAAATGGGAACTTATTTGATTTCACCAACACAATTTGCACAAAAGTAGATACTTAACTTTTACTTATGATTAACACCACATAATAATTTACATAATAAATTTATGTCACTTTTATCAGCTTGTAAAATTTTATACAAAGGCCACAACAGCATCTGTTTCCAGCAAAGACATCAAATCTGCAAGAAAAACACTGATTCATTAATAAAAACCACAATAAAAATATATTCACGAAAAAATAGAATCAGATTTCTTAAAAGTAAAAAATCAGATTCGTAAAGAATAACTCAAGAACAAAATAGATTTAAAGAAAAGCATAGATTTATAAAAATTCCAAGTTTTATACAAGAAAAAACTCATATTTTTTTAAATCTAAAAAATTCAAACTTGTTAATGAAGACTAAAAAAATAGATTTACGAAAGAAAAAAAATGACTTAGAATCATCATGAAAAGTAAATGAAAAACTTAACTTTATAAAAACTATAAAACCCAAGATTTATTCTAAGAAATAAGTTTTGTAAAAAAAATAACCAAACCGAAATAAATTAATGAAAAAGTAAAAAATAAGACTTATTAAAAAACAATCAGATCTATAGAAGAAACAAACAACGATTTGTAATCCAATATCAGATTTGTAAAAAATGAAAAGTTAACAAATAATACCGAATGACACACTATTTCGTGGCAGCAGCTAGGTTTTAGGCACCGCAACAGTGTTTCCAAGCAACAATAACCACTTTCCGCGGCGGCTGCAACGATTTCGGCAGCAGCCACTTTCCGGTGACTATTTCCAGCAAGATTACGACGGCTACGGTGGCGGCACTAACAAAAAGAATATCAAAATTGTTAATATACAAATCTGAAAACTAAAAATGTACAAATCTGAAAAACAATGTATAAATCTAAAAAAAATTATAGATCTACCATAAAATTTATAGATCTACAAAAGAAAAGTATAGATCTACCAAATTAACCTATAGATCTACAACTAAAACCTATATATAAAAAAAACATTAAAAACTTCGAGTATAAGTATATCTACTAAAAAGACCTAAAAAAATACCTTTAAACTTGAAAAGCCTTTGGGTAATGGTGGTTCTGGCGGCGGCAGAAACATGTGTAGGTGGATTACGGTGGTGGAGCGGGATTCTGTGGTGGTGGAGATGGCGATGGTTTCTATGGTGAGGCTTCTGGTTGATGGCGGTGGAATCGGGTTGGTGGAGGCGGCGTCGGGTTGGTGACAACGTTAGGTGATGGCAGGTAGGTGTGTTTTTTTAGTGAGATGAGAGAGTTTTAGTTGAGAGATAAGAGAGAGAGAGGGGGATTGTGTGTGTGTTTTTTAAAGTAAATAGGATGGGACGATGGGTATGTGTGGGTTATTTATTTGTTGGTTTGGTAAATTTTTAGGGTTGGATGTTGGTTTGGTGTGTGTAAATTTAGGCTTTGATATTGGTTTGGATGGTGAATCTTAATATTTAGGTTCGGAGTTAGGAATAGGATATCCATGCTTTATAAGGGAGTATATATATATATATATATATATATATATATATATATATATATATATATATATATATATATATATACATACTAGTAAATAGTACTATAAGATATAGATAATAAATGGTTTTCTTCTAAGCATTCGATAACAAGGCTCGCCTTGTTATTCGACGTTTAAAGAGGAACCAACGTTTAAAAATAGAAATGTTTTGTAATGAATGAGTCATTAAATGTTTCGAGGGCACGTTTATCGAAGGGTGTCATTTTATGAATATTTAACGTCATTTATGTGTTGTGCGTGGGTTACGGATGACCTAACATTAATAGCGTCGATCCACGTGGATAACGGACTTATTAGGTTGACGAACCTAATAGGCGCCCGCAATGTACGTAGGATAACGTTATTAATGGGCGAATTATCCTTATGACTCGTTAGGATGTGTTTGGTTTTGGGATAATAAGCGACATGAACAAATGGTTGAGTTTATCGAGTTGGCGAATTCGATAAGGTCTAACTATTTATCCCAAAACTTATTAAACTATGAAGTTTATCATTTAGGCGTCTCATTGTGTCATTATGAGTCGCATTGTGGTTATTTGAGTGCATTCATGGTGTTGTCGAGTCGATACCACACACACACACGATGGTACCTAACGCTAATAACTAAAGGGAACAACGAGATATTTTTGAGATGAGGAAATGAATACATTTTGGGCATATAACATTGAAGTTGGGAATATATATTAAGAGTTGGTTATAATCTGGTTGCGCCTTGATTAATACAAAATTATCGAACCTCGATTGAATATAGACTGATCACCTATATTCAGCCAGAGACAGCAGGACATGGATTGCTCACCTATGTCCGTCTCAGAGGTGAATTTTACAAATATTGGGAATTGTTATAACAAAATTGTGTTCGGAATTGAGATTGGTTTTAAGAACGATGAACTTTAGGTGGACTCGCACACTCACTTTCGCTAAACATCACGAAGCCCGCACTCACACTAGCATCGTAACACCTCTTGAATCGTAACACTCGGCATCACTATCGTCTCCGTTTATGTGAAATTCTTGGTTTTAGCACTTGAGCGTAGTTCGCCATAAATCGGGTGAGACCCGATTGCAACTTATTTTCATCCGAATTGTTTTTCGACATAAGCCTCGTCGATCTTATTCTAGCATTTGAAATTATTTTGGGGTATTTTGGATTTGGTCTTGACTATTTTTGGATTTGGTTTTGGATTTTGGTCCTTAGGTTTTGATTTGGTAATTTTGATCTCGTTCGAGTTTTAACTCGTCATTTGACTTTGAGTCATCGTTTGGCCTCGAATTATTATTCGGCTCCGTTTCGTTGATAACTTTGTTAAAATCATCTTTCGACCTTTAGTCGGTATTAGATTCGAACGTCATCCGTCGCATTAAGATAGTAACCGTATTGGAATTATCATTTCACCGTATTTCGATGGTAATCTTGTTGGAATTATCATTCTCGTTTCGGTAGTAACACCATGGATTTGTAATCGAGTCTCGTTTCGTTGGTAACTCTGTTGCCGACACTTATACCTCAAGCCTAGTCTTGAACCGATTGTTGAGAAAACTTCCGAAACCATACCATTCACTCGAAGTTGATTTTAGCGACGTCATCTATTCGACGTTGCTTATTTCCTAAACCGATAATGTTGTGGTCGGCGTTGCCATGCGACTTTCGATTAAGGTAGTACCTTACGTGTTGTTGATGCCGTACCTTATCCTCTATTTAGGTACCCCTATCGATAACGATCTAACGACTTGTTTTAGTGAAGTTGTTCACCGAGGATTATCCTTAGATATTGTTCCGTCGATGTTGACTCTAGCAACATTGAACCCTCAACATTGTTTGTCAAGAATAGTCGCTACATCACACCACCGTAATGGTAATACCTAGCCTATTTTATCAATATGGTACCTTACCCTCCATCGATGCGAAATTCTTTAGTAAACCAACGTGAGAGCCATTAACCTTCACTCAGTATTGAAGAGTTGAATTGATATTGATCAATAGTCGAACTTTTTAAGATTATGATTTTGGAGTTGAACCTTGAAACCTTTTGCGTTAAGTGTTAAGTGCACCAATGAGTCAATCGACGGTCGTGGTTAGTAACCAATACTCTCTTTTAGGAGTCGTACTTTAGTCTCTAACCTAGATATCATGCTAAGTCAACCGACCGATTGATGGTAGTAATCAACACTTTCTAATAAAGACATACTACGAACTTCCTAGACTTCTCATCTAGTAGAGATTACGTACTCGTGAAATCTTGAAATCCTAAGGAGAAACCGAACCAAGTTCTCTAGGACAATCACATAATCTTTCTCTCATCCTTCGAGAAGCACATGCTAACCTTTGGATCTCTCACCAAGCGATAAGCTACACTATAGGCGAAACCTTGGAAGTAGATTCCGCCTTTATTTAAGTGGTTGTTAGTAGTCTTACCAACCTATTCACCTCCCGCGAATTAGTAAAAAGGAAAAAGTATGGACGACAATGCTCGTCTCTCCTCATATAGTTATAGCAACACTAGATAACCCAACTATTTTCTTTTAAGGAGGTGAGGTAGTACCCAATCCTCTCCCTCCGGTAAAGTGACTTGCTCCAATAAGCTAGACCTCACCTTCGAACTCTAGCTCCTTACATTCTTTCCACTATGGCACTTCTATTGGAAAAAAGGAAATTTCCTTGATCCGTTTTCCCTATATGAGATTCATTTGGTTAGTATACACCTGATCCTCCTTCCTCAACCTTCAACTCATTTCGATACTCTTTAAGGAAGAAGCGCGATCGTAAAACCTAAGTTACACAAATGGACTTTTTCACACGTAAAGGAAACCGTGTGCTTTAGGAAATGCTAATTTCTATCTTTTCCGGATTATGGCAATCGCCACACACCCATTTTTCATCTATCACTTTCTAGAGCCGAGAGAACCGATCTGGATACGCTTGCAGTGTATAATCTCAGACTAATGGCTGAAGTAGAGAAACCATTCGAACCCTAGTAGAACACGTAGCGTGCCTAACAAGATTGGCAACGGTTAGGAGACACCTTCCATTGGCCAACTTCTCCTATAACCATACCTATCGCTTTAGTACCTCAAAGGCACCGTAAGAGATCCCCTATGGACGTAAGAGCAAATTCCGATGATTGGGAAGAAATGGGAATACCCCAACTTAGCAACCCTAAACCTATTCGAAATAATACCAAGGAAACCGTTTTAAGTTGAGATGGATATGTAAGTTACTCACAAACCAATTGGAGACATAGACAACGTAAATCTCTTGAACCCTCCGAGGTAACCTAGAATTAAGCTACGGATCCACCATGAAATTATGAGAAGCGAGTAGTAAGCGTGGAAAACTTAATCCTCTATATCAATCCTTTGGAAAAATCTTGGCTAGATTGAGACCAAGCTTTCGAGCTTTGAGCTACCATCAAGAATCAAGAGAGTTCACGATGTTCCGTATGTAATAGGAAGAAATGACTCGCCGATGAGGCGATTGTTATCCTTTTGGGAAATCCTAATCTTTGGACGTTTAAACTTCGATGACCTATCAAAACCACATATGATGAAACTTAGCAACTTTAGTAAAGTTGCCTCTCTGTCTTCGAAGTTCATAGAAACTCACAGTAAGATTCGAAATTCACGTAGGGAACGTGAAGATGAATACTCGTGTGTATGCACTCGCCTCTTTTAAACCTCAACGAGTAATTTGAATTGAATCGCGAGGACGCGATTCCTTTTAAGGAGGTGAGGTTGTGACAACTCGTAAATTCCTCGATACGTCGTAATTGGAGAAACGTCGATTTGAGCAATCGTTTGATTTAATTTGAGACACGAGTCGTATTTTATATCGTTTTTATTGGAAATAATATTCTAAGAACGTTGGCGTAACTCCCGTGTCATGAATCATTTGTTTACTAAGCTAAACGAGTCCCGAATCATTAAAATACAAAAGATATCAAAAGTCTGACAATAGTCCTTTCGATAATTTCAATCTCGCCCTTGTGGTTTTGAATGTACAAGTTTGGCCCTCCTAGGTATATAAATACCACACAACTCACCCTTCTCTCATTTTATCATTTTCTCTCTACCCAAATACACACAAATAACACCTCCCACCTCTCTCTAAAATATCCGGCCACCTAAACCAGGGTTCCGGCACCGTCACCGAAATCCGGCCAAATTCCGGCCACCTCTTCTACTTACACCACCCATCCCATCTTGTAGATCGGGATCCCGTGGTTCCATTTTCATAAAACAATCACGTTAAAACTTTCTCACACGCCTCCAATCTTGATTTCAAGATTCGGATACTTAGGGTTTGTGTTAAATCGTGTTCAAGAGATCAAGGTGAGATGGTTACGGGTTGTACCCGTCGGTAACACCATCACAGCTACACTTTCGCTCTCTTTTCTCATGGTAAAACGCACCCCATATATTTGTTTCTCTCTTTGATTCGTATACATGCTATTGTGTTTTCATTTGTTTTCGTGGATATAAAAGTACAATATGAGTTTTAAAAATGTTTCGTGGTTATACGAAATAATAAAACGAGAATAACAAGGTAATAAACGGGTTTTAATAAAAGCGGGTATGAAATGGATCTTTGATCTTCTTGCGTGGACTTAAAACATTTTCAGGAACTCGCGTGGTAAGAAATGTGTAAAAGTAATGATTGTATGTTTGTGTGAATCGGTGGTAAATGTTTTGGGTTATACGTTTTCATAAAAATAAAACGAGTTGTTAAGGGTGTTTGTGAGAAACGAGTTGCTTATATGTCGTGGGTGTGAAACGGGGTCTGATTATTTCATTAATTTGGATAGCTGGGTAAATCAGCGTGATGTGAGTTTTGTGTCGGTTTTAGGAAGCAACCGGGTCGGGTCAGATCCGACATAAACGGGTCAAGGATATATGTTGGTATATGGTGTCTTTGGTTGATGTGTTGAATGAGTCAATTTACTGAGTAGTAACAAAAGATACGTCAAAGTGTTTATGAGTTTTTCTTTTTGATATTCAAAATAGAAGGTTAGATATATGAACTATGAGGTACATTAGTTATTTAACTAAAGTTTAACCTATAGGTTCATTGGTCACTTGAAGTGCTTATTGACTTGGTTGTGTCGGATCTCGACGGGTGAAATTAGTTACATGGCATGAGAAACATTAGTTATGGGTTAAACTCGATAAGACGTGGTAATAAACTATAAGTCATAAATGGTTGTTAAAAGAAATTTACGATTTCACAAGAAATGGAGATTAGTAAATAACAATGGATAAACTTTTAAAATATACACCTAACGACTCGAGTGTGTAACGGGTCAATTATGTGTATCAATATCTGAATAAAACTATTGTGGTATACAATATATGACGTGATCGGATAGTGAGTGAGTTATTTATAAAACGGGATGATAAACGTGAAGAAATAACTACTCGATTTATAATTAGTAACGGATATTACATATATGTTATAAGATTTAATACGGTTTATAAACTTGGAATAACCATTGATAACAAGTTATATTGATTATTATGTCGTACTTTATTAAACATTTTGGTTTAAATGAGTTTAATATATTCGTTTTACAATAAGCCTAAATAGTATGTTTTCACAATTTAACCGATAATGAAATATATTACTATACAAATTGTTGTGAATACGGTATTATTTAATTATAATCCTTTATTTACTACGATAATAACTCATATTTTATAAATACATAATTAGATTCTGTAAACTTGTTTGGAAATATTATTTCGATGGTATAACTTATTAAAGTAGTATTGATTTGGAAACGTTGGAATAAACGAACGTGTCATGTATGGTACACTACTTAATATACCTTATATAAAGTACTTTATTGTAAACTTGTATAGTTATGAATAACAATTGAGAGAATTTTACTAATTAAGCGATAAATGGAAACTCGTGTTTTATTATTAAACTTGTACGTTTGGGGATTACTGGGTAAATTGCCGAAACTTATCAATTAACCTATTTATGTTATAAAAATAGTTGTCGTCGCTTCCTAGTCTATGACTAGCTCGAGTATTGTCAGTATTTCTTGACCTTGTCAATGTCTTTTCCTTTTGGCGTGAGTTATAGTGCGCATGTCTCGATTATGTCGACGTCCTCTCTTCTTTCGCGTGAGTTGTGCGTCGCGTCTATGTTTCTTACCACCACATGGAACGCTAAAACTAAACTTTTGAGAGATTGACTATAAACTTTTGGGAGCGATAATGGACCTTTGAAAGTAACGACATGAATGATCCACGAAAACTACAACACATTATTTTCTATTGATTTCTTTATCGTATGAGCCGTATTCTAAGAATATCGATATCGCATTAGGTTGCGTCACAACTATTCTATTGTACCGTCGTACATTCTTTTGGATGCCATGGAGATTAACTTTAGATGCCGATCGTGTCAATAGTGAATAGTGCATTCTTTGTGCCGTGATTACATTATCTTACGCTAGTGTTTATTCGTGCATTGTTGTGGCTAAGGTGAGTTTCATAGCCCCACTTTTAACTACGTTTAACTACATTGGGGTGAGAATCATACTCTTTTTTCGGACCGTGAAAACTATTTGGATTTGCTTATATGCTTGTTGTTTAGATAGATGTGCGGTAGTTGTTGCCTTAGACTAGGGTAGCAATCCTAATTGCTATAAGCTGTTGCCTAGCTAAGAATAGACTTCTACCTCGACCTAGTCCGGGGTTGGCAATTGTTCTAGATTTTGACATGACAAGGTCTTTGGACTAGAGTCGTTGGGCAGTAGTCCACGGATGCGGGACATGTTTATGGTTGGTGATCGGGTAGGATCGGTATTTATCTATCTTAGGTCTTGCATAGCAAATCAACTCCTATTGGTCCACTATGAATTTGTTGAACTTAAACCTATGAACTCACTAGCGTGGTGACCTTTTAGCATGATTTCTCGGTATTTTAGAGATGTTTAGAATCGTGATCGGTGGAAGCTTGGCAAGAAGGCGGGGTTCAAGGATCATTTCGACTACGATAAACTTTGGGGACCTATTTTATTAAATCATGTTTTGGGCCTAATATTTACACTTTTGGATTAAATGTTTTGAATAACTAAATTTGGGATTGGCTTTGAATGATAAATGACTATCTTTTGCTATACTTGTGTGCGATACCAATCCAATAGTAATGCCCAAAGCTTGATTAAGTCTTCATTGCATCGAGATTTGGGGGTGTTACAAATTCAATCATACTATCGTGTGAATTGAGACTTAATAAAATCAAGTAGAGTGATTGTTGTAAAATTTGTAGATGGAGAAAAATATTTTATTACCGAAGAAATTATTGATGATACTTTCAGTAGTATTGATGGGGAGAAAATATGGTGAGATAGATTATGGAGTAGTTAGGTAGATTTGTTGTGGCTATAGGTAGGGAATTGTCGACCAGAAATCTAAGGAAAGAAAATCATACGTGATAAAATTTATTAAGACCACGCCTTCGAATAAAACAATGATTGTCGTCTATGAAAATTGAAGAAATAAAATAAAGACTTCATAACAGGAGAGGGAGCATCGAATAATAGAAAATGGGTACAATAAGGTTAGCGAGTAGGTAAGATTGAAATATAAATATCCAAGTTTGTCGGAGGTGTTGGTTAAAATAAAATCGGGTCGAAACATGACGAAGAATATACTCGGTGCATGTGTGTGTTAAATCGATTAAGAGTGTAAAGAAAAGAGAAGTAATGTCGGTACTAAGTGGTCGGTAACTTAAGGGTGAGTATCGCAAAAATACATGAGAGCGTGAATTAAGACACAAGAGTATATGTGTAAAACGCGCGGTTTGAAAATTCCGCGTAGAATTTTAATAGGAAATTTTTATAAGGTCACAAGGTTAGAAGTTGTATCTACACGCCTAAAATCTCATAATTACTATTGAAATCATATTAAAACGTTGATTAGGTTACAGTTGTGCCGATTCGCATTATGTGTTGGTTTTCACGTTTTGCGATGAAATCTCTCGTTGTCAATTCAAATGAATTTCGAAAAAGCTCAAAAATGACATAAATAATAATAATAAATGTGACTTATTATTAGAATAGGTTCTAAAAATTAACGTTTGTCACAAATAGATTCTTTTTTTTTGGGTAAAGGGTTTTACCCCGGTAAATATATAACCACAAAAATAATGTTAAGTACAAATGGAATGTGGCTGACGTACCACATTAACCTCAAGCGAAAGCTTGATAAACTAGTGTTTATGACATGCCATAAACACAAAGGACCTAGCTATAGTACATCAACTAACTAGGCATAAACAAGTAAAAAAACTTGAAGCAAGCGAGCATCCCGCATCCAGCCAATCCACAAAGGGAGCAAGTTAACCTGTGAAGTCTCGCCTCCTAAAAACCCTTTCCAAGAAAAACCCAAAGGGAAAAACCTTGGAGAAGGGAAAAAGAGTACAACCCTTACCCGGCACTCCCTTCGTGAGAAATACAAATACTTGGAATCTTCCATTTATCAAGGATCAAACGAGACCGCGAGGTTAGCTTCTTGAACTTAAAGGTAACCAGCTTCAACCGAATAGTAGAGACAATGATGCTAACCACTTCTGCAACACTAGACTTCTTACGCTTGAAAATCCTAGCATTGCGCTCCATCCAGATAAAGTATGTAGTAGCCGCAAGAAGTAACCGAGAAATGATGCTACCAACCGACCGCCCCTTAGATATAGGAATAAGAACAGTAACAATACTCTCCAAAGAAGGCGAGACCGCATCCATGCCAGATAAAACACGGACCGAAACCAAACTCGCATAGAAAGCGGCACTCAAAAATAAATGAGAATGAGAATCGGAACCAATTCACAAAGCGGGCATCTAAGCGAGTCCAAGTCAACATTAGGACCAACATCCCATTGTCGCATCCTATCTTGAGTCTTCACGCTTAATAGCGAGCCACAAGTGTATTGCATGCCTCGGGATACAATGAGAGAACCAAGGAACATTACACCATCAACCACATCACCCTAAGACGATAGAATCCCATGCACCAAACCGAAAACCACTAAAATTACCATCCAACTTGCGCCATAATAATCCATCGATCGTATCATTAAGATTAGGGACCGAATTGCACTAACAATGGAAAACGAGATAACCTGTCCACCGGCCATCGCCAAACACCATTAGCAATCAGATCACAAACCGAATCAGATAAATTAAAACCTGCCCGGGCAATATCTCTAGAAGTAAGCAAATCACGAATTGGGCTTAACTCACACCACCTATCAACCAAACCGATGTGTCCTTTCCATTATTGATCTTATGCCAGATAAATGAACGAATCTTTGGTCGAATCGCAAGAAGCTTGCGCCATCCCCAGCTAACATCCCCCAAACATGGGACATCCCAAAAGCTTCTCCCACGAAGTTTATAAGAATGAATCCATTGAACCCATAACGACTCTTTATGTGTTAAAATACTCCAAATATGTGTAGTCATGAGGGCAATGTTAAAATCCTCCAAACGTCGAACACCAAGACCACCTTCTTTCTTTGGCTTACAAACAGATTCCCAAGCAACCTTAGCCTTTCCCTTTTTCATTTCTCCTTGACACCAAAGGAAACCCCTCATAAGCTGCTCTAACTCATGTATAATACGAGTAGGAAGAATAAAGACCAAGCCCATCTGGATGCATCGATGATAAAACAGACCTCACCAACTGAAGCCTACCCACAAGAGATAAGAACTTATTACGCCAATCATTTGCACGACCTTCCAACTTTTCAACAAGCACCTTACAGGTCCCTATAAAGAAGTCTCGAGGATATAAGGGAACCCCAAGATACCGACAGGGAGAGAACCTTCAAACAAGCATGATCGGAGAATAGCGACTTTAATAGCATTAGGCACATTACAAAGAAAGTCAGACTTTTAGGGATACTTGGGACAAGACCAAAAGTTCTTGAAATCCTCCAAAGCTCGCATAATGACATTAATGTAATCCTCGATGGCCTCTAGCGAACAAGAAGAGGTCATCGCAAAACAAAGGTTAATAATTCTCGTTGTTCACACAAATGATGAAACCGAAAATCCACGCATTAGAAACCTTTGTCGCAATATAAGAGTTAAAACTTCCATAACCGAGTAAACAAATAGGAGATAACGGGTCACCTTGGCGAAGACCCCGCTTACCTTTAAACCGACCATGAAGATCCCCATTAATACATATAGAATAAGATGTAGATGAGATACATACCATGATCCAGTCAACCATTTTTGCGTGAAAACCAAACCCAATCAGAATAGCTTTAAGAAAAGCCCAATCAACCGTATCATATGCCTTCTGAATATCAACCTTAAACGCACATCTAGGTGGACCTCTCCCTCTATGATAATTCCGCATAATCTCTTGGGTAAGTAATATATTATCAGATATACGACGACCAGGAACAAAGGCAGATTGATTAATACTAACCAACTGACCAAGGCCTTCTTTAATACGATTAGCAAGGATTTTGCTAATGCACTTATACATGACATTACAGCAAGAAATAGGCCTATAGTCATTAATCTTAGACGGGGTAGACACTTTAGGGATCAACGATATAATGGTATGATTAATCTCCTTAAGAAGCTTACCATTCATGAAGAAATCCCGAACAGCAGATATAACCTCAGCACCCACAATATCCCATGCTTTCTTAAAGAAAGCAGCCGTGTAACCATCGGGACCAGGAGCTTTATCATCCCCCATAGAAAATATAGCCTCCTTTATCTCCGCATCCGTGACATGACGAACCATCGAATTAGCCAGTTGGTGTGAAAGAACATTAGAAAATATACCGTACTCATCAAATGGACTACAATTGCCTTCAATACCAAGAAACTGCTCATAATGAGCAACAAAAGCACACGCAACTCGATGACCCTCATACAAGACATTGTTTGCATCTCTCACCAATTCAATTCGTTACGGGCACATTTGCTTTTAACAATATTATGAAAATAAGCGTATTAGAATCACCTGCATGAAGCCATTGAACTTTAGATTTCTGCTTTAAAAACCGTTCTTCATCTAACGTAGCCTCCTTATAAGCAAGAAGATAGTGAGCATGTTCATCACGTAAGTCTGAATTAGACGGATCTGTATCAATAGCCTTTTGGACCTCATCTAACTCCTTCCGAATCGTAACTACCCGCTCATGCAGATTACCTTGACTGTGCAAAAGCTTACGAAAAGGAGATTTCAGCCCTTGTAAGCGTTTAACCACACGATACATAGCACAACCATGAACATTAAGATTCCATCCCGCAGTAACCGTATCAATAAACCCATCTTTATGAACCAAGAAGTTAGAGAATTTGAACGGTTTAGTCTTAGCCTTAGTTACCTTGGGAATACGCAGAACACACGGAGAATGATCTGAAATACGATAAGGTTGAAATATAGCAAACGAACCTGGAAACAGGTCAACAAATTTCAAATTGCCCATTACCCTATCAATTTTCTTCAATGTACCAAATGAGCCTCTTGGTTTCTGATTCCAAGTAAAGTGAAGACCAGTACAATTAAGATCCTCAACCTCCATTTTCTGAACACAATCATTGAATTCACGCATAGCAATGTCAGGAGCATAACTACCACATGAATGATCCTCCAATTTAAGTGCCGCATTAAAATCACCCAACAAAACCCAAGGCCTACTACGCATAAATCCAGCATGACAAACAAGGTTGGACCAAAGGGCACGCCGATGAACATAGTAATTATCTGCATACACAAAAGAACAGAAAAAAGTTTTGCTGTCCGTCCGAGTATTTACCTGAACATGCATAACCTGGTTAGTTTGAGACATAATCATAACATCAACAATATCATCATTCCAACCAAGAATAATACGGGACCCCTTATCGCACAGACTACCATTTGACGTCCACTTCCACCGACGACAAACATTACGACATGTATCATACACCACCGATGCATCAACATGAGATTCCAAGATAGCACATACACTAAGATTATTATCATTAACCACCTGTTTAACCTCTTTTTGTTTAGGGGAATGGTTCAAACCCCTTATATTCCAAGAGGCGATACTAAACATCGGGACATTCGAGCAGAGTGCTTGCCCCGATTTGTCAAACAAATTACCGTTTCATCATAAACATTTTCAACCACATCATCATCCGCCAAACCAATAGTCTCATCAACATCATCATAAGTAGCCAAAGAACCAAAAGGGTTAGATGTAGATATATTAGGAGCCAGAATTGGATTACTTACAGTAGGTAGAGCATGAGCAGGTTGACTACCCTTATTAGACACATCCGTAGGGTCATTAGGTGTAGAGTTATTAGGTGAAACAATATTACCTACCTTATTTGGTAAAGGACCCGTATTGGTACTAGCAACGCCTTGAGGGGGTTTGCTAGTGGAAGGAGTATTAACAGCTTTGGGTCTATACTGCATATTTTTACCAACTGGAACCCCGTTAAAAACCATACCACTTTTATTGTCCTTAGCATTCCTCTTAGCTTTACCCTTTTTCCCAACTAGTTGAAACCCATCATTTCTATCCTCCACAACCGGTGGAGTCACAATTGTCTTGGGACAATAATCAACAGAATGGCCAAAAATCGAACAAACATCACATCTAGGAGGTTTCCACTCATATTCCACCCTAATAGTTTCAGAAGAGAACCCAGGTCTATCCATGTATGGTACCCCAATAATAATAGAATCCTTAAGAGGAGCATGAGAGTCAATTTCAATTAAACAACGGGCAAAGCTACTCCTACCCCAAGAGTCATTACACATAGAGCTAGTATAAGAGTCAAGCATGATAGGCGTACCAATATGTGTAGCAATAATACTAATACCATCATCGAGAATACCATAACGGGACATCATGAAGCTTAACCCAAACAGAATACGGGTTAAATCCTCTTCGTCAAACTAGTACTCATGGTCCATTTTTAAGAATAATAGGACTATTCTTAATCATCCACGGACCTCCTTCTAAAACGACCTCCACTCCAACACAGGAATCAAATTTAAAGAAAAAGAAACCTTTGCATTCATCATGATTCTTTTTAATCCATACTTAGCCCAGTTATTACGTGCAAAATACTCAACCATAGGGAATGCAATACGCTTACCAATGAAGTATCCATACAAGGTGTTATCGAATTTAGTGCAAATATTTTGTACTACCTTAAAAGGAATGGACACGTCAACACCATTAAAAACATTATCAACTTGTATTGCACGAAAGTTAGATTTACCTATACCATTAGTCGACGTCGCACCACTTGTAGCACCAACATAGGACTTAGTTGGTATATTAACCACCGTTGGTTGGACAGGCCTAGCTTCATCCACCGTTGGCAAAGGGCCACTAGATTGTACCCCATGCATACGGCCTCCTTGACTACCAACACCCACGTTATCTCCAGAAGGTAAATTTGCATTGTAACCAATGTCCGTAACACCATGCTTGCTAGATATCCCCGAAACAGGAATGTTAGTTTGTTTAGACGCAAGATGAACCTCAAGTGATGGATATTCTTGTGTGTTTAGAGTCATGCCACCAGAAGTACCCATGTCCCAAAACGAAGTGCCATCAAGATTTTTAACATCACACCTTGTTGCACCAACAAAGACAGAATCCTCACACCCTAGTTCACGTGAAGAAGAATGATCCAACGTGACCTGATTTGTTTCTTCTAACGTTTCAGCCCCAAAGGAATCCTTTGCAACATTAATATTCAGATTTGATCCACTAGTTGTGTTTGCACCATAACCATGCATGTTCGATTCAACATTAGGGTTTTTCAAAACCCTAACTGCTTGCCTTGGCTGCGTAACATCAGACATACCAGCATCACTTTTCAAACGAGCCATCCTAGCTTGTAAACCATCAACATCAACCTTAGCATAATCAACTTTCTCCATAACAATAAAAAAACGAACGAGGGATAGAAAACCCTAACCAGCGATTCAAAACAAAAACAAAAAGATCCACGTCTATCTTAAATACGAATACCTAAACAAAGTCGAAGCAAGATAATGAAACCAACCAAATAACCCTAACCGACTTCCATGATTGATGAGACCAGAAAAAAGGGAAGATCGATTAGCAATAAAGCAAAAAACGATTAAAAAAACCCTAATAAAACGAAACCCTAACTTAATCAGTTCTGGATCCAAATAAAAACAATGTAATAGGACTGAATTAAACACGTTAACCGTCCAATACACAATCGTTATAAGGATTAAAACAAGATAAGCAATTAGAGTTCGTTTTTTGATGGAGAGGGTTTGAAGAAATCGCCCATAGTAGCCAGAGAGAAATCGCCCATAAAAAAAATTGAATGTGTTCCCAAATTTTTCCACAAATAGATTCGAGTTTTTATGAACAAGTATTGCCCTAAAATGCCGATTGCTACATAGCACTTACAGATTTTTGAAAAAATCCACGGATTTGAAGATGAATTTGGGGCGTTGATTTAGGTAGATGGGATATTAAATGAGGTTAGTTGAATGTATTGAATGTGAATTCAATGTGTTTTGTTAAACTTAGTTTTCAAAATTGTCACATTTGGTCCCTTAACCTCAAATCAATAATAAGTTTGGTCCTTTAACTTACAATAAGGTTAAACAAAGATCACTTTGGCAAAATACTTGTCAATCTCCCCATCGACTTTTGATTTGATGAATTTTATACATTTTAGAGAAACTTTTAAGTCCGAGGAGGGTATTTAACCATGAAACATATCCAACACATTTGTTAAAACATCATCTTTTTGGTAAAATGCAAGTTCAAAGTTTTATTAAACTTGTAAAAATTGTACATTCAAAAAATGTACATTCTCCCTCAACACTTGTTCGGGAAAATGGTGAAATGTTTGGAAGGACAAAGTGTTGATGGAAATTTTGTACTTGCATTTTTTTTTTTCACAAAAGAAAGATGAAATTTTTTTTGGTTTTTATAGGTTTTCTATTTTTGTATTTTGTTTTTGATAAATATTTACAAAAATGGTTTTGGTGTTTGACTTTTTCAAGATAATTTTAAAAATTCATCCAGCTCTTCTAGACTCAAACACCGCATACCAATTCGATGAACCAAGTCAGCAAATCTTGTTGGTGGCAAGGCTTTGGTGAAAAGGTCCACCAATTGGTGTTTAGTACCTACAAAGTATAGTTCCAATGTTCCCTTCTCGACATGCTCTTTGATGAAATAGTAGCGAAGGGAAATGTGCTTTGACTTTGAATGTTGAACCGTGTTGCACGAGATCGCAATTGCACTTTTAGAGTCACAATACACCGGAATCTTGTCGAATACGTAACCATAATTCATGAGTTGTGTCCTCATCCAGATGACTTGAGCACAACACGCAGACATGGCTACATATTACCTTGATTGACGATAACGATGTACAATCTTACTTCTTGATTGCCATGACACTAGTTTATCACCAAGGAATTGGAGACCGCCAAAAGTACTTTTTTGTGTATCTAAACACCCTGCATGATCAGCATCCGAAAATGCTATTAGTTCAAAACCGAATCCTTGGATACGGATCCCCAGTTAATGGTTCCCTTGATGTATCGGAGGATTCTTTTAGCCTCGAGAGGTGTTTTTAAGTAGGTCTTGACTGATAACGGGAGCAAAGATATACAACAAATACAATGTCGAGTCTGCTAGCTTTTAGATACATGAGAGACCCAATAATACTACGGTATTTTGTAGGGTCAACAAGTTTCCCATGTAAATCAGCATCCAGTTTACTGGTTGAAGCCATTGGTGTGTTATAGGTGTCACATGTGGTCATACCATGTTTCTTTAAAATATCAAGAGCATATTTGGACTGACTTAAGAAAATACCACTGGGTGATTGATGAACTTGAAGTTCTAAGAAGAACGTAAGTTCACCTATCACTGACATTTCAAAATTTGTTTTCATTAGCTTTGAAAAAGCATTTGAGTACTTTTTGTGGGCTGAACCAAAAATGATATCATCCACATAAATTTGAACAATTAAAATGTGTTCCCTGTGATATTGTATAAATAGTTTTGGCTCAACAGATCCTTTGGTAAACTTATGAGCAAGCAGGAAGGAAGATAATTTATCACACCACGCCCGAGGGGCTTGTTTGAGACCGTAGAGAGCCTTGTTCAGTTTATAGACATGATTATGGAACTCTGGATCAACGAATCCCTCTGGTTGGCTAACATACACCGTCTCTAATAGTTTCCCATTCAGAAATGCAGTTTTGACATCCATTTGGTAGACAATGATGTTCATGTGAGCCGCGATAACCTTTAGCCACCAGGCGCGACTTGTTATGAATAACCGTTCCTTCAGCATCTACCTTATTCTTCCAAATCCATTTTAGACCAATGACGTAGACCCTTGTTGGTCTTTTAACCAATTCCCATAATTCTAGACGTTTGAATTGATTTAGCTCTTCTTGCATGGATTCAATCAAGTTTTCATGAGTCATTACTTCCTTAATGTTTTTGGCTTCGGTGTTACTGACGATGAGTGCATAAATGCAGTTTTCACCGGAACCCTAAAAACGAAATTCTCTCTCTCTCTTTGCGATTTTAAACCCTAACAACCCTAAATCGTTTTTTGTCAAATCTGCCTCAAATCTTGGGTTTCTTTGCACCAATCTGCCTTTATTCTTGATAAACATCATTGTTTTTGGTCCTTGGTTGGATTAGTGTCACGCTTCCTTGTTTGTTTCGGTTTTGCCAAATCGTTTTCTTAGGGTTTTGAAAAACGTTTTTTGGTTAATATCGATTGGAGCGATCTAGATTCATCTAAGCTGGTTTATCACTTGTTATAATCTCTTTCTTTGATTGAATCATGGGTGCGAGTTAGGTTATTGTCGTGGTGTTAAAACCCTAACTTTCGGTTAGGGTTTGTTTATCGTCGCTTGTTTTCTTCAATTCTTGATTGTGTGTGTCGAGTTTTGGGATTGTTTGTGGGTTTTAAGAGATGGAGAAAGGTTTTCTTGACATAGATGGTTCTTTGGTTAAGGCTTCAAAACAGCCACCAACTTGGCGATCAAGTTGGTGTGAACACGGACAGACGAATCCGTATCCTAGGATTGATATTCGGCGTTGGAAGCTAGGTTTCGGCGTCTCAAAGGTGAACGTGGTATTGAGGGTGACACTCATGGTCCGGAGTTGCGTAAAGGCGCTAGGGTTGTTCTAAATCCTAGTGCGCATGATGTTCATTCGAGATTCTGTTTGGGGTAATATTAATCTAGAAAACACAAGTTATAGTGCTACGTTTGTGGGTGGATTGGATTCGAGCACTAAAGTCTCTTGACTAATGCTACTAATGCGGTGAATTTTGGTCCTAACGTGGTGAATGCTTCTACCAGGTCCTAATGTGATTGGTAGTGAAAATAACGAAGTGAGGTCCTTTGCTAATGTTTTAAACCCGGGCGTGTCTCTAGGAAAGTTAATTTTGGGCCTTGGTGAATGAGATGTGCATTGAAAATCATGATACGGTGCCCAAAGGCTGCTATGGAGGGTGTATTCAACCGTTATGAAAATACACTTGTTGGCTTCTTTGTTGGCAAGAATGTTGCTTTTCCTTTGGTTGAACTACGTCACCAACACGTGGGGAAGTTTGGTTTTAAGAAACTTATGAAGAATGATGATGGTGTTTTCCTCTTTAAATTCGATTCTAAAGAGGGTGTTGAGAATGTTCTTCAACGGGGCCCTTGGATTATTCGCAATTCTCCTCTCATTCTCACTAAATGGACTCCTGATGTGCTATTATTGTCTAAAAGTGAGGTAACTAGAGTTCCCGTTTGGATTAAATTGCATAATGTTCCATTACTTGCATATTCGGAAGATGGGTTGAGCTTAATTGCTACTCAAGTGGGTAAGCCGATTATGCTAGATGCTTTTACTAGTTCTATGTGTGTTGATTCATGGGGTCGCATTAGTTTTGCACGTGCTCTTGTGGAATTATCATCGAATCGAGCTTAAACATGTGGTGACTATGGCGATCCCTAAAAGGATGATAGTGGTTTACTACGGCAAGTATTAAGGTGGAATATGAATGGAAGCCGCCACATTGTGAGGAATGTAAAGTGTTTGGACATGTTAACGCTTGTTGTCCTAAGTGTTTAAAGGAGCAAACGATGTCCTCCCACTCTAATGTGGAGGAACCCGATGATGGTTTAAGGTGGTGCGAATCGGAAAGCCAAACCTAAAGGTACGAAGATGACGGTGGTATTAATATGGGTAAGGGTCCTAGATTTGCACCTAGGAAGCGGTATATGTTGCAAAGACGAAGACACCGGCAATGCTAGTGTTAATGCTAAAGGTACACGGTTACTACATCTAACTCTTTTGGGACTCTTGAGGTGGAAGATGACACGGGCATCCCAAGTACCGTGATTGATTCTACTATCGACACGGCGAAGGGGAGTCTTCGGTACTACTAAGGAAGGTGTATTGATGGTTCTCGGGGAAGGACTCTCGTATTGATATTGGTGCGGCTTCTAAGCCTCAGGAGGCTGTGAAATCTTCGCTACCAAGGTAAGTAACCGTTTTCTAAAGTCGGGAATGTGACTTGTTCGGCGATTGAAGAGGATGAGGTTTTGGAGCGGATAACCCTATGGCGTCATTTTGGCTTCGGGTGGTGGGGTTTGATCTTGAAGATTTTGATGATTATCTTTGAGCAAGTCACGATCTACCGAGACACTTGGAGGATATGTGTGACATGTATGATGTTAGTCTCTTAGGTCGTGGTAGGAAGTAAATTTGGTTGTTTGGTAGTTCATAAGATTGGCATGTCTTTCTTATGTAATTTGTTTGGTTAGTGCACTTTTAGTGTGTGTTTGTTGCCCATGTAACGGGCCGAAGGTGAGAGATTCACTCTCATCCGTTGTACTTAAACTTTTTGGTTAATATATTTTACCAGTGCGTGATTACTCCCTTTACCCAAAAAAAATGCGTTTTCACCGTCGGTGTGAAGGCATTGTCTTGTTACAATTAGTTAGTTAGGGTTGCCAATAATGTTTACAAGAGGATGATCTTTGGTCCATCTATGTGTCGAGGGTTGGTGTTGATATACATTGTGCAGATTAGGTAGATCCAAATGGTGGTTGAAGATTGACAACATCCGGATTGGTTGTTTCGATGCAAAAGGGTTAAAGAACGTATTTCCATCACAATCTGCAGTGCAAGTACATTTTGGTTTAAAGGATCATCGGCTTGGTCATTGTCATTAGAAGCGGTTTGTTTCTTTGTTGTTGGAGATTCGACGGAGGTGCATCAACAATAGTTGTTGTTGTTTCAAGTATCTGAGGATTGGTATTTGATCAGGTTGAGCAGAGGAAACATTTGATACATCTGGAGCGCGTTGATCAAAGTCTACATTAAACAGAAGAGCAAACAAAGTTTCCATTTGACGATGAGTGAGTTGAAACTGTTAGTCATCTTATGATTTTGGAAAGTTAAGACGGTTATGTCCGGGTTCTAAGCTGTTTTGCTCAGAAGCTATTTCTGTAAGCTCATCAAAATTTGCATGAATTTCTCCATAATTTCTCTTATACGATGATTCTAGATTCGGTATCCTTTAGAATTTTCACAATATCCGACAAAGACTCCAATATCAGCTTTAGCTTTAAGCTTTCCAAAGTCATCACGATCATTATTTGGATAACAAAGAGCACAAAATACATGAAAGTGTTTGAGGTTGGGTTTCCGGTTATGGATAAGCTCGTACGGTGTTTTGTTGTGGCGTTTTTTTTTTTTTTTTTTTTTTTTTTGGTAAAGGGAGTAATCACGCACCACGGTAAAATATATTAACCAAAACGTTTTAAGTACAACGGATGAGAGTGAATCTCTCATCTCGCCCGTTACATGGGCAATGACACACACTATAAAGTGGATTTAACCAAATAGATACCATAAGAAAGACATGCCAATCTTAAGGACGACCAAAAAAAAATTACTTCCTACCACGACCTAGGAGATTAACATCATACATGTCACAAAAATCCTCCAAGTGTCCCGTAAATCGTGAGACCGAGCGAATAATCATCAAACTCTTCTAGCTCAAATCCCCACCTCCTCCGAAGCCAAAATGACGCCATAGGGTTATCCGCCCAAAATCTCATCCTCTTCACCGTCGAACAAGTCACATTGCCGAATTTAGAAAACGGATTACTTACCTTAGTAGCGAAGAAGTCATGGTCTCCGGAGGCTTACTAGCCGCACCTATATCAACACAAGATTCCTTCCCCCGATAACCATCCATACCTGCTTCCTTAGTACAACTAGAAGAATTCCCAATCTTCGCTTCATCAGAAGTAGAATCAACCACATGACTTTGAATGCCTGTGTCATCATGCACCTCAAGAGTCCCAAAAGAGTTAGACGTAGTAACAGGTGTACCTGAAGCTTTAACACTAGCAGCTTCCGGTGTCTTCTTCTTTGGAACATAAACCTGCTTCCTAGGTGCAAATCTAGGACCCTTACCCATATTAATACCGCTAGACTTCGTACCTTTGGGTTTGGCTTTCCGATTCTGCACCACCTTAAACCCATCATCATGCTCGTCCAATGACGAGGTGGGAGCAGCATCCTTAGTACTCTTAGGACAAGCGTGACACCAAGGCAAATCCCATCGAGAGATGATGGGCTCCTAAGATAACATTAGCCTTACATGACACAACGCGTTTTGTGGTCTCTGCGGTGGAGTTCTTAGGGCTGGCGGTTAAGCATGCTCATGTGAGAGTAATCTTGGCTTGGGTGACCGCCGGAAGTCTTCAAATTGGACAACAAGCATTATCATGCCCAAACACTTTACATTCAAAGCAATGCTCATGTGGCTTGGGTGTTTCCATTCATATTCAACCTTGATACTTCAAGCGTTTCCATTCATATTCAAGTAAAACCACTATCGCCCTTTTAGGGATCGCCATGGTCACCACATGTTTAAGCTCGATTCGATGATAATTCAACAAGAGCACGAGTAAACTAATATGACCCCATGAATCAACGCACATGGAGCTAGTGAATGCATCTAGCATAACGGCTTACCAACCGAGTAGCAATAAGGCTCAACCCGTCTTACGAATATGCAAGTAACGGCACATTATGCAATTTAATCCACACGGGCACTTTGGTAACCTCACTTTTGGACAATAGCACGTCAGGAGTCCATTTAGTGAGAATGATAGGAGAATTACGAATAATCCAAGGTCCTCGTTGAAGAACATTCTCAACACCCTCTTTAGAATCGAATTTAAAGAGAAACACACCATCATCATTCTTCATAAGTTTCTTTAATCCAAACTTACCCCACGTATTGGTGACATAGTTTTGGACCAAAGGAAATGCAATACTCTTGCCAACAAAGAAGCCAACAAGAGTATTATCATAGCGGTTAAATACACCCTCCATAGCAGCCTTTGGAAGAACCGTATCATGATTATCAAGACGATTCTCATTCACCAATGATCGAAAGTTAACTTTCCTAGAGACACGCCCGGGTTTAACACATTAGCAAACGACCTCACTTCGTTATTGTCACCATCAATCACGTTAAGACCGTAGTAAAGCATTCATACACTCCTTCAAGCAACATCCCGACCAGCAGCAGAGTTTCAAGATTAGCATTACCAAGCATAATTCAAAGGACCATCATGAGTACGAGGGTGACTAGAAGTAGTCGTATTAGTGCTCAAGCCACCCACATTCGTAGCACAACAACTTATGTTTTCCAGTTAGCATTACCCCAAAGCGTAATCCAAAGGACGATCATGAGAGCTAGGGTTTGAACAACCCTAGCGACTTTGCACAACTCGGGACCAAGAAGATCTCCATAATCACCTTTGAGACGTTGTAACCTAGCTTCCAACGCCGGAATATCAAGCCTATGATACGGATTCTCTTCCAAGTTCACACCAACTTGATCGGCCAACTTGGTGGCAGCTTTTGCAGCTTTCAACGAAGAACCATCTTTATTAAAACAATCTTTCTCCATCTCTCTAAAACCCCACAAACAATCCCAACAAATCGACACACAGAGCAGCAATTGAACAACAACTTTAAAACACCATGATCAAGTACTAACCTGCTCCCATGATTCAATCAAAGAAAAACGATGATAACAATTGATTAACCAATCTTAGATGAATCAATAACGATCACACAAGACAAATCAATAATAACCAAGAACGATTTTTAGAAACCCTAATAAACACGATTTTGCAAAACTGAAACAAAACAAGAAAAACGTTTTGTTGTGGCGTTTGTGATCATTGAACGGTTCTGAGTATAGCATGCAGTGGAAACAGCTTCTGCCCACAAGTAATCTGGAAGTTTAGCATTAGTCAACATCGTTCTTGCAACTTCCACCAACGTCCGGTTTTGTATTTCGACAACTCCATTCTGTTCGGGTGTTCTTGCAATGGAAGTTCGAACCAACTCCATTCGGTTTTGTCTTTCGACAACTCCATTCTGTTCGGGTGTTCTTGCAATTGGTGTCTGATGCTTAATTCCCACTTTATCATAATATTCCCCTCGATTTCAAGCTTTTAATATTAAAAAAAAAAAAAAACCCCTAATGCTAAACTTTTAATGGAAGTTCGAACCATCCCCCTCGATTTCAAGCTTTTAATATTTAAAAAAAAAAAACCCTAATGCTCTCAAGATAATGGCGATTCATGTCCTCAATTCTGATCAATCCCTTCTCCATCCTTGATTCCTATACCTTATAACATTTTCACTTTTGTGGATCAATCGTTGAGTTGTTTCCCTTTAGTGCATTTATTATTAGGTGGCTGTTTCTTGGATTTTAGGGTTTCGGTTCTTCTTTTTTAGGGTTTCGCATAGTCTTTATTGCTGCTGTTGTTCTTTGATCTTCAATTAATCCATCTTCATTAATTATGAGTGTCGGTTAGTAGTTATGGTGACTTGATTGTTCCCGTTTAGGGTTTCATTGCTGGTTTTTTTTCTAGCCATCGTTTTTTAGGGTTTGCGTGGAGGTTTTCTTTGTTTAGGGTTTCCTTGCTGTTATTGCTATGAATGGTAAAGATTATGGTCCTTCTATGGACCCAAATAAGATTAGTAATGCTTCGATTAATAGGAATTCCAGTTTGCTTAAAGATGCACCAATTCTGAAGTCTATTCTGAAAAAGGCTACTCGAAATGTTAATAATGAGACATTAAAGGTTGCTACTAATATGGAGGGTGCTGCTGCAAATGTAGTGCGTGGAATAGGTAGTTCTGAGTATAATAATTTGGCAAATAATGCTGTGAATGATACATCAAAGGCTGTTTTGAATGCTATTGGGGTCGACAATCAGTTTAAGGATGTTGAGAAGGGGCCTACGAGTGTTCCTCCTGTGGTTAACCATAATGAGAAGGCTGATGGGCACAACAAAGGTCACGATGGTGTTACTACAAGCTTGGAAAAACCTCATTCTCAGTAGCCCATGAGTGGGAATATATCCTATGCTTCAATGCTGAATAAGGAACATACAACAAAAAGGTAAATTTTTCGATGATTACTAATCCTGAAAAAGTGCCAAGGGCTGATCTTGTTATTCCTGTGGAGTCGGTTAAGGAAGTTAGTGGCCGTTTTGCTAATTCTTTGTACGGTTACTTTATTGGTAAACGTCTTGCGTTTCCTTTAGTTGAAAACTATGTCAAGAATACATGGGCAAAATATGGTCTTGAACGCATAATGCTAAAGAATGGATTTTTTTTTCTTTCAATTTGCTTCAAAGCATGGTATGAATCAGGTTCTTGAAAATGGCCCTTGGATCATTAGGAGTGTTCCAATTATTCTAAGTACTTGGACGCCAAATACTAAGCTTAAAAGAGATGAGATTACTTGTGCTCCTGTTTGGGTGAAGCTTCATAACATTCCCATTGCAGCATACACTGAAGTTGGACTGAGGCTTATTGCTACTATGATTAGTCGACCAATTATGTTGGACTCATATTCTAGTACCATGTGTCTCAAATCTTGGGGACAAGCGGATTATGCTAGAGCTCTTATTGAGGTGTCTTGAATGTGGCTTTGAAAGACTCGTTGGAGGTTGCAATTCCATTTCTTGATGGCTCGGACATTTGATTGAAACTATATCTATTGGGTATGAATGGTATCCTCCTCGATGTGAAACATGTAAATTTTTGGCCATACGGATGATCATTGCCCTAAGAAGCCTAGGGCTGAAGTGGAAACGCCCTAATGATGAGGGATTTGTGGAAGTGAAAAGAAAAATGGGAAAGATAAAGCCCTTCTCGCCCCATACAAGGTGTGCATTTGAATAAGCCTAAGCCAAAGTATTTATATCGGCTGTCAATAAACCTCCTATTGGTATCCCGTAATGATACTCGTGATAATGGTGGTATCCCGTTTGAAGGTACGGATAAAAGGCTAAAACCTGATTATGGCAATAACGATGGTATCCAAACTGATGATGGGGATAAAGGGCCGATTGATCAAACTTCTATCGAGGCCAATCAACCCAATTTTGTTCCGGATATGTCTTATGTCTTTCCTATTGCTAAAGGTACTTCAATTCCTTTAATTAACTCATATTCTGCTCTTTTGAATGATGATTGTTATATTGAGGATGATATTGAAAATAAGCTTAATATATCGCATGAGAGTGATAGCGATGAAGTTGATGAAGTGTATGGTGACTCGGTTCAAACCGATGGTGATAATCATAAGGAGGCAAGCAATTCCTTTAATTCTAGTGATCATGTTTAGTGTGGCTTGGAACATAAGGGGTTTGAACTGCACCCCTAAGCAAAAGAGGTTGGAATGTAATTCATGTAACCACCGCACTTTCGTGTTACTTTTCATTTTCGAAAATTACTATTCAATTTTACTATTCACTTTCACTATTCATCCGTAAAATTTTTATTTCACATTCTCGTAAGATAAATTATTTTAGTAATATCCTGAGAGTTCGACAAACGTTAGATCATATTCGAAAAAGTTATTAAGAGAACATCGTTTTAAAGTTTCATTTTAGTCGGAACACCATTTAGACATCACGCGCATAACGAAAATCAACTCTGATAATTTTCCTCACATCAGATAAATTTTTAGATCACTCATAATTAATTTGAGAATTTTAAGATTTCATTTTAATGTTACCAAATAAACCTGCACTGCATTTAAACTAAACTTACGCTTTTAAACAATTTCGCTTACATCCGGACTTAACGATTCACTGACTGTGTTTCTAATATGTTTTGACACTCTTACATTTTTTTGAAAAGTCAAACATATTTCCCTCCTCCTTTGACCATAAAGAAATTAACCTTGTACGTTCTACATTTTTGCTTAAATCGCGTAACTTTTAAACTTCACGAATAACTGTTAAGTTATCCCACGTATGACAAAAACCATATTTTAACATCTCATATCACTTCTAGACTAATTTTAGTCTACTCTAAATAAATTCACGGTCATTTCCCTGAAATTTCGTTCTTTTCTGATAAACTGCGAATTACGCATTTTTGACTCGTATTTCCAGCTTTAAGCAGCGTTTTTGCACCCAATGAGACTTATCACCCATTTTACATTTTTAGATGGAGTATAATGATGAGTCTCATCATTCCTACAAGTTTCGTATGTTTACGATACCCGGTTTTACGTTTTACGGCTTAACAATTTACGGTTGGTATATCCATCATTCTAGCCACGATCATAATTCTCTCTCCCCTCTTGGGTGATTTCCGGCCGCCCCTACCCCCCTTCTATTCCGATCAAATATAGCCACTATAACCGCCTCTCTATTGTTCCTTGGAATGATATGCAATCGGTTTGGTGGCTGTTATCATATGGAATGGGGCGTGCTACATCTATCCTGTTTGTATATGTTTTGAAATCGCTTCTAATCTTAAAACCCTAAAACGATTATCTCTTTTCTGTTTTTTTTTCCTTTGTCGGTTTAATTAATAGGATTATGAGATCGTTTGTTTTAGGGTTTCCTTATGGCGTTTTTCAATCGTATTGGATCATTCATCACGCTTATAAACCTTTGTGGTTTTATTATTCTACCGTCTTGATGGTGTACTTTATCGAACGCAACCCTAATTTTTAGGGTTTCGATTTTTCTTGTTGCCGACGCTTGACATGGATGTGGGTAATCAGACGCTTGACATGGATGTGGATTTAAACCGCATGTGTAGCGTTTATGTATTCGCACGTGGGTTGGAGAGTGGAAGTCAAGTTTCTCCGGGTTCTTGTTCAAAACCGTGGATCGGTTATTCTCGGATCTTTATTGTTGATGTTCATTCTTATTTGGTGCATCTCGAGAAGTTTGTGGTGCGTTAGGGTTGGTTTGCGGAACCCTATGTTTCGCTTTTGTTTAAGTTCAGTATGGATTCTACATTCATTATTAATAACAGTTCTTGGGACGTGGTTTGTGAGATTTTGATTATTAATTATGTTTCATGAGCCGGATTGCTTGTGATGCTTGTTTCAAGGTCTCTTGGTCGTTTGGCAGTTAGGGTTTTCAGTACCCTATTCTCATATTTCTGATCCCTTATTGCGTTGGAATACATTCTTATTGTGTTGTTATTGTTGTGCATCATGCGTAACAATAATTACAGTCGCATGGGGTTTGATTATCATTTGTAGCTGAAAGTTAGGGTTAAACCCTATGAATATAGCAACCGTGATTCGATTTTTGCTCCTTTTGCTGTTATTTGTTGATGATATGGGTGGAGTATTGTGCTGAAAAGTTAGGGTTTATTAGACCTATGTTAGTCTATGGCAGATTCTTTGCATATTGGTCATATTCGTTGATGCTAGAACCACTTCTACGAGTGGTCAATGATAATTAGGAGCTGCTATTGTGGATGTGCGTTGTTTTTATACGTATTTGTTGGTTATTCTTATTGGTGTTCGGTTTGCATCTCAACATGCACCTTTGAGCGAGTTTTGAGCTTCTTTGCTCTATCCGTGGTTTTAGAGTCTCACCAACCGTTGTGTGAAACTTGTGAACTGCACTTCAATTTGAGGACCATGGTATTGTATATTTGGACGATTTGGAAGTTTGGACTACTATGGTGACCAAGATTCAAGTATTTCTACTTGAAGTGCATTTATTCTTATTCTTTTATCGTTGTAGTCGATGTTTAGTTATAAGTGTGGTCCGTCATGCTTATATTGTAAGTTATAGGAATGATGTTGCATTCCTATAGAGAGTCTGTAAGTGTCCTAAGGATCGAGATGAGGATTCACCCTCATCCTTTGTACTTCAATGTTTTTGGCGTAATATATTTTTAGGGGTGAATTAACCCTTTACCCAAAAAAACTTACGGTTGGCATTTAACGGAACCAAAACTTACTCTAAACTCAAGATAAGACCAAGACTTATCATCTAAGCCTTATCATCAATTGTGACCGCCTCTAGGGGGGAGTCATCATTCATGTGGCTTAATCCTAACCATGGTTCATTTAGATCATTACAAGTGTCCTAACTTAACCACGGTTAATATTTAACGTAATATATGGTTAACCAAACTTACCCTCCTATAAATAGGAAGTGAAATACATCCTATTTGTTTGGGTAAAAGGGTTAACTAAACAACAAATTTTTTGGGTAAAAGGGTTAATTCACCCCGGTAAATGAATTACGCCAAAAATATTGAAGTACAAAGGATGAGGGTGTATCCATCATCTAAGTCCCATAGGACACTTACATGCAAAAAACAACTAACCAAACCAACTATATAAGAATGACAAGCCATTCTTATAACAAACACAATAAGATAAAACTACCTATGACGGCCCTTTGGGCGACTCTCAAAGCCATGTGCAGGAAAATCATAATCATAACCATCATAAGACTTCAAATCATCCAAAAAACCAGCTCTCGACATGACCTTAGGCATACACACTTCATCTTCATCCGACGAACCAGTTACTGATAAGGATGAACTTTCCTTCCTGGAAGACACCTTGTGGATCTTAGAGAATTGATCCCACAAACTACCATTGCCACTTTTCGCAGGTACATCACTAGTAGAGACTTGACAGACGGTATCCGTCTTGTCACTAACATGTGGTACCCCCACCACCACCTTGCTTGGACCAATATCACCTTTTAACACTCCCGAAGTAGCACCAACAGAATCATCCTTTGACAACTGATCCAACGATCCAGCATCCAAACTTCGTTTAGTATCATTGGCATTCTTTTTTGGGTAAAGGGTTTTACCGGTAAATATATAACCAAAAATAATGTTATACAAATGGAATGTGGTCAAGTACCACATTAACCTCAAGCGAAATCTTGATAAACTAGTGTTTATGACATGCCATAAACACAAAGGACCTAGCTATATTACATCAACTAACTAGGCATAAAAAGTAAAAACTTGTAGCAAGCGAGCATCCGCATCCACCAATCCACAAAGGAGCAAGTTAACCCGTGAAGTGCGCTCCTTAAAACCCTTTCCAAGAAAAACCCAAAGGAAAAACCTTGGAGTAGGAAAAGAGTACAACCCTTACCCGGCAAGACTCCTTCGTGTGAAATACATATACTTGGAATCTTCCATTTATCAAGGATCAAACGAGACCATGAGGTTAGCTTCTTGAACTTGAAGGTAACCACTTCAACCGAATAGTAGAGACAATGATGCTAACCACTTCCGAATAAAGAGACTTCTTACGCTTGAAAATTCTAGAATTGCGCTCCATCCGGATAAAGTATGTGTAGCCGCAAGCAAGAATCGAGAAATGATGCTACCAACCGACCGCCCCTTAGATATAGGAATAAGAACAAGAATAATACTCTCCAAAGGCGGGACCGCATCCATGCCGATAAAACCGGACCAAACCAAAACGCATAGAAAAGCGGCACTCAAAAATAGGTGCGAATGAGAATCCGGAACCAATTCACAAAGCGGGCATCTAATCGAGTCCAAATCAACATTAGGACCAACATCCCATTGTCGCATCCTATCTTGAGTCTTAAACTTCTGCTTAATAGCGAGCCACAAGTGTATTGCATGCCTCGGGATACAATGAGATAACCAAGGAACATTACACCAGTCAACCACATCAGCCCTAAGACGCAAAGAATCCCATGCACCGGAAACTGAAAAACCACAAAAATTACCATCCAACTTCTTCGTAGTAGGTTTGGAAACAGGTTTATATTCAAAATTAGACTTTGGTTTGAAAAACCGTGGCCTATGGTTACCTTTGGTAGCCTTATTTCCATCCTTATCCAGGTGAACACTCCTATTAACACCAACATCTTTCTGAGCCGAATCTGAACCCCTAGTAGCCGGCATTCTTCTACGAGGGCAATTAACGTCCTCATGGTTAAAGACCTTACATTTAGAACACCGATCTGGCCACCATTCATATTCAACCTCAAGAACTTCCATATAATGACCTTTACCCTCCGGCAAAGGTATAGCCACTTTAATTGATTCCAAAACAAAATTTTCAGCAGATAACTCAACTAGGACCCGTGCATAAGAATAACGACCCCAAGGATTACTACACATAGCTCTAGTACATGCATCCATACGTATAACACGACCAATCTGTTGCGCAATCAAACCAATACCGACTTCAGAATATGTAATCGCCGGTACATTATGAATGAGAATCCATACCGGTACCTTAGTAATATTTTCCCTCTCCATCCTCGTATTAGGATCCCAAATTTTAAGGAAACCAAGGACCACACTCAAGAACCTTACGCATACCATCTTGAGTCTTGAATTTGAAAAGGTAGAAATCATTACGCATCATAACACATTCGAAGCCAAACTTAGCCCATGCATGCTTCACATAATCATTAATAGTAGGAAAAGCTAACCGTTGCCCAAGGAAATAGCCGCATAGAGTATGATCGAATTTAGAACGCATATCATCAATAACGGCTAATGGTATAACAACTTTAGCACCACCAACATTACCTCCATTATTAGACCTCCACCCTATAACCTTAGAATTACCCGTGTTACTAGCCCCCAACGTGTCACCATCAGGTTCAACAACACTTGCAACTTTAGGAATATCGGAATCGAGACCAAAAAAACTTACACTTTCATGAACAGCAGGTATTGGCTCGGAAATAACAGGAGCAACAATGTGAGATGCCGAAACAGACCCAAATTCAGAGGGAAGGGCAAAGCTCCCCGTTTGTCCTCCCAAACCTGCACTTTTAAGTATAGAATTCAATGGCTTATGCTCATTAACAATCACCTTACCATCAATATTGTTAATCTTTGTAGCCAACCCATAATTCTTTTAGCCAGCTTACCATTGAGAAACCCCGCTCCATCTCTCCAAACCCACTTATTCCACGAATGACTTACAGCACCAAAACACGTACACTTGTAGAATCCAAAAACCCTAGGAAGGACACTTTTAAACCTTGCAATCGTAAATTAAAACAAAAAGCCTAAAAGGGATTCGTTTTAGCGTTAAAGACCAACAGATCCAATGAAGCACACAATCGTCAAATATTAAATATGAATTCAGCACCGACAATGAAGAATAAATAATCACTGGCCCACGATATAGCACTACCAATATGTAATCGGTTTGTACAATTAAATACCACCAACCAATTGATCAATATATTAAATAAGTACCAACCGACCCACCATTAAGCCAATTGAGATTGATGATAGTGGTGTGAACCTTGATACAAATACTGATATGGGTGATAGTTCGAAAAGCTTGTGAATGAGTTGATTGATTCTATGGTTAAACCTGCTGTGACACCTTCGTTTCAACCTCATCCTACACATATATGCAAGCTAATGATATCCTATGAACAATGATGGTGGTTTGCATGCTACTGGTCCAAATATTGGTGCTACTATAAACACTACTAATTTGTCTTATGCTTCAATATTTAAGGAAAGTGCTCCTATAAAAGCAGTTAACATTGTTGAAATGCATAGTGAGAATTGTGTTGATGGTGCCCATGTTACGATTCCGTTGAAAGTGGTTGATGAAATCTCTTCTCGTTTTGCAAATACTCTTTATGGTTACTTTATAGGAAGAGACTTGTTTTTCCTATCATGGAGAGGTATGTGAAGAATACATGGGTGAAATTTGGTTTGGAGCGGGTTATGTTGAATAACGGTTTTTCCCTTTTCAATTTGCAACAAAGGAAGGTATGGATAAGGTGTTAGAAATAGGTCCGTGGTTAGTTCGACTTGTTCCCATCATTTTGAACATTTCGAATACAAAACTTAGGAAGGAGGAAATCACTTCTGTTCCCGTGTGGGTGAAGTTACATAACGTCCCAATTGTGGCATACTCCGAGGTTGGGCTGAGTTTGATCACGACGAAGATTGGTCGTCCTATTATGTTGGACTCGTATACGAGTACGATGTGTCTTAAATCATGGGGTCAGAATTGTATGCCCGTGCTCTTGTGGAGGTCTCATCCCACAATGCTCTAATGGATTCTATGGTCGTTGCTATTCCGTTTCCTAATGGTTTGGGACATTCTATGGAGCGGATTGACATTGAGTATGAATGGAAACCTCCACGTTGTGAGGTTTGCAAGATTTTGATCATAATAACGAGCATTGTCCCAAAAATGTTAAAACCGATGTTGTGAATTCAGTTGATGAAGACGGCTTTGTGGAGGTTAGTAAGCGTAAAGGTAAAGGCAAACAACATGTTAAAGAAAAGAATATTGATGGTCTTCGTCTTAATAAACCGAAGGTCGCGTTTCATTATCGTTGGCAACCGGTTTCTAAGTCGTCCAAAGTTAATGATGGGGGCGTCGTTATCTCATGCATGCAATACGGAGCTAGTACTTATTTATGTGGTCCAAGGCAAATAGGTTTCGTGAATAAAGGTAATTCTAATACGTTTTCTAATGCATGCAATATGGATGCTAGTAATTCAATTTCGTGGTCAATGTGGAATATAGGAATGAGGATTTGGAGTAGGATCAAGTGCCCAATTTAGAGCCTAGTGTTTTACAACAGTCCCATATTAGTGCTAAACCCAAGAAGGATTATATTCATGATGATATCAATTTTGTTGATTTAAAAACTCTTTTGCTGCATTAGTAGTATGAAGATAGTATTTTTGATACCGATAATGATTTAGCATCAGCTCATGAGGACATGGGTAACACTAATGTGGATAGTGATAGTGAGGTTGATGAATTAATGGATATGCATGATAAGCCCTTTTCTAATATTGTCAATCAAAAGGAAGCAAGCACTTCCTCGTTAGGTGTTTCTCATGTATAGTTTTGCTTCATGGAATATAAGGGAATGAACCAATCCCTAAGCAAAATGAGGTTCGTCAAGTAATTATTGAAAATAAGCTTTCGTTTGTGCTATTTTGGAATCGCATGTTGCTAAATCTCGTCGAAAGATTTATATGCCAAGGTGTTTCATAATTGGGAATGGACTTCTAATGGTCACTTATGTGATAAAGGTTCTCGTATTATTTTAGGATGGGACACGGAGGTTGTTGATGTGAATGTTCTTGCTATGACGGATCAAGTTATCCATACCTTTATTCGGTTTTGTACGGATAAAAAGGAGATGTTTTGTTCTTTTGTCTATGCTCACAACAGGTACACTCATCGGAGATCTCTTTGGGATAATCTTATTTTACATAAGCAGTTGGTTCATAACCGATCGTGGGCTCTTCTTGGTGACTTTAATTCTATTCTTAATTTGGAAGATAAATTGGAGGGCTCATCTATTATTGATATTGCTATGCGGGAATTTAAGGAATGTGTGGATGAGATTGAGATGTCGGATATTAATCGGTCGGGGCTGCAATTTACTTGGATTCAGAAACCGAGAGGGATGGATGGTACTCTTAAGAAGATTGATCGTATTATGGCAAATCTCGGGTTCATGGATTGGCTCTCATGCTATATTTCAGCCTTATCGTATCTCGGATCATTCCCCGGCTATTCTTACTATTCCTACTTCTCTGAAATTTAATCCTAGGCCTTTTAAATTTTCTAACATTCTCGTGCAGAATTCCCAGTTTAAATCTCAGGTGCGGGAGTATTGGAGTAAGCCTTCGAATGGTTTTTATATGTTTCAGGTTGTTAGCAAATTAAAATCTCTTAAGAGACCGCTCAGGAATTTGCTTTTCAAAGAAGGTAACATTCATGAGAGAGTTGTTAAGCTTCGTAATGAGCTGGATGCGGTCCAACGTGCTCTTGATTTAGATCCTTTCAATATTGATATTCGTGAAGAGGAGGCTTGTTATCTCAATGCTTACAATGAAGCTATTCTTGTCGAAGAACGATTTCTTAAACAAAAGGCTAAAGTTGAATGGCTTTGTGTTGGTGATTCAAATTCTTCCTATTTTCATAAGGTGGTTAAGAGTCGGAAAGCGAAGAGTCGGATTGATTATATTTGTGACTCAATGGTGTTCGATTTGTTGAGGATCGATTCCTAATGCGTTTGTGAGTCATTTTGCCTCGTTTCTTAGTCAAGAGGGTGTTACTAGTGCTTATGATGATCTTAATCTTTTCACTTCTACTCTTGATCCTAATGTGGCGTTGAATATGGTGAGTGATATTACTTCTTAGGAAGTTAAGGATGCTATTTTTCTATGGGGATGATAAATCTCCGGGCCCCGATGGTTATTAATTGCGTTTTTAAAGGGGCATGGGATATTGTTTCGATGGGGTTATAAAGGCGGTAAAGGAATTTTTGTTAATGGTAAACTTCGAAGAGGTTAATCATACTATTATAGCTCTTCTTCCTAAAGTCAATTCTCCTACCCGGATTAATGATTTTAGGCCTATTTCGTCTTTGCAATGTGTTGTTTAAGTGTATTAGTAAGATCATTGCTAACCGTATCAAGAAGAGTCTTACCACTCTTATCAGTTTGAATCAGTCTGCTTTTGTTCCTGGTAGAAGGATCTCGGATAATATTCTTCTTACTCAGGAGCTCATGCATAATTACCATCTTGATCGTGGGCCTGCTAGATGTGCTTTTAAAGTTGATATTCAGAAGGCCTATGACACGGTGGATTGGAACTTTTTGCGTAATATTCTGACTGGTTTTGGTTTTCATTCCCGTATGGTTCATTGGATTATGGAATTTGTTACTACTACATCTTTCTTGATTAGTGTGAATGGGATTCCTCACGGGTATTTTAAGGGTAAGCGGGGTTTGAGACAAGGGGATCCTTTGTCTCCATACTTGTTTACTCTTGTTATGGAGATTCTCACTCTCATGATTAACCGTCGGGTTCGGGATTCTGACTTATTTACTTTTCATCACAATTGTTCCTGATTAAATATTGTTAACCTTTGTTTTGCTGATGATCTGTTTTTGTTTGCTCATGGAGATGCTAACTCGGTCGGTGTTATTATGGATGCTTTGAATGAGTTTAAACTTGATTCTGGTCTTATTCCGAGTTTACTGAAAAGTACGGCCTACTTTTGTAATGTTCTTAACCATGTTAAGCTTGCTATCCTTCAGATTCTTCCGTTTGAGGAAGGTGTTTTGCCGGTCAAGTATCTTGGAGTGCCTTTGGTCACTACTAGGCTGATTTTTAGAGATTGTAAAGAGTTGGTTGAAAGATTGTCGTCTCGGATTAACGACTGGAGGAATAAATCGTTATCGTTTGCTGGTCGTTTGCAACTTATTCAGTCGGTTCTTTCTTCTATGCACATCTATTGGGCTTCGGTTTTTATTCTTCCGTCTCGTATTGTGCATGATCTTGAACAGCTTATGAGAGGTTTTTTATGGTGTTACGGTAATTCTGGTAGAGTTAAGTCCAAAGTTGCTTGGGAAGTTGTTTGTTTGCCTAGGCATGAAGGAGGGCTTGGTATTCGTAGGCTGGAGTCGTTTAATAATGCCCTGATTGTGTCCCATATTTGGCGGATTCTAGCTTGCAAGGATTCTCTTTGGGTTAAATGGATTAATTCATATAGGTTGAGAGATCGGAGTTTCTGGGATGTTCCGTGCGGTGGAAATCGACTGGAGTTGGCGTAAAATCCTTCAGCTTAGGCCTCTTGTTCGTCAGTTTTTTTGGTATAAGTGGGAAATGGTCGGACGGCGTCTCGCGTGGTTTGATTCATGGTGTATGGATGGGCCTCTATCTCTTGTTGTTTCATCTCGTGATATTTATAGTCTTGGCTTTTCGCCTAGCTCATTGGTGTGTGATATTGTTTCGGGAATGAATGGGCGTGGCGGTTGGATGGGGAGCTCGTTATCCGGTTACTAACTCTATGACGGTTCCTAATTTGGTTGATAATATTGAGGATCAACTTGTTTGGCGTACTCGAGATGGGCTTCTTAAGCCTTTTTCGGTCTATCTTGCTTGGGAGAGTATTCGTCCTCATGGTCATGTTGTTGATTGGTATCATCTGGTTTGGTTTTCTCACCGTATCCCGAGACATGCTTTTCATCTTTGGTTAGTCATGAAAAGGAGATTACGGACTCAAGACATGTTACGGCCCCATAATATCCATATTGAGTCTAACAGTGATATGATGGTTTGCCTCTTTGTAGGCGCATCCCGATTCTCATGATCACCTTTTCTTTGATTGTGTGTTTTCTTACCGGGTTTGGAATTCGTTGAAGGCTTTCTTTGGTTTCGTGACATGCCTTCTTCTCTTGAGGTCGTTGTTGATTTCCTTATTCATTCCGCTAAGTCGAGATCTCTCGGAGTATTATTTCAAAGTTTTTATTTGCGCTTCTACTTATTTCATTTGGCAAGAGCGGAACAACAAAATTTTAAGAAGCAAAGTCGATCTAAAGATCAATTGGTTGATATCATTAAATCTACTATTCGCTAAAGCTTCTCACATGCAAGTTCAAAAGAAGTTGAATGTTCAACTTTTATTGCAAGTTTGGCGGTGCCGCTTTTCTCATGCATTCCTAATATGGCGAGCTCTATGTATGAAGATTTTATTCATTGCCGATTGTTTGAGATGGATTTCATTTCTTTAGAAGACGTTAGTAGTGGTTGTGTGTGTTCATGGGAGATCCACTTGAGAGCTGTACTCTTTTTCCCTACTCCAAGGTTTTCCCACTGGGTTTTTACTTGGAAAGGGTTTTTAAGGAGGCAGTCTCATTTGGTCCATCAATCTCCTTCGAAGAGGTGGGCAGATAGCTATGGTGATTCTTGCGTTGTTAGATGGTTGTTCCCTATCGGGATGTTAGTCATTGTATGTTTTTATAATTGTAACGCTTAGTGGCCTGTCACAAGCGCTTTAGTGGGTTGTTTCAAGCTTAGCTTGAGGTTAATGTGGTACCTCTGCCACATTCCATTGTACTTATTTGGTTGATTGTTAATATATTTTGCCAGGGTGAATCCCTTTTACCAAAAAATTAAAATTGATGCTAAATAAAAAAGAAAATCCGATCTGATTTGAAGATATTTGGGTGCCGGTTATTTTCTTTCTTTGTCGCCACTTAGAGAGAGACTTTTAGGGTTTTTTAGTAAGTGAAATGCATCCTAAACACCTTCACAAACTGATTTGGGTCGTTCATACACTAAATCATTCACATCTTCCATCATTTGATCTATAAACTCCAAGTTTATGCAAAGAAGTTCCAAAGATCAAGTTACTTCATCAAATCTCTAGCAAGTTTAAGTGATCTTCTTGAGTTTAAATCCACTCAAGTCACTTAGTACTTCATCACCAACTCTTCAAGATTGCAAGGGTGCCAAGGTGTAGAAAGCTAGCTCAATCCAAAGTCTTAAGTGAACAATCAAAGTCCTATCCTTACTAAGTTACTCCTTTCTTAAGTGAAAGCCAAAAGTTGTAACCATCATCTCATCTTTATTATTCATAATCTTAACTATTTCATGCTATATATATAGTTACTATGTTGATTCATGATGTACATATACTCAATCACATGTTTTAATTTACATATTGTCATAAAAGTAACAAACTAGTAAACTAGTCATATTCTACACATTTGAGACCATTAAAATCAGTAACCTATGGACTTTCTAACTTACATAATATGGTAGACAAGATAAAAAGGTAAACATAGCAACTTGAATCACCCGAAACGGACAAACGAGTCAAAAGTTATAGGCAAAAGAAGTTAGCGAAACCAAAACGCCAAAACAAATTGAAATTGTTTTGGGTCTGGTCGTTGTAAAAGTGGTACTTCTGGTCCGAATCATCAAAAAGTTAAACCACGAAAGTTGTCCGGAATGACGTTTTCCTTCAATACTCAAGAAGTTCGGACCTTGAAAACGCTTAAATAGGCCATTATCTTTCAAAAACAGAAACTGCCCTATATTTGGTCTCATAACTATACTTTTGTCACAACTAAAAGCAAACCAAGAGGCCAAGCCAAGACCACGGCTACGGCTAAGGTCAAAGCTAAGTCTCAAGACCATGGTAGTCAAGACCAAAGTCACGGCAAGGCCATGGCTAAAGCTTCAAGGCTTGTTTACCCAAGACCGTTAACTAAGGTAATCATATTTATGAAACGACGAGAACTTGTAAAAACATGATAAAATTATTTATATAACAATCTTCACTCAAAACATATATTGTATCTACTAAGTGCTACAATAGTAGGGAGCTTCATGTGAGGGGTTTCATTTGAGTAAAACGATCGACGAGTTCTTGGATTTACGATTTAAAGTGTCCTAGCTCCTTGAACGTTCTTGCATGACCTCTGAATTATGATGGCCCAAACGGTAGTACGATATCTATAAACTACATACGTTTTCACATATTAAAAATCTTTCTATAAACATCAAATGATAATTGACTACATCATGATCAACATAGGAATATATATAGGATGGTTTATGTTTTCTTAAACATTATTCCAAACCTAAGTCGCAACATTCCATTTTAGGTTGCACGTAGAGGTTTCCCGGCTATCCATCATATCCATTAAAGCACTTAACATCATTTAACTCTCGGTGAGTTCATAGCCCACTTTCTATTACTTAATTGTTTTTACAAACCCTTGGGGGAGATACATGCTTTATTTTAAACCGAACACATTGCTTTCAAAATGTATGCTTATCTGATTGTTTTATTAGCACTAAGTTACCGCATTTGCCAAACATAAGTCCCTAAATCATGAATCATTAATCACTATGTGAGAGTGGGCGCGAATATTGTGAATAGATCTATTGGGATTGACGATCCCGTTTGTGTTGGTCCCGTTAAAGGCAAACAAACGCACTATATTTGAGTAACATTAGGTAAAAATGGCAATTTTACCTATTAGGGCACGTACCAACAATTTCTCCAATTAAATTTGGAACACGTTAACGCCTTGATTGCATGATGCTTAGTCTAATAATAACTGTTTTGTTTTCAAACCATTGGTGTGATTCTAATTAACTCTCACTACCAACATAATGTGTTCAACCATTTAACAAACTCTATGAATTTCACTCAACCTTTGTGTTGTGAGTTTAAGCATGTATTTCGTGTCCATAATGTCAAGTCGGCACGGAAGGGCAAGATCAAGAAGGCTATATATAAATAATTTATCATTCACAAAACATCAAAACTTTATATTGATGTACTTTGTAAACAATGGAACCAACTGGGACCTATTTTGTAAATTCGATATATTTGAATGATAAAGCCTTTTAAAACGACTCCTTTAGAGATCGCTTTTCTATTATTATATTGTTGTGTCATCAAGTAATACCAGTTTGAATTCACGCATATCACCAAATTGGGGTGTTACAGATTGGTACCAGAGCCATAGTTATAGAGAAACGAGTCTAAATTGAGACTTAAACTATAACTAATTTTAAAACGACTCCTTTAGAGATCGTTTTCTATTCTTAAGGTTTGTTTGTTGATTACTAGTTCTATACATGATGATTGTATGATGTTCATGAGTTTTGAGAGAGATGGAAGTTAAGTTTTAGGGTTCTTATTCAAAAATCCTATTGGCTATTTACTGATCTGTTCCTATTGTCGTAGGATGTTTGTTCTTGGCTTGATCCTATTCGCTTTGCTGGTGATCATATGATATTTGGTTCAGGTCTGATTTGAGTTTTGGTTTGTTAGGGTTTCGAATTACCCTATGTTATTGCTGCTACTGATTTGCTCCTCTTGATGTGATTTGTTGATGCTATGTTTGGAGTTGTGTGGATCATATGGTGGCTGAAAGTTAGATCCTTAACCCTATGTTTACTGGTCGAATTTGTTCTCATGATGCTAGTTTATGGGTACAGATTTATGATACTTTTGGAAGTTAAGTTTTTTGGGGGCTCTTGTTCAAAACCCCATTCATACAATCACAGATCAGTTGCACTCTTATATACCTTGGGGTCGTGTGATTGTATTATCCGTTACTGGTCATCATGCTTGGTATTCATTATACTTTTGATTTCGGTTCTGCATTTAAACATACACCGTTGGAGCAAGTTTGTGCTTGCTGCTCTATCCGCGGTTTTAGAGTCTCTCACCAACCTTTGTGTGAAATTTGTGAACTAAAGCTCGAGCGTGATGATCCAAGTGTTTTGGGAAAGTTGGAGGTTTATCCATGGATGATTGATGGAAGTTCTACGATGGCTATGTTCTTGCTACTTTAGTGAATCATGTTTTAATTCCTATTTATTTTCACTTGTATAGTCATTGTAGGTGGTATGTTGTTTTATGTAAGTTATAAGAATGGCGTGTCATTCTTATATGAGTGTCTGTAAGTGTCCTAAGGGACTGAGATGAGAGAAGTCACCATCATCCTTTGTACTTCAATGTTTTTGGCGTAATATATTTTACCGGGGTGAATTAACCCTTTTACCCAAAAAAATAAACTATAACTAATTTTACAAACAAAAATATTTTATAGCCTTCCGTTCTCCGTGCCTTCCATCCTTCAGACGATTATGGACTTTCAAGACATGTTATAATAACATGAACATATTAGTATACTGATTTATTTGTGGGGTGAGTGCACTCTTTCAACCCTACCGTATCTCTGATCATTCCCCGGCGGTTCTTCGTATTCTTAGAACCATAAAACAGGTGCCTCGTCCTTTTAAATTTTCTAATATTTTAGTTCAGCACCCTAGATTTAAAGATGTTATTTGCGAGGGGTGGTCCAAGGATGTTAGCGGTTTTTAGATGTATCGGGTGGTTAATAAGCTTAGAGCTCTTAAAAAGCCTCTCCGCAAGTTATTGTATGATCAAGGTAATATTCATGCTAATGTGGTTCATCTGCGTCATGAGCTTGATGAAGCTCAACGTGCCTTGGATACGGACCCCTTTAATGTTGACATTCGGGAAGAGCAAGCGGTTTATCTTCGGGCTTATAATGAGGCTTGTTTGATGGAAGAGACATTTCTTAAGCAAAAAGCTAAGATTGATTGGCTTAAATTGGGTGATTCGAACACGACATATTTTCATAAGGTTGTTAAAAGCAGGGCTGCTCGAAATCGTATTGATAGTGTGACGGATATGCATGGCATTCGGATGGATGGTGATCAGGTCCCCATGGAGTTTGTTGATCATTACATGTCTTTTTTGGGACAACAGGGAGTCACCCATCCTTTTAACTTATCTAACTTATTCTGTAATACGCTTTCTATGGATGCTGCTAATCATATGGTTCGTAATGTTACTGCGCAGGAAGTTCGCGAGGCTATCTTTTCTATGGGTGATGATAAGTCCCCTGGTCCTGATGGCTTTTCGGCTGCTTTCTTTAAAGGAGCTTGGGATATTGTGTCTCATGATGTGGTTAAAGCGGTTCAGGAATTCTTTACAAACGGGACGCTTCTTAAGGAGCTGAACCATACTATCATTGCTTTGATCCCTAAGGTCTCTTCTCCTCTCCGAATTACTGATTACCGGCCTATATCTTGCTGTAATGTTCTTTTCAAATGCATTAGCAAGATCCTCTCAAATCAGATGAAAGGTTGTTTGTCAACTTTGGTTAGTCCTAATCAGTCCGCCTTTGTCCCGGGAAGGTGCATTTTTGATAATATTCTCTTGACTCAAGAAATTATGGATAATTATCATTTAGACCGTGGTCCTTCTCGATGTGCTTTAAAAGTTGATATCCAAAAGGCGTATGACAAGGTTGATTGGTCTTTTCTCAAGGAGGTTTTAGTCGATTTTGGGTTTGATCAAAGGATGATAGGATGGATTATGGAGTGTACAACGACGACTTCATTTTCTTTGAGTATTAATGGTGTTCTGCATGGATATTTTAAGGGTAAAGGAGGTTTAAGACAAAGAGATCCGTTATCTCCCTATTTGTTTATGCTTGTGATGGAAATTCTTACCCTAATGCTTCAAAGGAAAGTTCGTGAGTATGAGGATTTTGCCTATCATCAGTATTACTCTAATCTCAATCTGGTCAATTTATGCTTCGCCGATGACTTATTTCTCTTTGCCCATGGTGATGTTGGATCTGCTCGTGTTATTATGGAGGCGTTGGATGAGTTTACTCATGCATCGGGCTTGGTTCCTAGTCACCCTAAAAGCACGGCTTATTTTTGTAACGTGTTGAATTATGTGAAGCTTGATATTCTTAATGTTCTCCCATTTGAAGAAGGTACGCTTCCTGTTAAATATCTGGGTGTGCCGTTAATTGCATCTAGACTTATCTATCGGGATTGCAAGGAGCTTGTTGAGAAGGTTAAGAATAAATCTTGTGATTGGAAGAATAAATTCCTCTCTTTTGCTGGTAGAATTTAGTTGATTCAATCTGTTCTGGCCTCTATGCATGTGTATTGGGCGTCTGTGTTTATTCTTCCATCTCGTATTCTGTTAGATTTGGAACAATTAATGCGGGGGTTTTTATGGTGCCAAGGGGAGATGCGTAGAGGGAAGTCCAAAGTGGCGTGGGAGGTGGTTTGTCTTCCTAAGGTTGAGGGTGGTCTTGGCATTAGAAGGTTAGAGTGGTTCAATAAAGCGTTGATCACTTCTCATATTTGGAGGCTTTTTACACATAGGGAGTCTCTTTGGGTTCAATGGATTCACTCTTATAAATTAAGGGATCGTAGTTTTTGGGATATTCCTTTGCGTGGAGACATGTCTTGGAGTTGGCGAAAAATCCTTCAGCTGAGACCGATTATTCGTCAGTTTTTTTGGTATAAAGTGGGAATGGGTAATTCCATTTCTGCTTGGTTTGATAATTGGTGTGATGCGAGTCCTCTTGGTTCTATGATCTCGTCTCGGGATATTTATCGGGCGGGCCTCACTATGTCATCTTCGGTCTTGGATTGTATTGCTATTAATAGCTGGATATGGCCAATTGATTGGTATTCTAAATATCCGTTTCTTGGTTCAATTTCTATTCCGATCATTAACCCAAATACTTTGGATCGGCTTGTTTGGAAATCTCGAGATGATGGTTTTCGGGATTTTTTGGTGGGTTCGGTTTGGGAGTGCATTAGACCGAGAGGGGATGTCGTCTTATGGTATGATTTGGTTTGGTTTTCGCATCGCATCCCTCGGCATGCTGTTACTCTTTGGCTGATCATCAAGAGGAAGTTAAAGACTCAAGATAACCCGAGACAATGGGATGTCGGTGATAATCGACTTAAACTGTTCGATTGCCCGTTTGCAAGTCTCAACCGGATTCTCATGATCACCTTTTTTCCCAAGGTGTTTTTTCTATGCAGGTTTGGACTCAAGTTAAGCGTTTTACATGTGTCTCTTCTATTCCAACTACTTTGGGTCCTATTATGGATTTTCTTGTTCCTTTGGCGCGCAAGAGATCTATTAGATGTGTTATCTCGAAGTTGGTCTTTGCTGCTTCATGTTACTTCATCTGGCAAGAGCGTAACAACCGTCTTTTCAAGAATACGAAGAGGTTGGAAGCTCAAGTTATTGATGTGATCATGTCGATTGTTCGTCTTAAGCTTCTCTCTTGTTCCTTTAAGAAGACGGCTAACATAAAAGTGCTCCTTGATTTATGGAAGCTTCCTCGGTCTCTCATTCGTGTTAATCGATGATGGTTTCCTTTCCTATTTTGGTGGATGTTTGGCGCTTGCATTATCCGGATTGGGATCTTCACAGTCAGTTTGGTTATCTGGATCGTGGGGAGTGCCCTTGGAGTTATGACCCGCTGGGTGTTGTTGGTTGTCGTGTGGGTTCGTTGGAGATCCGGGTGAGAGGTGTACTCTTTTTCCCTACTCCAAGGTTTTCCCACAGGGTTTTTACTTGGAAAGGGTTTTTAAGGAGGCAGTCTCATTTGGTTCATCAATCTCCTACGAACATGTGGGCGGATTATTGTGGTGATTCCTGTGTAGCTAAATGGTTTTTTTCCTGTTGGTGTTTTAGTTTTAGTACTGTCTAGGTATAGTAATGCTTAGTGGCCTGTCACTAGCGGTTTAGTTGGTTGTTCAAGCTTTTGCTTGAGGTTAATGTGGCACTTCAGCCACATTCCAGTGTACTTATTTGGTTGATTTTTTAATATATTTTACCGGGGTGAAGCCCTTTTACCCAAAAAAAAGAATTCAGTTCCTCTGTCTGTTTTGACTTGTCTGACCGTGTTACGAAGCTGAACTTGAATTTTGTGAGAAAGGTGATGATCATTTTTTTTGGAAAGGTGATGATCATTGGTGGAGCTTGATCTTTACTTCTTAGAAAATAAACCCAAGTCCTTCTTGAGTCATCATCAATGATTACAATAATGTAGCGTTTGCCATTAATTGTCTGCACATGCATCAGGCCACACAAATCCATGTGAAGAAGGTGAAGAAAATGTTGAGTACTATTTTCAACCTTCGAAGGAAAATGTGCACGATTGATTTTTCCTTGTTCACAAGCTGAGCATAAGTGGTCTTTGGAATACCGAAATCGTGGAAGTCCTTCAACGAATTTCTGTCGTGCAAGATCAGTTATGGTTTTGAAATTCAAGTGTGAAAGTATCTTGTGCCACAGCTATGATTTTTCAGATGTTGCTTTAGAGAGTATACAAATGGGAGATGAAGCGACCATGTCTTGCGTTGAAATTACGTAAAGGCTTGATGAACGGGTTCCTGACATGAGATCGTTTCCTTGTAGGTTACGAATGAAACAAGTTTTCTCCCGAAAAGCAACTTCCAAATCTCCATCACAAAATTGACCTACTGAGAAAAGGTTGTGTCCAAGACCTTCAACCTAGTACACTATGCTAATTTTGATGTTTCCAATGATGTAGTCCCTATAGCCTATTATAGCAGTGAAGTGATCATTTTCGAACCTGACAGTGCCAGTGAACTTTGCAACAAAGTTTGAGGTTGCCTGTCATGTGCCGAGAACAACCGCTATCAACAATCCAGAGAATGATTTGTATCACTTGCAATACACACAGACGGCAAAGGTGGAATAGAGGTAGAGGTGGAACCCGTAGAGTTAGTGGGTTCCGTTACAGTTGTCTTAGTGAATTCACTAGGTGATGGTATCTTCCTAGGAGGCGATGATGGTGCTATGGGTTCATCAATGATTATCTCAGAAACTACAATAGGCGCTTTTCCTAACACAGACTTAGAAGCAATATTAGGCCTAGAGGTAATGCCATTTGTAGATTTTCAATTACGAGACAATATAGATTTAGCAACACAATTATCATGACAACCAGAAAACATACTTTTGCGACTAAACACACAAAAAGCTTCAAATTTAACATCCAAAGTATTTAAAGATTTAACATTCGTTACATCGCCTTTACTATTACATTTGTCTAACGCAATATTTAAAGCAGGTGCAACATGGGTTTTATTCAAAGTCCTAGCATGATCTTCTACTTCAGGGGCTTTTAGTGTTCCGCTTTTACGTTGCAAATTCCTATTCTTCTTTTGAGTGATCTTAAGCTGTGAATTGCTAACGCTAGAAGTGGAAGGATTCACATTAGTATCTTGTGGTTTGTTAGTGGGCTTCCTTGTATCAACTTTAAACATTCCAGGTGCAATTACATTTGTGTTACTAGATTTTCCTTTCTCAAATTTCACCAATTTCTTTTTCAACTCAATGATAGTGTGTTCTAGTTCTTGATTTTCTGAACGTAAGTGTCCATTTGCACTCGTTATTTCACGGGTGTGAGCAAGGTAATGATCAAGTTCTTTTGAAACTTTAGCACGTGTCTTTTTGAGCAAATCAAATACAGTTCCGTATTCCTTTTTAACTTTTTCAATCTCTTGTTCATATTTGAAAAGTTGACATTTCAAAGACGCGTTCTCATTATCTAGTCGTTCAAGTTTTGGTTCAAAAGATTTTTCACTTGACTGGGTGACTTTGGTTTGTAAAGTAATTTCACGATCAATACTATCATTTTGACACCAGTGAAGATGACGTTTGACTTCAGAAAGTTCTTTTAACAAACACTCATTTTCAGCTTTTAAAATTTCCATTTGAGATACATTATCATTTTCCTCATCAGATGTGTTAACAGCAATAACATTATCGCAAGCAGATGCAACAGTATAATACTACACAATAGAGATAGTATCATCACATATAACATCATCTAAGAGTCGATCAACATGATTTCAAAGAATTTTATTTTTCCTTTTAGTGTTTTAAATCGATGTTTTAGTTGCATTGAAAGTTGTTTTCATTTGGTCAACTTCTTTCTGAAGTTCCCGTTCCCAATGTGTTGCACATGAACATAAATTAGGAACATGAAGTAAAATCTGGGTCTGAAAGATATGTTTGTGCTTTGGTCTTAGTGAATGCACTAGGTGATATACTCTTCCTAGGAGGTGAAATGGGTTCTATGGGTACATCAATGATATTTGTTGAAACACTAGAAGGCGGTTTACCTAGCACATACTTAGAAGCATTAGTGGGCCTAGATGTAATCCGATTTCTATTATTCCGATTACGAGATAAGATAGACTTAGCAACACATTTATCATGACAACCAGAAAACATGCTTTTACGACAACCAATACAAGATGCTTCAAACAAAACATTCAAAGTACTTAAAGATTCAGCATTCGTTACATCACTTTTTCTATTACATTTGCCTAACGCAATGTCTAAAGTGGGTGCAACATGAGTTTTATTCAAAGTCCTAGTGTGTTCTTCTACTTCAGTGGTCTTTATTGTTCTTCTCTTACGTTGCAACTTCATATTCTTCATGTTTTTGCTCTTAAGCTGTGAAGTGCTAACGTTAGGATTAGAGGCAACTACTCCTGTAGAAGTGGAAGGAAGCACATTAGTATCTTGTGGTTTGTCATTAGGCATTCTAGTGTCAATTTTAAACATTCAAGGTGCAAGGACATTTGTGTTACTAGACTTATCTTATGCATAATTCCCTAACTTCTCTTTCAACTCAACTATAGTGTGCAACAAATCTTGATTTTCAGAGCGAATGTTTCCATTAACGTTTAAGACCTCTTTAGTGTATGCAAGATGATTATCAAGTTCTTGTGATGCTTTAGCACGAGTCTTTTTTAGCAAATCAAATATGACACCATATTCAGTTTTGACATTGCAATTTCTTGTTCATATTTTGAAATTTGACATTTTAAAGACACGTTTTCATCATCCAGTTGTTCAATTTTTGGTTCAAAAGGTGTGGTACGCAACTGGTGGATTTTTTTGCAAAGCAGGTTCTCGATTTTGACAATCTTTTTGACACCATTGAAGACGACGTTTTGCATTCGAAAGCTCAGTTAACAAACACTCATTTTCAACTTTCAAAGATTCGATTTGAGGCACATTATTGACATTCTCAACATTATCGACAGAATCAACAACAATATAATCAAATGCATATGCAACAGTATGTAACAACACAACATTTATGGTATCAACACAAATAACATCTTCCAAGAGTTGATCAACATGATTTGGTAATATTTTCTTTTTCCATTTAGTATTTGAAATCGATGTTTCTGTTTTCTCGAAAACTGTTTTCATAAGTCCAATCTCCTTCTGAAGATCCCGTTCCCAATATATTGCACACATTTTTAAATTTCTGACATGGGGTTAAAGCCTTTTCTGAAAAATATCTCTTTGTTTTCGCGCATGTGGCGATTGAAAATGTTCAACTTTTATTTCAGAATTAACTTCAATTTCATGTTCCAAAATTTTGTTGTCAGACATGAATGTATCAAAATATTTAAGAATTTGACATCGTTCGGGTAATAATTTTACTTCACTGAAGGAAGGTAAAGGACCATTAATTTGTGCAACATTGTTTTGGGGACCATCGTTAGAAGAGGACTCAGGAATTGGTGTGATAACCCAAGGTGTGTTAGTATTATCTTGTTGTTTAACAAACGGTATGATTTTTGAGTAATCGAATGGTTTGTTATATTCAACATTTTCCATTTTTAATCGACTCTCAAGATCGAGATCGATTCCTCATCACGATTATATTCAACAACACTCATAATGGAATCATCAATTCTATGTTATGCAATTGTAAACTTGAGGATTTGGTTTGAATGCTCTATGTGAAAAACTTGGTTTGTAATCGAAGAATTGGTCCATATCCATCGGATTTGGCTTAAAAGAAAACTTTTGAATTGTCGTGATTGACTCACCATGCTTATAAACAACGTTTCAAACTCTTACATTTTGTTTTGTAAATCGACAATTTCATCAAGATACTGATCTATTTGTCTCCTCGAATGTTTTTGTATTGAAACTGCTTTTGACATGTTAACAATTCGGACTTGGCTTTTGAAATTAGAGTGTTAACTTGTTAGAGTGTTAACTTGTTGTTCTATTTGATCAAATTTTGATTGACTAGATCACGTATCTGTATTTCCAAAGATTTTTCATTTTGGTATGATTTTGCAAAAGCGACTTCAAAACTGTATTCACGTTTCTCTTTTGTTTCAAAAATTTTGAGTTGTAACTTATAGCATTCATTATCCTTAGTTAACAGTGCAATTTTAGCATTAAGATTCTTATTAATCTCATTGCACTTTTCTAAATGAGCTTGGGTAGTCTGAAATAAGGTCATGAGCCCGGGATCTGGATTAGACAAAGACTCATTTTGTTCAACTTGAGTCTTCACATAATCATTACTTAGATCCTCAAATATAAGCACGGAGTCAACTTGATTATCAATATTAACCATGAGGTCATCTTGATCGTCAAATGTAACTGCGGGATTCATTTGATTTTCTTCGTGATGAGATGTAGAAGGCTCATGTTGAACACTCAATGCCTCGTCAGATACAGATACAGGCGGAGATATCAGATCATGTATAAGTCATATGTTAAGATCCGGTACTTGAGACAAGCCATCAGTGTCATACACTGGGCCTGTGGCACTCATGTGGAGCCCTTGCATGTTTGCCATTAACATCACAGCTGCATTATCTTGCAAGTCCTCCATGTCATCATCAGAATCTGCATTAGCCATGAAGCTCTGTTCCTTGTTGGTAAGTGTTCCACCAGCTTCATCCTTGAGAGCTAAGAGTAAAGCCTCCTTGTGATAAGCGATACCTTTTGTTCTCGGCTTTGGGCAAGCATTAGCCAGATGACCCTTCTCGTTGCAGTTGTAGAATCGAAGACCATTAACCCCAGTATGAGGATTTCCCTGATCAACCATTTGAACCCGTTGTTGTGGAGCACCCATGTTATTCCTTCCATTAGCATTAAAATCCTTGACCACTACCCATCGGAAGACCATTTCCACGGTTCTGAACCTCAACTCTTCCATTGTTAACAACAGCTTGATTTCTTGTGTTTGATGAGGTACGAATATGATTGTTGGATTTGTTAGCAAATCTCCCGAAGGCTCTAGCAATCATTACAAATCCTTGATTCAATGCATCGAAAGCCTCCGCATCCTCATCTAGAGTTTCACTATAGAGTGCTGAATCAATATTTTTGTTGTTGTAAGGAACTAGCCGAGTTTCTTGTGCTTGTTGTGATGGGTCATATGGTGTAATCTGAGCAGTTTGTTGTGGTCGATTTGTGAAGACAGTTGGCAAGTTTGGAAATTGAGGATAACATGCTTGAGTGTACAAAGCAAGAGTTTGATTATCTGGGAGAGTTGGAGAAGCAGGGACTCCACGGATGATTCTGTCTTTGTCTACTTCCTTTTGATGATGCTTCAAATAGTCATACAACAATCCGTACATTGCTTTATGAAGATTCTTAGCTTGACGGATGAATGTAACATATTTCTCCCAATCAGGACCAAGGCAGCTGAGGAACTTTGTATTGCACGGAACTTTGTATTGATTGCAATCCTTGGCATAATGATATTATGTTTGTCCAAGTCATTGATGATGTCTGAGAACCAATGATAGTATGACTCTAATGATTCCCCTGGTTCAATCATGAAGTTCTCATATGATAAGTAGATTTTTGATTCCATGTCTTCTTGATTGACTTCAGTGCCTTCCATTAGAAGATGAATGTGTTCCCACATAGCTTTAGCAGTCTTCTGAGCATCAACACTATGAAGTATCGGACTAGGTAGTCCCAAAAGGATATATTGCATTGCAATTTCATCAGCTTCTAAGTGAAGAAGTTGTTCAGCAGTGAGTTGATGTACTCTGAGAATGTTGGTAACTTCATCTCTTGGTGGAGTAGCAGTTGGATCTCCGGGTATAGTGATAGTGGGCATCTAAAAAGGACCTTCAAGGATGACCTTCTTCAAAAACTTACCATGTGGTTTCTTGAGATCACAAAACCTAAAAAATCTTATCACCCATTGATCATAGTTATCGGGAGTGAGCATTGGAGGTCTATCAAGGGATCCAGCTTCATGAATGGATTGTTGGTTGCTTAAAGCTTCACACATCTTTGCAAACCAAGACGGTTCCTTCTGCGTTGTGACATTCATAGCATACTTAGCTGGAAACTGATATTGGAAGTAGTTACAAAGTTGATATTGTTGAGAGGGTTTGGTTGAGGGATTTGTGGTGGAAGAGGTTGTACTCCTTGAGGAAAGTACACTTGTGATGGTTGTTGAAATTATTGTGGAGGATATTGTTGTAGTTGTTGTTGTTGAGGATACTCATGAGGAAAGTAGTTAGAGTATGGTGGTTGAGACATCTTGAAACTTGTGTTGATGATGGATCTTTGTAGTCGAATGAAACTTGAAGTTTGTTGATGAAGTACACTTCGGCGTAAACCAGGCTTAGGCGTAAACTGTTATCTTACGCGTAACTTCCTTTTACGCGTAAACAAATGCTTAGGCGTAAATACTTCAAACACGTAAGCTTTAGGTTTAACGTAAACTAAATGCTTAGAAGTAAAAAACCTTACGCGTAAGATGATCTTAGGCGTAGAGTGTTTACTCATAAGCTTTTGAGCATATCCGTAAACTTAGGGTTTTGCCCAAAAATCCTTTACACTTATCCAAGTGTAAAAGATATCCACAAGTCGAAGTGTTTTCAGGCTTATCCAAGCAAGAAAACACTGAGTAAACCAACAGCTTCGAAGATCAATGAAGAAATTCCTTACGCGTAAGAAACTGTTAGGCGTAACAATTGACTTAGGCGTAGAGCTTAGGCGTAAAACTTGGGTTTTGCTAGGCGTAAAAAAGGACAGTGTTACCAAGCTTGATTTTTATGCACTAAAACGTTTTGTAAACCTGATTTTAATGATGAAATGGCTTCAAAATCACCAAAATAACACAAAAGTTTGAAACTTGATGTGCCAAAGTAAGTTTCAAGCTTACGCGTAAAATGATAGAACGAATCAAAACCAAGTTAAAAAACAACTCTAAACACTTAAAGTTTGTAACTTTATGCAAAAAATAGAAACTTTAACACTAAATAAACCTTAACCCACCCATATGAATCTTGAGTTTACAAGTGTAAAAATCAAAGCTTTTATGCTTAGGAAAAGTGTAAACCGTGGAACCTTACGCGTACAAGACTAAAACTTCAAAAACAAAAGGTTTCGCAAAACTAGATGGCGCATGATACCACTGTTAGGTCACCATAAGTAAACACAAGGATCGATATGTAAGAAATATAGATGAAGGTGATCGGTTGAACAAGCAAAACACACACACGATATGATAGAGAAAGTTTATGCGTAGGATATGTATTAAGATAACAACCAACCCTCAAATGAGGGTTTACAAGACTATTTATAGGGTAAGGGAGCTAAGGCAACACATCTAGTCCCTTCATTCCCTTATTGGGCTTTTGCATAGGCTCATGGGCTTTCTACATGAGCCTAGCCATAATTAATAACATAAAAGCCTAATTAAGAAACCTGTTACATATTTATGACTAACACTTGAAATACAAGTTAGGAGTGATTCCAACATGAGTAATTTTCAACGTTTATATTCTTTATTAAAACGAATAAAAAAAGAATACATTACCCAAGTACTTGCGGAATAGTACTTGGGATTGAAATGACAAGTATGGTATGACTCCTCACTAAGCTTAGGCTAAGTCTAAGCACAACTACACAGGAACCACTGAGCAATCTCAGGGCCTAGTTGTATTTGGTAGAGTGAAAGATTGCTTATGTGTGTGTTTTACAATTAACTCTATCCTAGAGGAAAAACTGACAGGTTACAGAAGACAAAATACTGATGTATTTTGTCTCTGTTTACAATGGCAATTTAGAGTAAGTGACATGGCTGATTTCTTCTTGTCTGTGATGACACTGAGCCTGATAGTTAGCGATTCAAGGAAAGTTTGACTTTGATTGATAAGGACTTCGTATCTGTTCAAACTTATCCCGCCTTGTCCCGCTCATTCTCCAGTCTGTATCTTCAGTATTGTCTTCAGTGGTAGTAGTTGGTGAGGAATTTTGGGATTCAGTGAGTTATTGTCATCACTCACTGAATACACCATCTTCTTCTTGACTCAGTCTTCACCCTTAAGTTCCGCCAGTAGTGAGTGGAGAGACTTCTTCTTTGTCTCTTCGAGTATCCTGAAGACGACTCCACCGAGTGGCTATGCTTTCGATGACTTGTTAGTGTTTAAGGATCTAAAAACTTAGAGTATTTTCTATTCAAATCCTATAATTAAGGGGTTTGGGTATTCACTGAACCCAACAGTCTCCCCCTATTTGGATATACAAATAGCCTAAGTGTTTGATCAGTGTAAGTGAGCAAATGGCTTCTTCTTACACTGAATGTACTAATGAACATAATAAGGAACACTGAATATTTTAACAAAACATACATCATTTATTCATCAAGTTACAAAGTTCCTATCACTAGTACAAAAGAAAAAATGATAAAGCATTTAATGATGTCATTCAAGGTGGATTCCTAGTGCTTCTAGTTTTGGTTTCTTTGAGAGGAGGGTGGATTTGTCAGGACGCTCTCTTATCTTGGCATTCAGGTCAGTGCAGAACCTGATGTTCTCAGGAAATTTGATTTGAGAGGCCACTGGTAGGTAACTTGCCATTGTAGTCACGCCAGCCTGGTCAATGTCACTCCATCTCTGGAATGCTGGGTTCCCATAGACATCAATGAAGAAAAGTCCTCTTTCAGGCTTTTTTATGACTAAGAAGTTCACAAATTTAACCCCTTCAGGCAGCTCCTTGTTACAGTCAAAGCCAGGTACCTTGGCTTCAGGCTCAGATTCAACCCTTTTTCTTTTACCTTGGGATGATTGAGGTTGAGATCCTTGAGCTTCAGTAAGAGTTGACTGTATCCCAAGCTGATCTGGTGCATCCCTTAGTCTTTTTTTTTTTTTTTGGGTAAAGGGGAGTAATCTTGCATCCCTTAGTCTTTCATAACGCTTGCTGAGGGATTTCATCAACTCTTTGACCACCACATTTTGCTTCTTTTCGATGATGGGGCCAAGTTCATCAAGTTCAGTGATCCCAAAGTCAGTGAACTTCACGGGATCATGAACCTCAAAATACCTTTAATCATCCCCCTGTAGACATTCATTGCCAGTGGTTTGGATCTTGGGATGATTTTTACATTAGTGATTTTTTCAGGTGCCCTTCTGCTTGTCATGGTCCAGTTGTAGTGATCAATTCTTTCTTGCCTGATTGCAGCATTCCTCTTGTTCTTTTCATCCTTTTTCCTTTTAAAGGCAGCCAACTCAGCATCCTGAGCTGCGTTGAACTTTTGGCCTGCTCCTTTTTCAAGAGTGTTAGGATTAATCCCTATCTTTTCAGCTTCTTCAGAGACTACTTTGACAAGGGCTTCTCTACTTTTCTTTTCCTCTTCAGCCTGTTTCTTTCTTTCTCTTCCTTATCAAGGTAGGCACTTAGCTGTTCATAAGTAAGCATGTACTTAATGCCACCAATTTCATAGGGAATCTTGACAGGCTCTGTTGTGGTCATGATAGCCTTGCCTTTGTCTTGAGCAGATGAAGAGGATGATACCAGTGGGGGTGTAGTAGTAACTACTGGTGTCGTTGTTGTTGTTGTTGTTGTTGTCACTGAGGTTGTTGTTGTGATTGTTGTTCCTGATAGTGGGGTTGATGAGATTGGTGTTCTTGTCTGAGTTGAGTTGGCTCCCTCTATGTGAGAGGAGTCTCTTGCACACTCTCTCCCTCAGCTCGCTGCAGCGTCAGTGAGGGCAAGAGTTGGTTCTGACACTGAGGGAGAAGGAGAAGCTTGACCTTTAAAGGCGAGGTAGATCTCCGAGACCATGGACTTGATGTCAGATGTATCTTGTTGAAGACTTGTGACCTTTTCAGCAAGATTGGCCTGAGATAATTCTAGTGCTGTCATTCTATGCCCGAGATTCCAGGCCATAGAAGAAGATTTTTTGGGTAAAGGGGAGTAATCCTTCACCCCGGTAAAATATATTAACCAAAAAACAATGAAGTACAAAAGACGAGGATGAGTTCCCTCGCCTCAGTCCCTTAGGACACTTACATCGACCACTATATAAGAATGACAAGCCATTCTTATGACTTACATATCATACCGATAACTTAACTAAATGAACTACCAAAAATGACCACAAGTACATAAGACATAACAATACTACTCAAGTACAAGCACTTGAGCCTTCTAGATCATTATGGCAAGAATGACGCCAAGCCGCAACCCCATGCCATAGGACTCCAACCAACTTACCACAAGTCCAAGTAATCAGCCACCAATCATAACCAAAGACTTGTACCAGCACAAACCAACATTGCCACCAAGCAAAACATCCAAACAATACAATACAGTGCGGACCCATCCGGAAAACAATACATAGGGTCAACCAGACCCTAACCTCCAATAGAGTACGAAGATGAAACACTCAAATCACAGCTATTACGCCATCATTTTACCCATAATTGCCGCAAGAGTGACTATCAACTTCATCTTCAAACTAACCACACGTACACAACAAACAGCCTACATATGTTTGAAATTAGATCAGATAAGCAGAGATCCATAATCAAACGAGCATACCATGTACGTGTACCATCAATGAACATCTAAACGCACATCATAAGACATATTAAAACTGACAGATAATCAGCTATATCATCCCATAACACGCACACCAACATCAACATGTACCCACATACAGATAACGACCAGGAAAATCGACCATCTCTCTCACAAACCCACTTACACTTCAACGAAGAATCCAAATGGAACTTACATGTAACAAGAACCCTAAAAAGGGATTACTTGCAAGGCGATAATATCAAACCCTAAAGGTTTTCGTTTAAGCACAAACCGAACCAAAATAATAGATAAATATAGCAGGTTAAGACCAGGATAAATCTGCACAACCAATAACGAAACCCTAAAAAGGGATCATAGAAAATAGTGAGACCCTTTGTGCAGTAATAAGAACGAGTAACGATAAAAAAATAAGACCAATAGGAATCAACGATAATGGCAAACCCTAAAAAGATAGTAACCACAACTCTTAAACCGATCCCAAACCCCAAAAAATCATAATGACCTATTTAAAAAGAGAAGAAATCAGATCAGAGTAAACGAATCTATTAAAGCAGTTAGGGTTTTAACCATCTCGCCAAGATCGTCACCCAAGAATAAAAGGAGATTTCAATCAGATGTAAGATGGAAGGTGTAACCAGCCACCCTTAGAAGGATACCAAAATCGATAATCCGTATTGCATACCCATAAAGGGTAGAGAGGATGGATCGAATTGGAATTTTGGCCGGAAAAGGAAATGGGTGGCGGCCGGAAATCTCCCCTGGGGAGAGAGAGTCATGCCATAGAAGAAGATGATTTAGCCAGATCAGCAACCTTTGTATCTAGTGAACCCATGGTGGATTGAAGAGACTGTACTGAGGAGCTAAGACCCTAAATATTTGCAGTGTTGAGCATGTTGATCAGTTCAGTGAGACTGGATGAATTTTTCATGTAGACCTTAGTAGCCTCGAGCACTTTGGAGTTGAGTCATCGGGTCTTCTTTGATGATTCCACGATTTCATCCGACTTCTTCGTGAGTATCTGAAAGTACTTGAGAAACTTCGCAGTTGTCATCCACACCTGTAGGTGATCATACATGAGATCCCTGTGCTCATCAGTGTTCGCACTGGTAGCAACCACTTCAGCTTTCAGATCGGCATAACTGGCTGCGGCTTCAACATGCTGATCCCAGAGAGTATCAGTAACACTAGTGTATAGCCTCCTTGTAGCCTTTTTTATCCACATAACAAGTTGCCGTTCAGTGAGTGAAAGAGTGTTGTCATATTGCTTCAATTCATCAGATGTAGAAGAGTCTGAGGAAGCAGAGGAGTCATCATCAGCATAAAAGGGTGACTCCTCAGGCTCCTTTGGATCAGGCTAATGTTCTTGTTCTTGTTGTTGAACATCAGCGTCCATTTATTCTCAAGCAGAAAGGATTTCTTCTTCACTGTCAGCAGCAAGTTCTTCATTAGAAAATAATATGTCATTTACCTCAGCAACTGTTAGAAGATCAGTGGGGGTGATGGGTTCCGTATTAGCGGGTGGTTTTTGTCCCTCTGAGTCTTTGTCCCCCTGTGACCCCTCAGACACTGATGGGTTTTTTCCAGTGTCTTCTACGGGGTCAGGATTGGTTGTGAGTTCCATATCGGCGGGTTGTTCCTTTCCCTCCGAGTCTTTGTCCCTCGATGCTCCTTCAAGCACTGGTGGGTGTTTCCCAGTGCTATCCTTAGAAGAAGTGGCAGTGATATCCCTATCAGTGGGTTTTTCGTTTCCCCCTGAGTCTTTGGGATCAATTTTTTTTTGGGTAAAAGGGATTTTTCACCCTGGCAAAATACATTACACCAAAAAGCGTTGAAGTACAAAGGATGGGGGTGAATCCCCCATCTCAACCCAAATAGGGCGACAGAAATGCACACCATGTGCAACTTACATGGTCTTTAGGATCAATAGTTGTGCCCTCGGACAAAAGCTGTGTTTTGCGAGTGTCCTCACCAAGCTGAGTGGAAGACGCTCCCTACCCGGTAGGTTGTATGTTTCCTACGGATCTTGGGAGTAGTCTTTGGGACCAAGGGCACCGGTTGTGATGTATCGGTGTCCTTCGATGTCACCGTGGTGGATGTTGCTTGGTCTCCTTGGGTGGCTTATCGATCTGGGGCTTTCTTTGCCTTTTAGGTCAGGCTCGAAGCCTCAAGGCCCTGAGACTTGGGTTTGGTTTTAGTCCTAGTCTGAGAATTCCCCTTTCTCCTTTTGGGAGCAGGGTTTGGAGACACTGAGTCCCTCTGGTTGTTTACAGCAACCATGTGGGCCGTCAATTAAATTTTAGTGATAAAGGATGGGTCCTTTTAAAAATTTGAAGGGCTCAGGATGGCAGGTAAAGTGCCATATTTGTATTCCTGAGGATAATTGCAACACAGTAACACTTGTAAAGCGCATGAGACAAACCTAGAGTAAGAAACGTATTTTGCCCTAGTTTTGCTCAGTAGCTTGGTTACGAGATCACTGTAAATGATCTCCCCAATGTCGACATCAGTCCCAGTCATTAAGTTGTATGCCATCAGTCCCTAAAATTTCCACACCTGCTAAGGTAAATGACTACAAACCTATCTCTTGCTGTAATGTGCTTTATAAATGCATTAGCAAAATTATCTCTAATTGAATTAAAGAGGGGCTTGGTGATATTGTTAGTATTAATCAGTCGGCATTTGTTCCGGGCGTAATATCTCAGATAATATTCTTCTTACACAAGAATTAATGCGTAATTATCATCGTCCTCGTGGACCACCGAGATGTGCCTTTAAGATTGAAATCCAAAAGGCATATGATACTTTTGATTGGCGTTTTCTTCTGGTTGGTTATGGGTTTCACAATAGGATGGTTTCTTGGATCATGGCTTGCGTTACTAGTGTGTCGTACTCCATTTGTATTAATGGTGATATCTATGGGTGGTTCAGGGGTAAAAGGGGTTTACGCCAAGGTGATCCTATGTCACCTTATCTATTTAATCTTGTTATGGAAGTACTTACTCTCTTATTGCAGCAAAGGGTTGAGCAGCGGGATGATTTCCAATATCATCATCTTTGTGAAAGACAGAAGTTACTTAATCTTTGTTTTGCAGATGATCTATTTATTTTTACGCATGGAGATGTTGCCTCAGCTAGTGTGGTTATGGATGCTTTAGATGAGTTCAAGAATTTGTCGGGCCTCGTTCCTAGTATCCCAAAGAGCACGTCGTTCTTCTGTCATGTGCCAAACCAGGTTAAGTTGTCCATTTTGAACTCTTTGTCATTTAAGGAAGGTACCCTCCCTGTCAAGTACTTGGGTGTTCCCCTTATCTCGTCACGGCTGTTGTATCGGGATTGCAAAGTGCTTGTTGAAAGGGTTCATAATAGAATATCTGATTGGAAGAATAAATTTTTATCAGTGGCGGGTCGTTTACAGCTCATTATATCTGTGTTATCATCTATGCATATATAATGGGCCTATGTGTTTATACTTCCTGTCCGTGTCATCCATGATATTGAATAGCTCATGCGTGGTTTCTTATGGTGTCAGGGTGATATGAAAAAGGGTAAGGCTAAGGTGGCGTGGGAGGATATTTGTAAGCCTAAAGAAGAGGGTGGTTTGGGCATTCGTAGTCTTCATGAATTTAATGTGGCGCTTATGGAGAAACATGTTTATAGTATTTTGACTCATAAGGAATCCTTATGGGTCAAATGGATTCATGCATACAAGCTACGTGGCAGGAGTTTATAGGATCTTCCATGTACGGGTGATATGAGTTGGGGCTGAAGAAAACTACTTCTAATTCGCCCCACTATTCGGCCATTTTTCTGGTTCCATATCCGTGATGAGGGCTTTTATTTGGTTTGATAATTGGTGTTCCTTGAGCCCCCTAAGGAGTTTGCTTACTGCTAGAGATATCTCTCGGTCTGGGTTTTCGTTGAATAATTCAATTGGTGATTTGCTTATTGATGGTGCTTGGAGATGGCCTAGTGAGTGGATTGATAGGATTCCGGATTTATTGATGATTGACCCTCCGACACTTACTGATGGTATTGCCGATGAGCTGGTTTGGAGAGTACCTAATGGAGATTTCAAGCCGTTCACCATCTCTCATGTTTGGGACTCTATCCGTGTTAGTGCCAACCTGGTTCCTTGGTTTCATGTTGTGTGGTTCCCTTAGTGTATCCCTAAACATGCTTTTAATCTTTGGTTGGTCGTAAATTGCAAGCTAAAAACACAAGATAGACTGAGGCAATGGGATGTCGGTCCTGGCACTGACTTAAACCTACTTTGTTGTCTATTCTGTGATAACCAACCAGATTCTCATGCTCACCTTTTCTTTGAGTGCCCTTTTTCTTTACAGGTGTGGACGAGAGTTTGTGCTATTTGTGGAATGGATAATGTTCCTCCTAGGTTGGATGATGTTGTTTCGTACCTTATACCTCTGTCTAAAGGACGCTCAGCCTCTGGTGTTATATCTCGTCTTCTCCTTGCTGCTTCTTGCTACTTTATTTGGCGTGAACGGAATTCAAGGCTGTTTAAGAAGGGAATGAAGTCATATACTCAGGTGTTTGATGATATTGTTTCTATTGTTCGTTTGAAGATCCTTTCGTTTCGATTCACGAAGAACTCTATGCGGATTCGAATGATTTTGGATACATGGAAGTTACCTGGATCGGTGATCATTGCGGATTGTTCAACGTCTTAATGGAAGTTCTTCAATGCTTATCTATTTCGCAAAGGGAGTGCCAGGAATGGGTTGTACTATTTTTCCCTACTCCAAGGTTTTTCCTTTCGAGGTTTTTCTTGGAAAGGGTTTTTAAGGAGGCAAACTTCCTGGGTCGTCTTGCTCCCTTTGCGCGTATAGTGATTGCGGGATGCTCGCTTGTTACAAGTTTTTCTTGTTTTATGCCTGGTTAGATGATCTAATGTATAGCTAGGTTCATTGTGTTTATGTCATGTTATAAACACTAGTTATCAAGCTTTAGCTTGAGGTTAATGTATTACTTCTGCCACGTTCCATTTGTACTTAACATTTTTTTGGTTATATATTTACCGGGGTAAAACCCTTTACCCAAAAAAAACTGAATAGATTAACATGTTCAGTGGATGAATGGTTCCCGCCGAGAAGTGAACAGGATCTTCCAAGCCACTGGAAAAGAGTTCTTGGTGACTAGGGTTCTGTCCAAAACTTTTGGATCCAAACAATTTTACCCAACTCAGCCTTAACAGTGGCTGGGTCAGGGTGAGCAACATATTTTTCAGGATTATAGTTAGGCCCTGTAGATGTACAAAAGGTTTTATAGTCCAGGGTGACTAATTGTTCCCCATTTAAAATTGAGAATTTGGTGCGAAACTCCCTGAATGGTCTGAGGTCTGTCTCATCAGTTGTGGGTGTCGGGTCATAGGCCACTGCAGTTGCCCAAAACTCCCTGAGGAGGTTTTGGTACAGTATTGAAGGGGACTGAACAAAGTCCTTTTTAAGTGGGCAGTTTAGCAAAAACTTCATGATTCCCCTATATGCTAGGACATCTTGTGGGTATTCAAAGTTTCCTATAGCATTATTTGTTTTAAACTCAACATTTTCAAGACTTCCTACCCACTGAGGTGCAAACTGAAGACTTTGTGTTCTTGCCATTTCTATTGAAAGATTTTTAGGGTTTTTTTATAACGTTTTGACAAGAACAATCAAAGAAGAAAGATTCTTTTAAAGTTTGTGATAAAACTTTTGTAAGTTGTTTGCAGAGAAGATTTTTCTTAAAAACTGGTTTTAGATCGAAGAATACACAATAGTTTTCTGGGTTGAGAAAATATTTTGATAGAGTTTGGATGTACAAAACAAATTGTGTGTGTTTTGAGAGGGGTATTTATAGAGTGGTGAGAGGGTAGATTTTGCACATGTGAGGATTTGTAAAGTTTTTATTGAAAACATTTTATTTACCTCATTTAATGCGACCACTCCACTATCCGCAGTTTTCTCACGATTTTCAAGGGAACAGTTGCAGTGCACAGTAAAAGTGTATCTTGTAGAGTTGAAATATCCTAAGCATATTTGTTGTGAGGAGGGGCATTAAATGCCAAGTGGGATGAGGTAAGGTAAGAGGGGACCCATGACAGGGATGACACAGACATATATCCTATATTAAATTGGTAAGGTAAGAGGGGACCCATGACAGGGATGACACAGACATATATCCTAGGACATTAAGTAACTAAAATACTTAGAGCATTTAGTTACTCATTCAATGCTCAATATCCAATGTCAGGGACCCTGAATGAGTCTTACTCATTGTGAGAAGAAGATTTTGGGGTTTTGTTCAGGGATCAGGGACCATTTCAGAGAAAACTTGCTATTAGACATACTATGAATTGTATGTCAGGTCTGGAAGCAGTTAGATACATCAGTGATCCTACAATCCCTCTGAAATGAGTTTGATTGACTGATTTCCCAATGAGATCAGGTCCAAGGTTGTTAGAAGGGACCATTGGTGTCTTCTCTGAAGCACAGTCAGAGATCTCATATTTCTTCAAGAGATTTCTGGTATATTTCTCTTGACTGATGGTGATTCCTTTATCAGTTTTTCTGATTTGTAGTCCAAGGAAGTATGTGAGTTCACCCATCATGCTCATTTCAAATTTCTTTTTCATCAGTTTTTTGAACTGTTTGCAAAGAGTATAATTTGTTGAGCCAAAGATGATGTCATCAACATACACTTGGACTAGTATCACATCTTGTTTTGTTCTATAGATAAAGTTGTGTTAGTCCATATAGGGCTTTGTCAAGCTTGCAGACATAGTCAGGGTACTCACTACTCTCAAAGCCTAGGGGTTGCTGAACATAAACATCTTCTTTGAGTTCACCATTCATGAAGGCACTTTTCACATCCATTTGGTAAACTTTAAAGTTCATGTATGTTGCATATGCAAGGAAGATCTTGATGGCTTCCATTCTTGCAACAGGAGCAAATGTCTCATCATAGTCAATGCCTTCTTGTTAACTGTAACCTTTGGCTACAAGCCTGGCTTTGTTTTTAATGACAGTGCCGTTTTCATCAGTTTTGTTTCTGAAAACCCACTTCATTCCTATGAAAATGACATCCTGAGAACATTTGATCAAGGTCATGACCTTGTTTTATCAAACTGTTGAAGTTCTTCTTGCATAGCCTGAACCCAGCTAGGATGTTTTAGAGCTTCAGTGACACTTTTGGGTTCTATTTCTGATAGAAAATCAGCATATAAACAGTCATTGGCTGAAGCTGTTGTTAACTTAGCAGCCATGCTTCTTGTGAGCATGCCTTCATTGGGTTCACCAATGATGTTCACAAGCTCAATGTCTTGAGATCTTGTCCACTTACTTTGTGGTCTAGGATCTGAGCTTGATGAGGTCACTAGAAACTCATGAATGGGTTCAGGTGCAGGAGCCACAGAATCATTTCGATCATCTGTTGAGACACTTTGATGTTCAGGCTTAGGTTCATGAATTACAGGTTCCTGAACATTTGGTTCAGTATTACCTATCCCAGTAGGGACTGATTGATTATCAATGAATCCACTGATTGTTGGTTGAGGAACGTTGTGAGGCAAGACATAGTATGAGATATCAGCATCAGCTTGATATGAGGAATTGATTTTAGTGTTGAACTCATCAAGAGGGTATCTTGATGAGTCATCAATTCCTATTTCCTCCACTGAGGTATTGGTAAGCCTGATGCTTTCTGAACTTTCATCAAAGGTGACATGAAAGGTTTCCTCAACTTGTTGTCTTCTGGTGTTAAACACCCTGAAGGCTTTGGATATCAGTGAGTAGCCTAAGAAATATCCATCATCAGCTTTTGCATCAAATTTGCCTAAGTGATCCTTGTGATTGTGAATGAACACAGGACACCCAAACACATGAAAGTAGCATACATCAGGAAGTCTTCCTTTAAAGATCTCATATGGGGTTTTGTTGTATCTTTTGACAATGATTGACCTGTTTTGAGTGTAACATTTGTTTGTGACTTCAAATTCGTAGTGCTTTGAGAGTCTTGAGCCATTTAACATAGTTCTAGTAGCCTCACCGAGAGTTCTGTTTTCCTTTCAACTACCCCATTTTGTTCGGGGTGTATGGAGATGAAAAGTTTTGAGAAATTCCTTTTCATCACGTAAACTCTCAAGCTCTTGATTTTGATCTCGATACCATTGTCGGGATTCGATTTGTTTAATGAAGAATGTCATTACGGTTTTCAATCTTCCCGATGAATGACATTATGTTATCAGTTGCCTGACTCTTTTGGAAAGAAAGTATACCCAAGTGTATCTTGAGAAATCATCAACAATGACAAGTGTATACTTCTCATGCTGGATTGATCTTGGACTGACAGGTCCAAAGAGATCCATATGTAGGAGGTGAAGGCAGCTTTTGATGGAGACATTTTGTTTTGTTTTGAATGATGCTCTGTGATGTTTGCCTTTTTCACAGGCTGAGCATGGTTTGTCTTTTGCAAAAACCAGTGAGGGTAAACCAAGGACTTTGTTTTGTTTTGCCAAGTTGATTATATTTTTGAAGTTTAAGTGAGAGAGTCACTTGTGCCACAGCCAGTTGATAGTTTCAGTGGCTTTAGCAAACAGGCAAGTTCCATTCTGAGAGAGAGTTGACATGTCTAACACATATACATCATCTCTCCTAGGAGCTATAAGAACAACTTCTTTGTTGGCATTGAAAATAGTACCTTGTTTATCATTGAACTGCACTATGTATTTTGCATCACACAACTGACTGACACTGATAAGATTGTACTTTAGACCATTGACATAGGCTATTCTAGAGTAAACTATTCCATTGCAGTTTACTGAACCATAACCTTCAGTGGGACATGATGAGTTAGCACCAAATAATACCTTGGGTCCTGGTTCCTTTACATACTTTTGTAAATACTCCTTTACACTAGTCATGCTTCTTGAACATCCACTATCTAGATGCCAAATAAGCTCCTTGGCGTATCACTGCACAAATAGTAAACTGAATTAGTTTCTCTTGCTGACCCACTTACTAGTGGGCAATCTGATGGTCTATTTGAACTTAGCAATTGATTCATGGTCAGTGCTTGAGTGAAGTGTGCTACCACAGGTTTTGCATTTGCTAACTGAGGAAGACTCAGTGAAGCGGGGTTGTTTTAAATTGCCTAGATGACTCTATCATGCTGAGATGTCTCATGAGCTGGATTTCCACATATATCACAGCAAGAGTTCATGAGACAGTCGTTAGGAAGATGATCATTAAAGCCACAATGTGGGCAAGGAGGAAGAGGTTTAGCTTTAGGTCTTTGACCCAGCTTTGAGGATGAAATATACTGAGGACCAGAATTGGTATGAGTTGCTTCACTGAATGAACTTACATACTGTAAGTGGTCAGAAGTTATGCGATCTTCTTTTTTACAGATCATGCAAAAAAGGATTTTGTAGCAATTATCAGTAGTATGGCTGGTATAATGGCACATATCACACTTCTGCTTGAGCTTGGTGTTTGACTTTGACTTTGAGGAACTAGAGGAGGTTGAATTTGGTTCCTTGATTATTGAATTGTACTAGAGTAAGCTCAGAGCTAGGTGCAACACCCTGAAGAGGTTTCACTGGTGGAAGCGGTGCTTCAGATTCAGCTTCAGACTCAGTGATGTGTTCAGTACTACTGGGTACATCAGGGAGTCCAAGCATACTCTTGAGAGCTTAACTTTCAGGCTCAAGAATCCTTCCAAAATCAAAATTTGGAAGCTTACTCTCAGGGTTTACCCTTTGAACCAATCATTGGGTTTAGGCATTAACTCCTTTTTGGAGAGCATACTAGCAGACACGAATGGTTTTGGGCTTTGGTCTTCACTGAGAGAATCAGTGAGATGATCTTCACCTAGGATTCTCTTTTTGCCATCGGGGCTTGAGCAAAGGTCAAAGACTCTGGGATTCTTAGCAGTCCAACTTTCAATGATATCTTTTTCCTTTTTAAGTTCTTCTTGACGAGCCTGATTTCTTTTAACTAATTTAGTGTTTTGAATTTGCAGTGTAGTAGCCTCAAGCTTGGCTTGTTTTAAAAGAAGCAGTTCATCCCTATACTTGTTTAATTCAAAACTTAACTTGTTGTATTTAGAAAAAAAATTTAATCTTTACTCCTCTACAAACTTAAGGTCAACATTGATATAGTTCATAAAGGACTGCCAATCAGAATTATCATCCATAGAAAGTAAAATGTTTACCTTCTTCATTGTGATATTGACCCATTCACCATTCCTAGCATGATTCTTCCCAACGGCTAGCTTGTCTTTTTTTTGGGTAAAGGGTTTACCCGGTAAATATTATTACGCCATTCGAGTCATCTTTAGAAGGCTGCTCTAACGAAGCAGTATCCAAAGTACGAGGAGTATCAATGGCATTCTTCTTATTGGCAGGTTTAGAAATAGGTTTATACACAACACTAGGCTTTGGTTTGAAAGACCTAGGCTTCGGTTGGCTTTAGCTTCCTTATTTCCAACCTTATCCGAGTGAACTCCCCGATTAGCACCAATATCCTGTTTAGTCGAACCCGAACCACAAGTAGCCTGATGTCTCCTAAGAGGGCAAGAATCGTCCTCATGGTTAAAAACATTACATTTAGAACATTGAGATGGCCACCATTCATATTGAACTTCAAGAACTTCCATATAATGACCCTTACCCATAGGCAAAGGTATAGAAACGTCAATTGATTCCAAAACAGCCTTCTCAGCAGATAATTCAATTAGAACATGTGCATAAGAATAACGACCCCACGGATTACGACACATAGCACTAGTACCTTCATCCATTCTTATAACACGCAAAAGCTGTTGAGCAATCAAACCAACACCGACTTCAGAGTACGCAATAGCAGGTACATTATGAATTATAACCCATACCGGTACTTTAGTAATCTTCTCCCTCTCCAACCTTGAATTAGGAACCCAAGTCTTCAAGAACATAGGATTCGATTTAATAAACCAAGGACCACCCTCAAGCACCCTATTCATACCCGCTTGAGTCTTAAATTTGAAAAGAAAGAAATCACTACGCATCATTGCACACTCTTTTGAGAGAGCCATCAGTGCACTGACTTGCACCATTTCATCATCTAAGGAGACTGGCTCTTGTTTTTCCCTTGCACAGATTTAACATTGTTTGTTGTTTCTGAGGGAGTGGCCTCAAGAAGTGCTAGTTTAGCCTTGGCTTTCCTATACTTAGCTTCAAAATCGATAGATTTGTTTTGGTCAGACTTGTTTTGAAAATTTTAATGAGACTGATAGACTTTTGGTTGAAATTTGCTAAAGCCCAAGGGCTGATTTGACCCTGAGGGTTTGTAAGAGGGTTCAGAAATTGTTTTTGAAAAACAGTCTTTGGCATAATGACCTCTTGTGTGACACTTGAAACATTCAGTGTCCTCATTAGCTTTAGCATTTGAAAAACTTTTGTTTCTTCATATAAACCTTTTAGAGTTAGCAAGGGTGCCCTTTCCTGAAACTCATTTTTTAAGTCATTCAGGTACTCCTCGCTTGTTCTTTCATCAGCCTCATCGTCTGAATTTTCCTGAAAATCTTGAACCACGCTGTTAGAATAAAAAGAAGTTAATACTGGTGTTGAAGTGACCGTTAGGGACTTCTTGACTTCCCGAGACTTTTTCATGTCAGGGTATCGTCTGTTGATGAGGTTTTCCTCATAGACAAATTTCCCATAAATTTCAAGAAGTTCAAGATTCTGAATATGATTAGCATTCCTAAGTCCCTGAGAGAAATTCAGCCACTTCTCAGGGAGACTATTGACAAAACCAACATTGATTTCATGTTTGGACAACTTTACACCATCATTTGACAATTCAGTTAACAAAGTTTTAAACTGGGTGTAAGTTTGAGAGAGAGTTTCTGAGTCTTTAGCCTTGAAGGTATTGTACTCAAGTTTTAAGTCCATACTTATGTTTTCCTTGGTATCTGATGGACCTTCATAGCTGTGGACTAGGTCATTCCAGGTTTGTTTAGCTATACTACAGCCAATGACAGACTCCATAACATCATCAGGAAGACATGATATGATGATGCTTTTGAGCCTTTGGTCCTATTTGACCACTCTTCTCTCATCCTGAGTCCACTGAGCTTCAGGTTTAGGTAAACCTTCAGTAGTCTTTGTGATAAATGGACCTTCATTAATGCACTTAATGTAGTAAGGTTCCATCCCAGTCAAATAGCAAAGCATTCGCCATTTTCTTTTTCTTTTTTTTGGTAAAGGGGAGTAATCCTGCACCCTTGTAAAGTATATTAACCAAACAAATTAAAGTACAACGGATGAGAGTGAGTCCCTCATCTCGGTCCCTTAGGACACTAACAGACTTTCATATAAGAATGACACACCATTCTTATAACTTACAACATGAACCTACCGATAATGAAAAAAGTAAGAAAAACATTACAATACTACTCAAGGACGTACTTGAGCCTTCTAAATCACTATAGCAGTCCATCTACTTCCATGAAGAATCCTCCAACTTGCCCAATCAAATCCATTTGCTACTTCTATTAGTATTATGCACGAAGCATAATCTAATAACCTAATAAGAGTGCGATACCTAGCAAATCAAATTTGACAACATAAACAAGGGTATAAATGACCCTACTTCCAGCATATGACATCTTGAACATGTAATCTTCCATAGACAGCTGCAATCCATCTCCCATTGGCGTACTAACCAGCTGAAAAGAAGTTAATCATCCAAGAATATAGTGATCCATACATGAATCAACAAAGTCATAGCAAATCAGAATTGCAAATCAATCCGAAAGAAACCTTGACCCATTCTCCAACCAATCTGAGTGAAATTCATGAAGATAATAGAGGCACAAAGTTTCACAAACCATGAATTAGACCAAGCTGCACTTAAGACAAATGGAAAATAGGAATCCACCAACACGCAGCTGATCCAATCTACACCTAGTAGGGAAAACGATCCCCTAACACCCACATCATCATGCCATACAGATTCACAGCTGCATCAAGCAACAACATCCATCACAATATGACATGATATAACACACCATGCAAGTCGATATGAACAACCTGCCATAGACACAACTAGGGTTTATCAACCCTAACATCCAATAACCACAAAAAACGATCACAAGACCATCAATAAACGAAACCCAAATAATTAAGGATGCGTTATCTTCATAGATCAGTCCCAAAAACGCCTTAGCAAAGAAGAATATGCAGGTACGTATGTGAATCAAGGCAGAATCAACACCTAATCTTGTGAAAGTAACACGAATTAGGGTTTTTGAACAAGTTTTTTTTTTTTTGGTAAAAGTGTTAATTCACCCCGGTAAAATTCATTACTCCAAAAACGTTGAGGTACATAGGATGAGGGTGATATCCCTCACCTCAGTCCCTTAGGACACTTACAGACTCGAATATAAGAATGACACACCATTCTTATAACTTACAATAAAATGAAACTACCAATAATGACCAAAGTACATAAAACATGACAATACTACTCAAGAAAAACACTTGAGCCTTCTATATCACTATGGCGGTCCACCTTAACTTCCATGAAGAATCCACGTATAAACATCCATGCGATCTTCAACATAAAATATGTTTGTAGTAGCAAACACTACAAACAAATCCTCCAACATCGCCATAACAACCGTAAGATAGAAACATATGTACCCAAGGTGCATGGCATCATGTGAATGGGGTTTTGAACAAGAGTCCCCACAAACTTAACTTCCATCAATACCAAGACCAATCCATGTGCATCTTCTATTAGTTTTATGCAAAATGCATAATCTAATAACCTAATACGAGTGGAAGCCGTTGCAAATCGGATCTGAAAATAATCATGGTCTAATCGAACATGCCATGATCACCCTTTCAAAACAGCCATGTAGAATCAAGAACAACATGAATAAGGGCACCATGCAACGAACCAAGGGTTAATAACCCTAACCAGCAGATCGAATGAGCACCAAAACAAGACCTGATCCAACTGATATGATAAACAAGAACACGTGTAGGATCAAGTCACACCAATCGATCAATAGGGTTTAATAAAGAACCCTAAAAAAATACTAACATCCAAGAGTTTTCAAACCCTAACCACCAGCAATCGATCACAGATCCAAACAATGAACAATAGGACCAGATCTTGTGAATCAAAACAGCAACATCTTCACTCTCTCAACCCATAAACACGGCGTATACCACATTCCTAAAACAACCACGATCATCAGATCGACATTCATGAATAAATGGATTGATTAAATCCAACTTGCATAACAAAAAAATATCCATGAACGAGCAGCAAAACCAATCACCAGACAGAAGTAATCAAAACCGAATAATATAAAACCCTAACAAAGAGTTTCGTTCCAGAAAAAGCCCTAAAATCGCAAAAAAACGAATAGGGATCAGGTTTGATTACCATATCGTATCTATACAACTGGATCGATTTAATAAGGGTATTAAACCGACATGAATGAAACCCATAAAATAGAATACGATTGACTAAATACCACAAACCCTAAATCGATTCAAAGAACAAAATTAGGGTTTCGGCAAACCATAAATAACCACACAACACTCCTTATGCGAATACAACCCACAAACGATTGAATACAATCAAAACAATCAGAGATTGGTTGATGTAGAGAGGCGTTATAGGATTGATGGTGAATAAAAATAAGAAGTGGCGGCTGTAAAAAAAATAGGAAACTATTTAATGAATATTCAATAAAGAACCGACTCCAATCCCTAACAAATCAAATCAGAATGTTTTGTCAATTAATGCAATGAAGAATTAAAGGAGAAAACGTGAAGAATTTTGGCCGGATTTTGTTAGGGATATGGCAGCCGGAAATCGCCCCTAGAGAGAGAAGTTTAGGGTTTAGCTTACTGTTCGATTATATTATTTTTTGAACAAGTTACCCACAAACTTAACTTCCAATATCGAGCAGCTACTCCAGCAAGATAAAACATCCAGCAACATAGCATACTCATCATAAAGCTTAACGACCCTAATCCCAACAATGCCATCATTCCATAGAACATGAGATTAATAACGATCAGTACATGACAAACGAGGCAACATAGGATCGTGAAACCCTAACTGACGCCACGACTTCAAAAACATAGGGTTAAACCCTAACTTCAAGCAGCAACACTCACTCTCCAATCCACCTTTAACCCACGTACTATCCACTTACAACAGCAACCAAGCGCACATGAAATAATAAAAAAACCCGTAAAACGGGTTACTTCCAACCAGTATATACCAAACCCAGATCGAGTTTGGATTCTTCAATGAGCACCAGAAAACAGCCATCAATCACGCACTTAATACAAAACCCTAGATAGATAACGTATAGATTCGAATCCTTTAACCAAGAAACTTGATTAAAATATGCGTGCAGATGATAGGCAATCGATCTATAAGTAATAGAAGCCATGAACCGACTTACATAACATCACAACATAGGAGATCGACAAAGAAACCCTAAAGGCTGTTATATCCCAAAAAAACATGACTCAATAGCAAAGATCTGATGAGTACCGATTAAGAGATGTTGGGATAGAAACATAGAAAAATCAATCATGATATATAAACATAAAGCATACAGCACGCCCCCTCTATGAATAAAAACACCCCTAACCCATGTATTGCATACCTAAGAACAATAAAGATCATTCAGAGGTAGAGAGGACATAGGATAAGGGTTAGTTTTTTGGCCGGAATAATGGTGAGAGGGGGCGGCCTGATTTCTCCATCGGAGATAGTCCCTTTTCGTTTGTTAAATTTGCCAACTTCTAGTCGAGGGGCAACAACAGCATAGGCTATCGACAAGTCGGGGCACATCACTTTTAGCCATTTGGATCCTGATTTAAAAACATTTTTGAGCGGCTTAAAAAGGGTTTTATAATCAGCCTGCTCTGATGCCACTTGTTGTTCTCGTTTCACAGTTAATTTAAAAATAATTAAAACAACTAATTGTGAACAATGACTAAAGTAATGCAAGTAAAAACACACTGAGTAATTTTCAACGTTTATATTCTTTATTAAAATGAATAAAAAAAGAATACATTACCCAAGTACTTGCGGAATAGTACTTGGGATTGAAATGACAAGTATGGTATGACTCCTCACTAAGCTTAGGCTAAGTCTAAGCACAACCACTGAGCTATTTCAGGGCCTTAGTTGTATTTGGAGGAGTGAAAGATTGCTTGTGTGTGTGTTTTACAATTAATGCACAAGCTTAAATCTTTCACTCCAACTCTTATGCTATTTATACAAGTATGGCTTTTAACTCTATCCTAGAGGACAAACTGACAGGTTACAGAAGACAAAAAAATGATGTATTTTGTCTTTGTTTACAATGGCTATTTAGAGTAAGTGACAAGGTTGCTTTCTTCTTGTCGTTGATGACACCGAGCACGATAGTTAGCGATTCTGTGGAAAGTTTGACTTTGGTTGATAAGGACTTCGCCTTATCTGCTCAAACTTATCCCGCCTTGTCCCGCCATTCTTCGCCTTCTCACCTTTCACCAGTATCTTGATGATTGTCTTGATGGTAGTAGTTGGTGACGAGTTTCGGATTCAGTGAGTTATTGACATCACTCACTGAATCCACCATCTTCTTCTTGACTCAGTCTTCACCCCTTAAGTTCCGCCTTACTGAGTGGAGAGACTTCTTCTTTGTCTCTTAGTGAGTATCCCAAAGACAGCTCACTGAGTGGTTATGCACTCAGTAACTTGTTAGTGTTTAAGGATCTAAACACTTAGGGTATTTTCTATTCAAATCTTAGAATTAAGGGGTTTGGGTATTCATAGAACCCAACAATGATGTTTGTGATTCGGTGATAGTATGAATCTAATGACTCCCCTGAATCAATCAAGAACGTTTCATAAGATAGGTAAAGTTACAATACCTGAATAGTTTTATATACATACCCCTAAAATTCTCTCCCCATGGGGGCGATATCCGGCCACCCCTTCCGATCCCTTAACCACCATGTAAATCGCCTCTCTATCATTCTCTGAATGATATGCAATCGTTTTGATGGTAGTTATTATCTGGGTAGGGTGTGTGTCATATTTAAGCATTACATATTGATATCGTCTCTATTTTTGTGGTTGAAACCCCAACCAATAGGTACTATAATTCGCCTACCTTGGATGTTTTATGGGATCCGCTTTTGGGGTTTCGACTTTCAATCGTCCCCATTATAACCGATACTACATACTATGGGTCGATTTGTTGATTGGTTTGTGCGATTAACGAATATAAAACCTTTTTTAGGTTTTTATCTACTTCGATTCTGGTAAGTAAACCCTTCTAGGGTTTGGCTTAGCGATCGCTGAAAGTTACCCTTGTTAGGGTTTTGTTTGATACATGCAAGTTCTATCCGAGGTTTGTCGTGTAAGTGGGTTTGGAGAGAGTGGTAAGTCAAGTTTTTAGGGGTCTTGTTCAAAACCCTAACCATCACAGATTTACATTCATTCATACTATTGGGTCTGTGATCGGAGGTTGGAACTGGGTTGCGAATAGGGTTTGTAAACCCTTTGGTTTATCTAACTCTATTTGGCCTTGTTCTATTACCTGTTCGTTGATCATTCCGGGTGGATTGCTGAAGTGTTCTTATTTTTTGGGATGCTATACGAATATATTGGAAGTTAGGGTTTTGAAATACCCTATTATTGAGTGTGTACTGATATACTTTTTCATTGCTACCATGGGTGACAATCATGGGAGCGCAAATGAGTATGTTGATGGGACGTTAGGGTTTGTTTACCCTATTTATGTTCTCTTTACTGGTCTTCATGCTACCTAGGTGATGATTGGTTTTGTGATGAGTTGTTCGCTATTAGTATATCAGAATTTCTAGAATCGTTTCATGATTAGTGGTATGCTATACTAGCGATTTGGTTTGCCTATTCGTGGGCATTGTGCGTGGCTGCTTAACCTGATCATGTAAGCCATGTCTGTTATTTCTGTAAGTTAGGGTTTCTAAACCTTATTTTTCGTCTATGATTGATTAAGATACACAGGGTTTCATTCTTAGCTAGAATTTTACTCCATTAAAACTTTTAGCAGATGATGTATTGGATCAAGTTGTAGTATTGGTTTGGTCATTTTTGATCAATGGAAGTTTGGTGTAGTTGTTTGGTGTGGATTGGAGCTGCTCTAGTTCTACCATTGGATAAAGCTGCATCGTTGATAAGTATGGACATCTATGACGACTTTGGAGAATCAAGTGTTTTTGTCTTGAGTATTTTATTTGTAAACTTATAGTCGTTGTAGTTTAATGTTCATTTATTTGTTATAAGAGTGGTGTGTCACTCTTATATAGTGGTTATTTGTTAGTGTCCTACGGGACTTTTGTGTTTGTAAGTGCCTATGTAACGGGCTGTGATATGGGACTAACCCATATCCGTTGTACTTAAACGTTTTTTGGTTAATTTATTTACCAGGGTGCAGGATTACTCCCCTTTACCCAAAAAAAGATAGGTAAAGTTTAGATTCCATGTCTTCTTGATTGAGTTCATTGCCTTCCATTAAGAGATGAACATATTCTTTTTTTTTTGGGTAAAGGGGTTTACCCCGGTAAATATATAACCAAAAAATAATGTTAAGTACAAATGGAATGTGGTTGAAGTACCACATTAACCTCAAGCGAAGAGCTTGATAAAACTAGAGTTTATGACATGCCATAAACACAAATAACCTAGCTATATTACATCAACAAACTAGGCATAAACAAGTAAAAAGACTTGTAACAAGCGAGCATCCCGCATCCAGCCACTCCACGAAGGGAGCAAGTTAACCCAGGAAGTTTGCCTCCTTAAAAACCCTTTCCAAGAAAAACCCAAAAGGAAAAACCTTGGAGTAGGGAAAAAGAGTACAACCCTTACCCGGCACTCCCTTCGTGTGAAATACATATACTTGGAATCTTCCATTTATCTAGAATCAAACGAGACCTCGAGGTTAACTTCTTGAACTTGAAAGTAACCAGCTTCAATCGAATAGTAGAGACAATAGTGGTAACCACTTCAGCAACAGAAGACTTCTTACGCTTGAACAACCTAGAATTGCGCTCCATCCAAACGAAGTAAGTAGTAGCAGAAAGTAACAATCGAGAAATGATACTACTAACTGACCGTCCCTTAGATAAAGGAATAAGAAATGTAACAGCACTCTCTAACGAAGGTGGGACCGCGTCCATACCAGATAAACTCCGAACCTGAAACCAAACCTGCATAGAAAATTGGCACTCAAAAAATAAATGAGAATGAGAATCCGGAACCAATTCACAAAGCGGGCATCTAAGCAAAGGCAAATCAACGTTAGGGCCAACATCCCATTGTCGCATCCTATCCTGAGTCTTTAGCTTCTGCTTAATAGCGAGCCACAAATGTATAGCATGCCTTGGAATACAATGAGAGAACCAAGGAACATTACACCATTCAACCAAATCAGCCCTAAGCCGCAGAGATTCCCATGCACCCAAGACTGAAAAACAACTTAAATTGCCATCCAGGTTACGCCATAATAATCCATCATCAGTATCATTAAGAGTAGGAACCGGGAGCGACTAACAATGGAAATCGAGATAGCTAATCAAGTGGCCATCGCCAAACATCAAGAGTAATCAAATCATAAACCGAGTCGATAAATTAAACCCCGCGTGCAATATCTCTAGCAGTAAGTAAATTACGAATCGGGCTTAACTGACACCACATATCAAACCAAACCGAAGTGTCCTTCCCATTATTAATCTTATGCCAGATAAAAGAACGAACCTTGGGTCTAATGGCAAGAAGCTTGCGCCAACCCCAACTAACATCCCCCAAACAAGGGACATCCCAAAAACTTCTCCCATGAAGTTTATATGAATGGATCCATTGCACCCAAAGCGACTCTTTATGTGTCAAAATACTCCAAATGTGAGTAGTCATGAGAGCAATGTTAAAATCCTCCAAACGTCGAATACCAAGGCCACCTTCCTTCTTTGGCTTACAAATAGATTCCCAAGCAACCTTAGCCTTTCCCCTTTTCATTTCTCCTTGACACCAAAGGAAACCCCTCATAAGCTGCTCTAACTCATGTATAATACGAGTAGGAAGGATAAAACCAAGCCCAATATAAATGCATCAAGATAAGACAGACTCACCAACTCAAGCCTACCCAAGAGATAAAAACTTATTACGCCAATCATTCACACGACCTTCCAATTTTTCAACAAGCACCTTGCAATCCCTATAAAGAAGTCTTGATGATATAAGGGGACCCCAAGGTACCGGACAGGAGAGAACCCTCAAGAAATGGCATAGATCGGAGAATAGCGACTTTAATAGCATTAGGAACATTACAAAGAAAGTCAGACTTTTAGGGATACTGGGACAAGACCAAAAGTTCTTGAAATCCTCCAAAGCCCTGCATGATGACATTAACAGACTCGATGGCCTCTAGCAAACAAGAAGAGGTCATCCGCAAAACAAAGGTTAAAAATTCTGTTGCTCGCACAAATGATGAAACCGAAAATCTACAAAGATTCAAAACCTTTTTCTCGCAATATAAGAGTTAGCACTTCCATAACCAACAGAACAAGTATGGAGATAACGGGTCACCTTGTCTAAGGCCCCGCTTACCTTTAAACCAGCCATGAAGATCACCATTAACACATATGGAATACGATGTAGATGAGATACATACCATGATCCAATCAACCATTTTGGAGTGAAAACCAAATCCAATCAGAATAGCCCTAAGAAAAGTCCAATCAACCGTATCATATGCCTTTCGAATATCAACCTTAAACGCACATCTAGGAGGACCTCTCCTCTATGATAATTCCGCATAAGCTCTTGGGTAAGTAAAATATTATCGAAATACGACGACTGTGAACAAATGCGCATTGATTAATACTAACCAACCGACCAAGGCCTTCTTTAATACGATTAGCAAGAATTTTGCTAATGCATTTATACATGACATTACAGCAAGAAATAGGCCTATAATCATTAATCTTAGACGGGTAGACACTTTAGGAATCAAAGATATAATGGTATGATTAATCTCCTTGAGAAGCTTACCATTAATGAAAAAATCACAAACAATAGTCCTTACCTCAGCACCCACAATATCCCATGCTTTCTTAAAGAAAGCAGCCGTGTAACCATCGGGACCGTGAGCTTTATCATCCCCATAGAAAATATAGCATCCTTAATCTCCGCATCCGTAACATGACGAACCATCGAACCACCAATTGAGGAGGAAGAACATTAGAGAATATACCATAATCATCAAAAGAGTACAATTTCCTTCCATACCAAGAAACTGCTCATAGTGAGCAACAAAAGCACTGCAACTCGACACCCTCAGACAAGACATTGTTTGCATCTCTAACCAATTCAATTCGATTACGGCACATTTGCTTTTAACAATATTGTGAAAATAGGCAGATTAGAATCACCGCATGAAGCCATTGAACTTTAGATTTACGCTTTAAAACCGTTCTTCATCTAACGTAGCCTCCTTGTAAGCAAGAAGATAATGAGCATGTTCATCCCAGAATCAATTAGATGGATCTGTATCAATAGCCTTTTGGACCTCATCCAACTCCTTCCGAATCCTAACCACCCGCTCATGAAGATTACCTTGGCTATGCAAAAGCTTTCGAAAAGGAGATTTCAGCCCCTTTAAACGTTGAACCACACGATACATAGCACAACCATGAACATTAAGATTCCATCCCGCAGTAACCGTATCGCTAAACCCATCTTTATGAACCAAGAAGTTAGAAAATTTGAACGGCTTAGGCTTAGGCTTAGTAACCTGGGGAATACGCAGAATACACGGAGAATGATCAGAGATACGATAAGGTTGGAATATAGCAAACGAACCTGGAAACAAGTCACCAAACTTCATATTGCCCATCACCCTATCAATTTTCTTCAAAGTACCCAATGAGCCTCTTGGTTTCTGGTTCCAAGTAAAGTGAAGACCAGTACAATTAATATCCTCAACCTCTATTTTCATAACACAATCTTTAAATTCACGCATAGCAATGTCAGGAGCATAACTACCACGTGAATGATCCTCCAATTTGAGAGCCGCATTAAAATCTCCCAACAAAACCCAAGGCCTAGTACGCATAAATCCAGCATGGAAAACAAGATTGGACCAAAGGGCACACCGATGAACATAATAATTATCTGCATATACAAAAGAACAGAAAAAGGTTTTGCTGTCCACCCGAGTATTAACCTGAACATGCATAACCTGGTTAGTTTGAGACATAATCATAACATCAACAATATCATCATCCCAACCAAGAATAATTCGGGACCCCTTATCACATAAACTACCATTTGATGTCCACTTCCACCTACGACAAACATTACGACATGTATCATACGCCACCGATGCATCAACATGAGATTCCAAGATAGCACATACACTAAGATTATTATCATTAACCACCTGTTTAACCTCTTTTTGTTTAGGGGAATGGTTCAAACCCCTTATATTCCAAGAGGCGATACTAAACATCAGGGACATTCAGAACATGAGTGCTTGCCCCCGATTTGTCAAACAAATTACCAGTTTCATCATAAACATTATCAACCTCATCATCATCCTCCAAACCCTTAGTCTCATCACCATCATCATAAGTAGCCAAAGAACCAAACGGGTTATATAAGGAGCCAGAATTGGATTACTTACCATTTGTGAATCATGAGCAGGTTGACTATCCTTGGTAGCCACATCAGTAGGGTCATTAGATGTAGATTTATTAGGTGAAACAATATTACCTACCTGAGTAAGTATAGGACCCGTACTAGTACTAGCAACTCCTTGAGAGGGTTTGCTAGTGGAAGGAGTATTAACAGCTTTGGGTCTATACTGCATGTTTTTACCAACTGGAACCCCGTTAAAAACCGTACCACTTTTATTATCCTTAGCATTCTTCTTAGCTTTACCCTTTTTCCCAACTAGTTGAAACCCATCATTCCTATCCTCCACAACCGGTTCAGTCACAATTTTCTTAGGACAAGAATCAACAAAGTGGCCAAAAATCAAACAAACATCGCACCTAGGAGGTTTTCACTCATATTCCACCCTAATAGTTTCAGTAGAAAACCCAGGTCGATCCAAATATGGTACACCAATAGTAATAGATTCCTTTAGGGGGGCATGAGAGTCAATTTCAATTAAGCAAATGGCAAAACTACTCCTACCCCAAGATTCAACACACATAGAGTGTACCAATATGTGTTGCAATAATACTAATACCATCTTCAGAAAATACCTGTAACGGAACATCATGAAGTTTAACCCATACCGGAATGCGAGTTAACTCCTCTTTCGTCAAACTAGTACTCATGGTCCACTTTTTAAGAATAATAGGACTATTCTTAATCATCCACGGACCTCCTTCCAGAACAGCCTCCAAACCAACCTGAGAATCAAACTTAAAGAAAAAGAAGCCTTTTGCATTCATCATGATCCGTTTTAAACCATACTTAGCCCAGTTGTTACGTGCAAAATACTCAACCACAAGAAATGCAATACGCTTGCCAATGAAGTATCCATACAAGGTATTATCAAATTTAGAACTAATATTTTGTACTACCTTAAGGGGAATGGACACGTCAACACCATTAAACAGATTATCAACTTGTAATGGACGAAAGTTAGATTTACCTTTAATGTTTGTCGATTCGCACCATTAGTAGCACCAACATAAGACTTAGTTGGTACATTAACCTCCGATTTTGACAGCCTAGTGCGTGAGATTCATCCACAATTGGCGAAGGACCACTTGTTCGAACCCCATGCATACGTCCACCTTGACTACCAACACCCATGTTATCACCAGAAGGTAGATTTGCATTGTTGTCCATATCCATACCACCATGCTCGCTATCTAACCCCGAAACAGGAAGATTAGTACGTTTAGATGCAAGATGAACCTCAAGCGATGGATATTCTTGTGAGCTTAACGTCGACTTGCCACCAACAGTACCCATGTCCCAAAACGAAGTACCATCAAGATTTATGCCCATTCCACTCGTATTACCAGCTTCCAACGGCGTGAATATGATAGAATCATTAATCATGTCATTTTCAGCACCCAAAACAGGCATAGAAACAGCATTGAGACTTGAATCGTTAGTGTGCTTAAGATTAGGGTTTAGTAAAACCCTAACCGGCCTCCTAGGCTGAATCATTTCACCCATATTCGCAGCTTCTAAATCTTTAAACCGTTGCATTCTAGCCTTTAATGCCTCCACATCCACATTCCCAACACCTTTGTTCTCCATAGTAAGCAAAGAAACATATTAGAAAACCTAAACAACGAAAACCAAGCGACCAAACTATAAACCCTAAACAAACCGACAACAAAAGAAACCAGAAGAGCAACCGTCAATCTTCAAAACGAGAGCCTTAGACAAGGCTAAGGCATGAATAACAGCTCAAATAATCTAACCGAACCCCATGAAGATAATCGCAGATTAGTATAAAGGAAAATCAGAATCAACGAAACCCTAATATGAAAAAACGACCTCCAACCAAACCCTTATAATCAGTAATCGTAATAACCTGTAATAATTACACAATAGACGAATGTAATTGGTAACTAAGAGCAGATTAAAACAAGAAGAGATTAAAGAAGATCAGATTGTAAATCGTAAGGTAAAAAATTTAGGGTATCGCATGTTTCTCTAGAGAAAAATCGTTTTTAGGTTATTAGAGGAGCATCAACACTTCGAAGAATCGGATTAGGTAATCCTAGAAGAATAAATTCCATTGCGATCTCATCAGCTTCAAAGTGAAGTTGTTGTTCTGCAGTTAGTTGACTCTCAAGGACAGTGGAAGTAGTGTCAAGTCTTGGTAGATTAGGCTTTGGATCACCCTGAATTGTCACAGTTGGCATTTGAAAAGGACCTTCAAGGATGACCTTCTTCAAATATTTTCCATGAGGTTTCTTAAGGTCGAGGAACCTAAAGTACTGACTGACCCATTGAACATAGTTTTCGGGAGTGAGCGTTGGAGGGTCTATCAAGAGATCCAGTTTCATGAATTGATTGTTGACTGGTGATAGCCTCACACATCTTTGCAAACCAACGTGGTTCCTTCTGTGGAATGTTAGTAGATGATTGCATAGCATATTGAGGTGGAAACCGTTATTGTTGCTGAGGGTATTGTTGTTGAGAGAATTGTTGTAGTTATGGTTGTGCAAATGATTGTTGTTGTTGATAAACTTGTTGTTGCGGTTGTTGAGAGAATTGTTGTTGAGGATATTGTTGTTCCTGAGGATATTGGTGAGGAAAGTAGTTGAAATACGGTGGTTGAGACATATTTAAACTTGTGTTGTTGATGGATCTTTGTAGATGATTGAAACGTGAGTTGTTGAAATTTGGTCTTATTCGTAAACTCCTTAGTCGTAAAGATGATGGTGCTTACTGGTAAACTGCTTCTTAGTCGTAAACTGCCTCTTACTCGTAAAGTGATCTTACTTGTAAACTAATGTGGCTTATACGCCAATAACGACAAGACGCTAACCCTAAAATCCTTTGGAGACAATGGCGATCTTGTACCCCCACCTCCTTCGTTTATCCTATTGCAACTTTGATCCAATCCCCTATAATGTTACAACTTTACTGAATTAATCTTTGTATTACATTCGTCTAGTTGTATTTTTATTAGGGGGCCGTTTGATTTTGCGATTAGGGTTTGCGATTGATTAGGGTTCGCTTGTCTGATTTCATTGATTTTAATTCTTCTAATCGTTCATTGATTATCAGTATTCAATATGTGAGAGATTTTATGTCTTGTGGAGTTACAAAACCCTCCTTCAGTATTTATGGGGTGGATTCATCTAAGCCTATGGAGAACAAAGGTTCGAAAGGTTCTTCCAAAGCTGCAGATGGTGTTAAGGGTTCAGGTTTGTTGGGTGACGCACCTATTCTTAAGTCGATTCTGAAAAAAGCACATCGAGTCGTTCCTCCAACGAACCCTAACCCTATTCTTGTGGAGAAAGTTGCGTTTTCTGATTGTGTATCTGGTATGAATCCGTTAACCACTGTTACTGTTGAGGATAGTTTGCATGAAAAGAGTGATATTGCTGCTCATGATATTGTTGGTCCTGGTCACGACGAGGGGAATATTTTCATGGCGAATGCGTGTCAAACGAATATGAATGGGGCTGCCACTATTCCTACAGGTACGTCTCATGGGTTAAATGTGCATGTTGAGTCTGATCATGATAATGTTAGCCAAGGACCTACTGTTGGGGATGTTTGCATGGCGAATGCATGTGATTTGAACAAAGGTGGGGCTGTTTTTAGCTCTACACCTACTGATACTCTTATTCGCCCTAATAGTCAAGTGCATAATGCCCATTCATGAAGTAATATTAATGAGAGTTCTAAGTCTTCATACGCATCTATATTTAAATCCCGTAGTGCACATAAGGTTGTTAATCTTGTTGAAATGCATAATGAGGATTGTGTTGTGGGGGCGAATGTTACAATTCCAATTGAAGCTATTGATGAGGTTTCTTCTAGATTTACTAATACGCTTTATGGTTACTTTATTGGGAAGAGACTTGTGTTTCCTATTGTGGAGAATTATGTGAAAAATACTTGGGCTAGATTTGGTTTGGAACGGGTTATGTTAAATAATGTTTTCTTCTTGTTTCAATTCGCTACGAAAGAGGGTATGGAACAAGTTTTGGAATCTGGACCATGGTTAATTCGTCTCGTCCCTATCATCTTGAACATTTGGACGCCTAATTCGAAACTCAAAAAAGATGAGATAACGTCGGTTCCAATTTGGGTTAAGTTGCATAATGTGCCAATTGTGGCGTACTCGGAGATTGGGCTGAGTTTGATTACCACACAAATAGGTCGTCCTCTTATGTTGGATTCGTATACTAGTACTATGTGTCTCAAGTCATGGGGTAGGAATTCGTATGCTCGTGCTCTTGTGGAAGTTTCTTCTCTCACTGCGTTATTGGATTCTTTGGTGGTGGCTATCCCATTTCCTAACGGAAAAGGGTATTCTTTGGAGCGTGTTGATGTCGAATTTGAATGGAAGCCACCAAGGTGTGAAACGTGTAAGGTTTTTATCATAAAGATGAAGCGTGTCCTAAAAACATTGCTACTAACATGAAACAAGTTGTTGACGATGATGGTTATGTGGAAGTCAACAAGCGGAAGGGTCAAGGTGAGCAAGTTACTAAGGAGAAACATATTGATGATCTTCAGCTTACTAAACCGAAGGTTGCTTTCCGTTATCAATGGGAGCCTAAAGCGACGGTGAAAGAGGGAGGGTCATCTGCTTCGAATGGTCCTAAAGTGGGTTCACAATCTGATGTTCGTGCTAATGTACCTAATTCTTCTCATAACGATGTGGGTAATGAAAGTTATAAGGGCGGTTCCCTTAGTAATCCGGTAAATGAAAGTAAAAATGGTGCGAGTGGTTTCAAAAGTGCTTCTACAGTTGCGTCGACCAGTAAAGGTAATGTAGCTTCTAATATTGTTTCATTGAAAAATATTTTTGCGGCCCTTAGTGGTGAGGATCCTTTCGAGTCTGGTGACATTACTTATAGTACGGAAAAGGATGTGGGTTCTTATACTTTAGATAGTGATAGTGAAGTTGATGAGGTCATGGATATGGTTGATAAGTCGAGCTCTAAGACGACTAATCTTAAGGAAGCAAGCACTTCCTCTGGCAAGGTTCCTCATGTATAGTATTGCCTCATGGAATATAAGGGGAATGAACCAATCCCCTAAACAAAAGGAGGTTCGTCAGGTTCTGGGTGAGAATAATCTTTCTATATGTGCTATATTGGAGTCTCATATTTCTAACTCTCGTCTTCAGGTTTGATGTGCTAAGGTTTTTCGTAGGTGGGATTGGACCTCTAATGGTCATTTGTGCGATAGAGGGTCCCGTATCATTTTAGGTTGGAATATGGATGATGTTGACCTTAATGTGATTAGTATGTCGGACCAAGTTATTCACACTTTTGTTCGGTTCAAGGGGATAAAAAGGAGTTGTTTTGTTCTTTTGTTTATGCTCATAACAGGTACATGCATAGGAGACCTCTCTGGAATAATCTTGGTGCCCACAAGCAAGTTGTTCATATGCGTCCTTGGTGTATTCTTGGAGATTTCAACTCGGCTTTGAATTTAGAAGATAAGATTGAGGGGTCCTCGGTTATTGATATAGCTATGAGGGAGTTTAAGGAGTGTGTTGATGAGATCGAGGTGACGGACATTAATCGGACAAGGCTGCAGTTTACATGGAATCAGAAGCCTAAAGGTTTGGATGGTACTTTGTAGAAGATTTTTTTTTTGGCTAAAAGGGATTTTTAACCCTGGCAAAATACATTACACCAAAAACATTGAAGTACAAAGGATGAGGGTGAATCCCTCATCTCAGTCCCTTAGGATACTTACAATCAACTCTATATAAGAATGACATGCCATTCTTATAACTAACAAAATAAAACAAACAACCTACAATGACTATACAAGTGAATAAATATATGAAATTAAAAGCATGCTTCACTAAAGTAGTACCAAAGCTTAGTCATCGTAGGACTTCCAATCTTCATCGTTTATGACACGATTCTATAAACCATATGTTGCTAAAAGCAACTAAGATCCGAATGCAAACCATAGCAAACATAACCTGTCATAAAACTAACAATAGGGATTTTTAAGCAACTAAGATCCGAATGCAAACCATAGCAAACCCTAACTTACAACTCCATGATCTTGTAACCATCAAATAAGAATCACTTCACAAATTTCACACAACGGTTGGTGGAAGACTCTAAAACCACGGATAGAGCAGCAAGCAAAACTTGCTCCAAAAGTGTGCGTTGAGATGCTAAACCGAATACCTCAAAAATGCACAAAAAGAGATTTTTGAATAAGAACTCTTCAAAACTTAACTTACAATAATCCGCAGCAATAGGGTTTAGGAACAACCCTAATCGTCCAAATGCCATAGCAGCGACGCAAGGAGTTTCCTAAACCGTAACCTCCAACAGCCGATCACAAATCCAAATAATAAAACACATCGTCACATAACATGTGAAATGTCACAACTTAGTACTAGCAGCCTCATGACCTTGCTGGTAACCATCAATAAAACGTCCAATCAATAATAACATGCAAAGAAACATGCACCATCTTCGGAAAATCAAACATGAAGAGCCCTATAAAGTAGGATTTCACCCAGCCAAGATAATCATGTAAATCAAAGCACGAATCAGCATGAGAAACCAGAATCAAATTCGACTTACATCTCTCATAACCCACGAACATATTTAACCAAACCGCATACACTAACAACACTTAGTCGAGTTATAGGAAAACAAACAAACCCAACGTTAGGGTTACTTTGAGATCATCCAAATCAGAATTGACAGAAAACCAAAACCAACAAGGTTTTGTAATCGTCAAGTACAAGTCCAACCCCAACAATCTTCAAAAATATGGCAGTAAAAGCACAAGAACCACCAGATCGTACCAAGGGATAATGGGTCGATCTAAAGATCGACTTGAGTGAAGTAACAAACCCAGAATACGATCAATAAAAGGCTGATTTTTCAAAACCCTAAAGAGAATGATAGCACTAATAACGTCAGAAAACGAATTAGAAGAAACAAATAAGGATATTAGGGTTTCGACAAGTCTCATAGATAGAGAGATAAATAATGATAAATCGCTTATGAGACTTGAAACCGATCCAACCAATCAACACCAACCAATCTGATCTTCACGATAAACTAGTAATCACAAGGATTATTAGAGAATCGTATACAATAGGAAGAATTAAATCCGGCTTAGTTGGTGTTGATGGCGGCAAAAAATCAGCAAGAGTACTTTGAATAAGATTGATCGCATTATGGCCAATCTTGGTTTTATGGATTCTTTTATTGGTGCTCATGCTATATTTCAGCCATACCATTATTTCTGATCACTCCCCTGCTATTCTTAATATTCCTACTTCTTTTAAGTTTAAACCTAGGCCTTTCAAGTTTTCTAATATCCTTGTGCAGAATTCTCGGTTTAAATTACAGGTTCAAGAATATTGGAGTAAACCGTGTAGTGGCTTTTACATGTTTCAAGTGGTCAATTAGTTGAAATCTCATAAGAAGCCGCTTCGGAGATTGTTGTTTAATGAGGGTAATATTCATGATAAAGTCGTGAAACTTCGCCATGAATTTTATATGGTTCAACGGGCGCTTGATTTGGACCCATTTAATTCTGATATATGTGAAGAAGAAGCTTGTTACCTTAATGCCTATAATGAAGCTATTCTTACTGATCCGGAGAAACCCTAACTTCGATTTGCTCTGGGAGAAAAAAAAGAAAAGTCGATCCCCTTCATCCCTAACTTTCTTGATCGACAAGATGCAAGCTTAAATCTCTTTTCTATTGCTATAATCTGTTCCTATTATGTGATTACTCTTGTTTATTACATAATCGTGTCCAGCTTTTAGTGATCGCTAGGAGTTTTTTTAGTTTTGTGTTTGTCGAACTTTTTGGGTTTCGATTTTTTGTAGTCGGTTTTTTCATTCCTTGTGCTTATCATGGAGGATTTTGGTTAGTTATTTTGTGCTTCATCTCATGCCTTAGCTGCTCTAAGGCCAACGAATTGGAAAGTTTGACGTGGTATTCCTTGATTCTGGTGATTATCGTTTTTTAGGGTTTTTTAGGGTTCGATATTTTCTGTTTTTTGCTCGCTGCTGTTCTTATTTGTATTATGGATAAGAGTGGTTCTTGTAACATTGATTTGGAAGCTTTGGATGCTCGAATGAAAAGGTTGAAAGGGAACGAAGTTGGTTGTGATGTTGCGCCTAAACCAAAGTTGCCTATGAGGATTCTACGCAACCCTAATCCAACCACATCTGATGTTGATTCGAATCTAGCTTCTGGGAGTTCGTTTCTTCGATTCGAACCATGACATTAGTTTGCAATATCGTCGTGTAAACAATGATTTGAATGATAATACTAATGTGCATGATTCATTGCTTTGGGGTGAGACAGTAATGCTACTAATCGCTATACTCAATCGATTTTCCTTCGCTTGAGGAGGCTATTGGGGTTGCAAAAAGTGGTGATCAGGTGGTTACTCAAGATGAAGATACCTTTCCTAAAGGTGATGGTATTCGTGTGGGTAATCTTGTTGGCAAGTTAAAAGGTACCGTATCGAATAATACTATTACAAATGAGAGCCCGATTGTTCAAACAATCGAAATTCAAAGAACAACGACATATGTGGAGTTGCTAGTGGTTCTCAAACGACTCATACTCAAGGTACTCAAGCTAATCCTCAAAGGTAAGTCTAACTTTCGTGAACTCAAAGTTGATAATGTTTTAATGGTGTTGACGTGTCCATTCCTCGTAAGGTGGTAGAAAATATTAGCACTAAATTCGATAACACCTTGTATGGATATTTCATTGGCAAGCGTATTGCATTCCCAGTGGTTGAGTACTTTGTTCGCAACAATTGGGCTAAGTATGGTCTTAAACGGATTATGATGAATGCACAAGGCTTCTTTTTCTTTAAGTTTGACTCACAGGTTGGCTTGGAGAATGTTTTAGAAGGTGGTCCGTGGATGATAAAAAACAGCCCTATTATTCTAAAGAAGTGGACCATGAGTACTAGTTTGATGAAAGAGGAATTAACCCGTATCCCGGTATGGGTTAAGCTACATGATGTTCCATTGCAGGTATTCTCTGAGGATGGTATTAGTATTATTGCAACACACATTGGTAAGCCGATTATGCTTGATTCATATACTAGTTCTATGTGTACTGATTCTTGGGGTAGGAGTAGTTTTGCTCGGTGTTTAATTGAAATTGATTCCCATGCTCCTCTTAAGGAATCTATTACTGGGGTCCCATACATGGATAGACTTGGCTTCTTCCTCGAAACTATTAGGTGGAATATGAGTGGAAACCTCCTAGATGTGATGTTTGTTTGATATTTGGTCATTCTTGTGATACTTGTCCTAAGAAAGTTGTGACTACACCGGTTGTGGAGGTAAACCAGATGGATTTCAAGTTGTTGGGAAAAGGGTAAAGCTAAAAGAATGCTAGGATAATAGAACCGAATCAGATTTAATGGGGTCCTGTTGGTAAAAATATGCAGTATAGGCCTAAATCTGTCTCCACACCTTCTACTAGCAATCCGGTTCAAGGAAGTACTAGTACTAGTGCGGATAAGGCCCCTAATCCTAAAGTGGCTACATCTAACTCGGTAGGTCCTTTTACTTCACATAATACTTCTCCTACTGTTAAAGATGTTGAGGTGAATAAGGATAACCAATCTGCTCCCAAAGTTATTTCTAGTACTAACTATCCTACACCTAAAACTAATAACCCAAATTTAGGCGCTAATGTGACTACATCTAACCCGTTTGGTTCTCTGGCTACTGACGATGTGGATGATAATAATGAGTCAGAGGAGGATGATGTGATTGAGAATATTTATGATGAAACAGGTAATTTATTTGACAAATCGTGGGCAAGCACTCACATTGCTCGAATGTCCCTGATGTTTAGTATCGCCTCTTGGAATATAAGGGGTTTGAACCATTCCCCTAAACAAAAAGAGGTTAAACAGGTGGTAAATGATAATAATCTTAGTGTATGTGCTATCTTGGAATCTCATGTTGATGCTTCGGTGGTGTATGATACATGTCGTAAAGTTTGTCGTCGGTGGAAGTGGACGTCAAATGGTAGTCTATGTGATAAGGGTTCCCGTATTATACTTGGTTGGAATGATGATATTGTTGATGTTATGATTATGTCTCAAACTAACGTGTTATGCATGTTCGAGTTAATACTCGGGCGGACAAGCAAAACTTTTTTCTGCTCTTTTGTTTATGCAGATAATTATTATGTTCATCATGTGCCTTTGGTCTAATCTTGTTTGCCATGCTGGATTTATGCGTAATAGGCCGTGGGTTTTGTTGGGGGATTTTAATGCGGCTCTAAAGTTGGAGGATCATTTATGTGGTAGTTATGCTCCTGACATTGCTATGCGTGAATTCAAAGATTGTGTTCAGAAAATAGAGGTTGAGGATATTAATAGTACAGGTCTTCATTTTACTTGGAATCAGAAACCAAGAGGTTCCTTTGGTACATTGAAGAAAATTGATCGGGTGATGGGCAATCTGAAATTTGCTGACTTGTTTCGTGTTCGTTTGCCATATTTCAACCTTATCGTATTTCGATCATTCTCCGTGTTCTGCGTATTCCTCGTGTTACTAAGCCTAAGCCTAAACCGCTTAAACTCTCTAACTTCTTGGTTCATAAAGATGGGTTTAGTGATACGGTTCTTGCGGGATGGAATCTTAATGTTCATGGTTGTGCTATGTATCGTGTTGTTCAACGCTAAAGGGCTGAAATCTCCTTTTCGTAAGCTTTTGCATACCAAGGTAATCTTCATGAGCGGGTAGTTAGGATTCGGCAGAGTTAGATGACGTCCAAAAGGCTATTGATACAGATCCGCCTAATTCGAACTACGGATGAACATGCTCACTATCTTCTTGCATATAAGGAGGCTACATTAGATGAAGAACGGTTTTAAAGCGAAATCTAAAGTTCAATGGCTTCATACGTGTGATTCTAATCGGCCTATTTTCATAATATTGTTAAAAGCAAATGTGCCCGTAATCGAATTGAATTGGTTAGAGATGCAAACAATGTCTTGTACGAGGGTAATCAAAGTTGCGGTGCTTTTGTTGCTCACTATGAACAGTTTCTTGGTATGGAAGGAAATTGTACTCTTTTGATGATTATGGTATATTCTCTAATGTTCTTCCTCATCAATTGGTGGTTCGATGGTTCGTCATGTTACGGATGCGGAGATTAAGGATGCTATATTTTCTATGGGGATGATAAAGCTCCCGGTCCCGATGGTTACACGGCCGCTTTCTTTAAAAAGCATGGGATATTGTGGGTCTTGAGGTAAGGATCAGCGTGCGTGATTTTTTCATTAATGGTAAGCTTCTCAAGGAGATTAATCATACTATTATATCTTTGATTCCTAAAGTGTCTACCCATCGAAGATTAATGATTATCGGCCTATTTCTTCTTTGTAATGTCATGTATAAATGCATTAGCAAAATCCTTGCTAATCGTATTAAAGAAGGCCTTGGTCGGTTGGTTAGTATTAATCAATCGGCATTTGTTCTTGGTCGTCGTATATCTGATAATATATTACTTACCCAAGAGCTTATGCGGAATTATCATAGAGGAAGGGGTCCTCCTAGATGTGCGTTTAAGGTTGATATTCAGAAGGCATATGATACGGTTGATTGGAATTTTCTTAGGGCTATTCTGATTGGTTTTGGTTTTAATTCCAAAATGGTTGAGTGGATCATGGTTTGTGTCTCATCTACGTCTTATTCCATATGTGTTAATGGCGATCTTCATGGCTGGTTTAAAGGTAAGCGGGGCCTTAGACAAGGTGACCCGTTATCTCCATACTTGTTTGTTGGTTATGGAAGTGCTAACTCTTATATTGCGAAAAATGTTTGAATGCGTTGATTTTCGTTTCATCATTTGTGTGAGCAACATGTAATTATTAACCTTTGTTTTGCGATGACCTCTTCTTGTTTGCTAGAGGTCATCGAGATTCGTTAATGTCATTATGCGAGGCCTTGAGGATTTCAAGAACTTTTCGTGTCTTGTCCCAAGTATCCCTAAAAGTCTGACTTTCTTTTGTAATGTTCCAAATGCTATTAAAGTCGCTATTCTCCGCCTATGCCGCTTTTGAAGGTTCTCTCCCTGTTAGGTACCTTGGTGTCCCCCTTATATCATCAAGACTTCTTTATAGGGATTGCAAGGTGCTTGTTGAAAAACTGGAAGGTCGTGTGAATGATTGGCGCAATAAGTTCTTATCTCTTGCGGGTAGGCTTCAATTGGTGAGATCTGTCTTATCTTCAATGCATTTATACTGGGCTTCTGTTTTTATCCTTCCTACTCGTATTATCCATGAGCTTGAACAACTTATGAGGGGTTTCCTTTGGTGTCAAGGAGAAATGAAAAGGGGAAAGGCTAAGGTTGCTTGGGAATCTGTTTGTAAGCCAACGAAAGAAGGTGGCCTTGGTATTCGTCGTTTGGAGGATTTTAATATTGCTCTTATGACTACTCACATTTGGAGTATTTTGACACATAAAGAGTCGTTATGGGTGCAATGGATCCATTCGTATAAACTTCGTGGGAGAAATTTTGGGATGTCCCTTGTTTGGGGATGTTAGGCGGGGTTGGCGCAAGCTCTTCGCCATTAGACCAAAGGTTCGTCCTTTTATTTGGCATAAGATCAATAATGGGAAGGACACTTCGGTTTGGTTTGATATGTGGTGTCAGTTAAGCCCGATTCGTAATTTACTTACTGCTAGAGATATTGCACGAGCGGGGTTTAATTTATCTGACTCGGTGATCTTATTGGATCTGATGGTTGGCGATGGCCATTGGATTGGTTATCTCGATTTCCATTATTAGATGCTATCCCGGTTCCTACTCTAAATGATATTGATGATGGATTATTATGGCGTAACCTGGATGGCAATTTTAGTTGTTTTTCAGTCTCGGGTGCATGGGAATCTCTGCGTCTTAGGGCTGATTTGGTTGAATGGTGTAATGTTCCTTGGTTCTCTCATTGTATTCCAAGGCATGCTATACAACTGTGGCTCGCTATTAAACAGAAGCTTAAGACGCAGGATAGGATGCGACAATGGGATGTTGGTCCTGACATTGATTTGGCCTTGCTTAGATGCCCGCTTTGTGAATTGGTTCCGGATTCTCATTCTCATTTATTTTTTGAGTGCCAATTTTCTATGCAGGTTTGGTTTCAGGTGCGGAGTTTATCTGGTATGGATGCAGTCCCACCTTCGTTGGAGAGTATTGTTACAGTTCTTATTCCTTTAGCTAAGGGGCGGTCGGTTAGTAGTATCCTTTCTAGATTATTGCTTGCTGCTACTACTTACTTCGTTTGGATGGAACGCAATTCTAGGTCGCTGCCGTAAGAAGTCTTCTTCTGTCAAGTGGTTAGCACCATTGTCTCTACTATTCGGTTGAAGTCGGTTACTTTCAAGTTCAAGAAGCTAACCTCGAGGTCTCGATTGATTTTGGATAAATGGAAGATTCCAAGTATATGTATACACGAAGGAGTCTTAGGGTAAGGGTTGTACTTTTTCCATACTCCAGGTTTTTCCTTTGGGTTTTTCTTGGAAAGGGTTTTTAAGGAGGCAAACTTCCTGGGTTAACTTGCTCCCTTCGTGGAGTGGCTGGATGCGGGATGCTCGCTTGGTACAAGTTTTTTTACTTGTTTATGCCTAGTTTGTTGATGTAATATAGCTAGGTTTTTGTGTTTATGGCATGTCATAAACACTAGTGTTTATCAAGCTCTTCGCTTGAGGTTAATGTGGTACTTCAGCCACATTCCATTTGTACTTAACATTATTTTTTGGTTATATATTTACCGGGGTAAACCCCTTTACCCAAAAAAAGAAGCTATTCTTACTGAGGAACGTTTTCTTAAGCAAAAGGCGAAAGTTGATTGGCTTCGTGTGGGGGATTCTAATTCTGCTTATTTCCATAAAGTGGTCAAAAGTCGGAAGGCGAGGAGTCGGATTGATTCTATTAGTGATGGTGATGGAGTTATGTATGTGGATGATCAAGTTCCTAATGCTTTTGTTAGTCACTTTACTTCATTTCTTGGGCAAGAGGGGTTATCGGTTCCATTTGATGATGATAACCTTTTCTCTTCCACTCTTGATCCTCATGTGGTGGTTGATATGGTTCGCGACGTTACTCCTAAAGAAGTTAGAGATGCAATCTTTTCTATGGGTGATGACAAATCTCCTGGTCCGGATGGTTTTTCTGCAGTGTTTTTTTAGGGTGCACGGGACATTATTGCTGATGATATTACGAGGGTGGTTCGGGAATTTTTTGTTAATAGTAAGCTTTTGAAAGAGGTTAACCATACTATTATTGCCCTCTTGCCTAAAGTTAATTCTCCTACCCGGATTACTGATTTTTGGCCTATATCTTGTTGCAACGTGCTATTTAAGTGTATTAGTAAGATTATTGCTAATCGTATCAAGGATAGTCTTACTATTTTGGTTGGGTTGAACCAATCTGCTTTTGTTCCTGGTCGTCGGATTTTGGATAATATTCTGCTGACTCAAGAGCTTATGCATAATTATCACCTCGATCGTGGTCCAGCTAGGTGTGCTTTCAAGGTGGATATTCAGAAAGCATATGATACGGTTGATTGGCAGTTTTTGCATAACACTTTGATCAGTTTTGGGTTTCACTTGCATAAGGTTCATTGGATTATGGAATGTGTTTCTACCACTTCTTTTTCGATCAGTGTGAATAGTATTCTGCACGGTTAATTTAAGGGCAAGCATGGGCTTAGGCAAGGAGATCCTGTTTCTCCCTATTGGTTTACTCTTGTTACGGAGGTGTTAACGCTTATGCTTCAGCGGAGGGTTAGGGATTCCGGGCTTTTTACTTATCATCACAAATGCTCTCAATTACGTATTACTAATCTTTATTTTGCTGATGATTTATTTTTGTTTGCTCATGGTGATGTGGATTTGGCCGGGGTCATTATGGGGACTTTGGAAGAATTTAAGCATGCTTCAGGTCTTACTCCTAGTTTACCCAAAAGCACGGCTTATTTCTGTAACATTCTTAATTATGTGAAAATTGCTATTCTTCAGATGCTTTCGTTTACAGAAGGGGTGCTGCATGTCAAGTATCTTGGGGTTCCTTTGATTACTACACGGTTGATTTTTAGGGATTGCAAGGAATTAGTTGAGCGGTTATCTAATCGTATCAAGGATTGGCGCAACAAATCGTTGTCTTTCGCTGGTCGTCTTCAGCTTATTCAGTCGGTTTTGTCGTCTATGCATATTTATTGGGCTTCTATATTTATTCTCCCATCTAGTATTGTTCAGGACCTTGAGCAGCTTAGGAGAGGGTTTTTATGGAGTTATGGAGATGGTGCGAGAGGTAAGTCTAAGGTTGCGTGGGAAGTTGTTTGTTTGCCCAAGCATGAGGGCGGTCTTGGTATTCGTCGTATTGTTTCATTTAATAATGCTCTCATTGCTTCGCATATTTGGCGCTTGTTTACTTGTAAGGATTCCCTATGGGTCAAGTGGATCCATATGTATAGGTTGAAGGGGTGTCACTTTTGGGATACCCCGTGTCGGGGTAATATGACATGGAGTTGGCGGAAGATTCTTCAGCTTAGACCGCTTGTTCGTAGTTTCTTCTGGTCTAAGCTTGGTAATGGGAGGTCGGCTTCTGCTTGGTTTGATCAGTGGTGCCCGGAGGGGCCTTTATCGCTTGTTGTTTCGTCTAGAGACATTCATCGTGCGGGTTTTTCTCCTAGTTCTACTATCTATGATGTGCTTAATGGGGTTTTGTGGTCGTGGCCTAGTAATTGGATTGATCGCTATCCTGGTATTATTTCTATTACGGTCCCTAATTTGAGTGACGATTTGGAGGATAAATTAGTTTGGCGTTATGGCGATTCCATAAAGCCATTTTCGGTTTCTCTTGCCTGGGACTGTATTCGCCCAAGGGGTCCTCGGGTGGATTGGTATCATCTCGTTTGGTTCTCTTATCGTATCCCGAGGCACGCGTTCTATCTTTGGCTGGTCTTAAAAAGACGTTTACGGACTCAAGACATGTTGAGATTTTTTTTTGGTAAAAGGGATTTTTCACCCTGATAAAATGCATTACACCAAAAACATTGAAGTACAAAGGATGAGGGTGACTTCCCTCATCTCAGTCCCTAAGGACACTTACAGGCTCACATATAAGAATGACAAAACTTTCTTATAACTTACCCCTAACCACTATATAAGAGTGACAAACCACACTTATAACAAATAATAGAACATAAAACTACAACGCCTAATAAAATAACAAGTTAAACGCAAATCAAGAAGACCCTTGATTCTTCAAAAGACGTCATAGAGCTCTAACTTCCAATTAACCAACCCACAATAAGCTTATGATCGGAATTATGTCCAAGAAGTAGATCGGTAATCAACTAGGGTGAACCCCTAACTTCCAATGGTAATGAACCTCTTATCAATAAGGAGCCCTAAACCATAAACTCCAGCGAACCTGGTCATACTTTGTGTGCATGGAATCTGCATTTACCATCCATGTATGAAATACAACCAAGCAAATACAAAGTAGCTTCGCATCATCATGACCAGCACGCAACTTACAAATCAACAACCAGTAAACCAGCAAGATAAGGATGCCCCAGCAGCGAAGAAGACAAGATAGACAATCTCGTCACACCAAAATTCGCCCAGCCGTCCAAGCATCAAGATATCACCAGCAAACAACCAATAGTAAACCACAATGATGACACTTAACTGTAGGAGTATGCATCAGCGAGCGACACCAAGCACATGGTCCAAACAGAAACTATATTATCAACATCAATACCCCAATCGATTAGCAGCACATCGATCAACAGCACCGCAACATCAACCAATATGCAATCCTAACCAGCCGCCGACATACATACAAGAACCCTTGATGGAATTAAACACCACCACTGTTAGGAACACATATTAGACATTAATAGGGCTTAAAAAAAATCCTAATATCCATATCGGATCAGAAACGATCCAATAATTAAAACAATGGGGTAAAATCAAACCCTAACTTCCATAGCCAAATCAAAATTGATCCACATATGATAGAACATTAACATCAGGATCCAATATAAATCACATAATATGGTAAACATATCCTAACTTATACCAACGTGCACTCTCCCTTAAACCCACTTACAAACCCTAAATGGTTAACGTGCAGATATTCAGAAAACCCTAACAAGAGTTTACTACCAGAATCGAATCAAATAAAACCTAAAAAAGGTTTATAATCGTTCAGCACAAAACCAATCCTCAAAACGACCCTTAAATATATAACATCAGTAATGAACCGAGATAAGATCATAGAATAAGAGGGCGATTATAAAAAACGAAACCCTAAGAATAGATCGCATTAAACGTCCAAGAAATAGACGAATTATTAAACCTATTGGTTAGGGTTTCAGCCACATAAAAGGATCAATTTCAGAAGAATAAAACACACCTCTACCCAGAAATTAACAAAACATCAAATCCGATTGCATATCATTCAAAGAAGAATGTTAAGGCTCTCGTTTTGGATCTTGGACGTGGTGATTCCTGGTTTTATTTGTTTTGTCGTTTTTTAGGGTTTTTAGGGTTTTGAACTTTTTGTTTTCTGTTTGCTACTTATTATGTCGATTACTGGTTATGGTACTGTGGATGTGGAAGCATTAAGAGCGCGTATGAAGAGGTTTAAGGATCTGGAATCTGGACAAGTGGATGCTCCGAGCCAAGCTAGAATAGTGACTAGGGTTTTGTGTAACCCTAGTCCAGATTTGGGTAATACTAGTGAACCTGGTCGTGTTTCTGGGGCTGTTTCTGTTGGTGACCGATTACCTACACATGTTAAACCTAAAGATACTAGTGTCTCTTCTACATTCGAATATGGTACAACTACTATTGGTGGTTCAACTTTGGATGACAACTCGTTTTGGGACGTGGGTAATACAGGTGGTATGACTTACCTAAACGTATAAGAGTACCCAACGCCATGGACAATCTTGGGGCTACTTGACAAAGAATTGGCATGCATGGTTTTCCTCCTCTTTCTGATTCGTTGGGGGTCTAAAGCTAATGTTTTGGGTGCGTCTAAGGAACTAGGTGGTGTGACTAATGGTAATGAGGATAATCTTCCTGGTGGAGATAATGTTAAGGTTTCTCATCTAGCTGGTAAAATGCATGGGGTACATACCTCAACTGTGGAGAAATCTCAAGGTACTATGCCTATTGTTCAAAGTGCGGAGGTTACTACATCACCTAAGTCATACGTTGGTGCTACTAGTGGTGCTAATTCAGCAAGTGTCCCGACAAAAGGTAAGTCTAACTTTCGTGCACTTAAAGTTGATAATATGTTTAATGGTGTTGACGTGTCCATTCCCCTTAAGGTGGTACAAAATATTAGCTCTAAATTTGATAACACCTTGTATGGATATTTCATTGGTAAGCGTATTGCATTTCCTGTGGTTGAGTATTTTGCACGTAACAACTGGGCTAAGTATGGTTTAAAACGGATCATGATGAATGCAAACGGCTTCTTTTTCTTTAAGTTTGACTCTCAGATTGGATTGGAGGCTTTTCTTGAAGGAGGTCCGTGGATGATTAAGAATAGTCCTATTATTCTTAAAAGTGGACCATGAGTACTAGTTTGACGAAGAGGAGTTAACCCGCATTCGGTATGGGTTAAACTTCATGATGTTCCGTTATGTATTTTACAAGATGGCATTAGTATTATTGCAACACATATTGGTACGCCTATCATGCTTGATTCTTATACTAGCTCTATGTGTGTTGAATCTTGGGGTAGGAGTAGTTTTGCCCGTTGTTTAATTGAAATTGACTCATGTTCCCTTAAGGATTCTATTACTATTGGGGTACCATATCTAGATCAACCCGGATTTTCTTCTGAAACTATTAGGGTGGAATATGAGTGGAAACCTCCTAGGTGTGATGTTTGTTTGATTTTTGGCCACTCTGTTGATTCTTGTCCTAAGAAAATTGTGACTGAACCGGTTGTGGGGAATAAGAATGATGGGTTTCAACTAGTTGGGAAAAAGGGTAAAGCTAAGAGGAATGCAAAGGACAATAAAAGTGGTACGGTTTTTAACGGGGTTCCAGTTGGTAAAAATATGCAGTATAGACCCAAAGCTGTTAACACTCCTCCCACTAGCAAACCCCCTCAAGGCGTTGATAGTACTAGTACGGATCCATTACCTAATCAGGTAGGTAATATCGTTTCACCTATTAACTCTACATCTAATGACCCTACTGATGTGTCTACTAAGGGTAGTCAACCTGCTCATGCTTCACCTACGGTAAGTAATCCAATTCTGGCTCCTAATATATCTACATCTAACCCGTTTGGTTCTTTGGCTACTTATGATGATGTTGATGAGACTAATGGTTTGGCGATGATGATGAGGTTGAAAATGTTTATGATGAAACCGGTAATTTGTTTGACAAATCGGGGCAAGCACTCTGCTCGAATGTCCCGATGTTTAGTATTGCCTCTTGGAAAATAAGGGTTTGAACCATTCCCTAAACAAAAAGAGGTGAAACAGTGGTAAATGATAATAATCTTAGTGTGTGTGCTATTTTGGAATCTCATGTTGATGCATCGGTGGTGTATGATACATGTCGTAATGTTTGTCATCGGTGGAAGTGGACGTCAAATGGTAGTCCGTGTGATTAGGGTCCCGTATTATTCTTGGTTGGAATGATGATATTGTTGATGTTATGATTATGTCTCAAACTAACGGGTTATGCATGTTCGGTAAATACTCGGACGGACAAAGAAAACTTTTTCATTCTTTTTTGTGTATGAGATAATTACTATGTTCATCGGCGTGCCCTTTGGTCCAACCTTGTTTGCCATCTTTGGATTTATGCGTAGTAGGCCTTGGGTTTTGTTGGGTGATTTTAATGCGGCACTTAATTTGGAGGATCATTCATGTGGTAGTTATCGCCGACATTGCTATCGTGAATTCAAAGATTGTGTTCGAAAATGGAGGTTGAGGATATTAATTGTCTTGGTCTTCACTTTACTTGGAATCGAAACCAAGAGGCTCATTTGGTACATTAAAGAAAATTGATAGGGTGATGGGCAATCGAAATTTCTCGACTTGTTTCGTGTTCGTTTGCTATATTTCAACCTTATCGTATTTCGATCATTCTCCGTGTGTTCTGCGTATTCCACGTGTAACTAAGCTTCAAGCCTAAACCGCTCAAATTCTCTAACTTCTTGGTTCATAAAGATGGGTTTATTGATACGGTTACTGCGGGATGGAATCTTAATGTTCATGGTTGTGCTATGTATCGTGTGGTTCAACGCTTAAAGGGGCTGAAATCTCCTTTTCGTAAGCTTTTGCATAGCCAAGGTAATATGCATGAGCGGGTAGTTAGGATTCGGAAGGAGTTAGATGAGGTCCAAAAGGCTATTGATACAGATCCGTCTAATTCAGACCTACGTGATGATCATGCTCACTATCTTCTTGCTTATAAGGAGGCTACGTTAGATGAAGAACGGTTTTTAAAGCAGAAATCTAAAGTTCAATGGCTTCATGCAGGTGATTCTAATACGGCTTACTTTCATAATATTGTTAAAAGCAAATGTGCCCGTAATCGAATTAAATTGGTGAGAGATGCAAACAATGTCTTGTATGAGGGTCATCAGGTTGCAAGTGCTTTTGTTGCTCATTATGAACAGTTTCTTGGTATTGAAGGCAATTGTAGTCCATTTGATGAGTACGGTATATTTTCTAATGTTCTTTCACACCAATTGGCTAATTCGATGGTTCGTCATGTCACGGATGCGGAGATAAAGGAGGCTATATTTTCTATGGGGGATGATAAAGCTCCCGGTCCCGATGAGTTACACTACCGCTTTTTTAAGAAAGCATAGGATATTAATGGTCTTGAGGTTATATCTCATTGCTCGATTTTTTTTTTTTGGTAAAGGGAGTAATCTCGCACCTCGGTAAAATATATTAACCAAAAGTTTAAGTACAACGGATGAGAGTGAATCTCTCACCGGCCCGTTACATGGGCAACAAACACACACTAAAAGTGCACTAACCAAACAAATTACATAAGAAAGACATGCCAATCTTATGAACTACCAAACAACCAAATTTACTTCCTACAACCTAAGAGACTAACATCATACATGTCACACATATCCTCCAAGTGTCTCGGTATATCGTAGACTTGCTCAAGATAATCATCAAAATCTTCAAGATCAAAACCCCACCACCCCGAAGCCAAAATGACGCCATAGGGTTATCTCGCTCCAAAACCTCATCCTCTTCACCGCCGTAACATGTCACATTCCCGACTTTAGAAAACGGGTTACTTACCTTGGTAGCGTAAGAATTCACAGTCTCCTGAGGCTTAGAAGCCGCACCAATATCAATACGAGAGTCCTTCCCCGAGAACCATCAATACCGCTTCCTTAGTAGTACAAGAAGACTCCCGGTCTTTCGCGTCAAGAGTAGAATCAATCACAAGACTTGGGATGCCCGTGTCATCTTCCACCTCAAGAGTCCCAAAAGAGTTAGATGTAGTAACGGTGTACCTTTAGCATTAACACTAGCAATGCCGGTGTCTTCGTCTTTGCAACATATACCGCTTCCTAGGTGCAAATCTAGGACCCTTACCCATATTAATACCACCGTCATCTTCGTACCTTTAGGTTTGGCTTTCCGATCTGCACCACCTTAAAACCATCATCGTGTTCCTCCACATTAGAGGTGGGAGGGACATCGCTTTGCTCCTTTAAACACTTAGGACAACAAGCGAATATGTCCAAACACTTTACATTCCGCACAGTGTGGCGGCTTCCATTCATATTCCACCTTAATACTTGCCGTAGTAAAACCACTATCATCCTTATTAGGGATCGCCATAGTCACCACATGTTTAAGCTCAGATTCAGATGATAATTCCACAAGAGCACGTGCAAAACTAATGCGACCCCATGAATCAACACACATGGAACTAGTAAAAGCATCTAGCATAATCGGCTTACCCACTTGAGTAGCAATTAAGCTCAACCCATCTTCCGAATATGCAAGTAATGGAACATTATGCAACTTAATCCAAACGGAACTCTAGTTACCTCACTTTTAGACAATAGCACATCAGAGTCCATTTAGTGAGAATGAGAGGAGAATTGCGAATAATCCAAGGGCCCGTTGAAGAACATTCTCAACACCCTCTTTAGAATCGAATTTAAAGAGGAAAACACCATCATCATTCTTCATAAGTTTCTTAAAACCAAACTTCCCCACGTGTTGGTGACGTAGTTCGAACCAAAGGAAAAGCAACATTCTTGCCAACAAAGAAGCCAACAAGTGTATTTTCATAACGGTTGAATACACCCTCCATAGCAGCCTTTTTCATGAAGCATCTCATTCACCAAGGCGAAAATTAACTTTCCTAGAGACACGTCCGGGTTTAAAACATTAGCAAAGGACCTCACTTCATTATTTTCACTACCAATCACATTAGGACCAAGTAGAAGCATTCACCACGTTAGGACCGAATTCACCGCATTAGTAGCATTAGTCGAAGAGACTTTAGTGCTCGAATCCAATCCACCAACAAACGTAGCACTATAACTTGTGTTTTCTAGATTAATATTACCCCAAACAGAATCGAATGAATATCATGCGTACTAGGATTTAGAACAACCCTAGCACTTTACGCAACTCCGACCAGCAAGTGTCACCCTCAATACCACGTTCACCTTTAAGACGCCGAAACCTAGCTTCCAACGCTCGAATATCAACCCTAGGATACGGATTCGTGTCCGTGTTCACACCAACTTGATCGGCCAAGTTGGTGGTGCTTTTGAAGCCTTAACCAAGAACCATCTTTGTCAAGAAAACCTTTCTCCATCTCTCTTAAAACCCACAAACAATCCCAAAACTCGACACACACAATCAAGAATTGAAGAAAACAAGCGACGATAAACAAACCCTAATCGAAAGTTAGGGTTTTAACACCACGGACAATAACCTAACTCGCACCCATGATTCAATCAAAGAAAAGAGATTATAACAAGTGATAAACCAGGCTTAGATGAATCTAGATCGCCCAATCGATATTAACAAAAAAAACGATTTTCAAAACCCTAAGAAAAACGATTTGGCAAACCGAAACAAACAAAGGAAACGTGACACTAATCCAACCAAGGACCAAAAAACAATGATGTTTATCAGTAACCAAGGCAGATTGGTGCAAAGAAACCCAAGATTTGAGGCAGATTTGACAAAAAAATGATTTAGGGTTGTTAGGGTTTAAAAATTGCCAAGAGAGAGAGAGAATTTCGTTTTTAGGGTTAACTTATATCCCTGCTGTTCGGGATTTCTTCATGAATGGTAAGCTTCTTAAGGAGATTAATCATACCATTATAGCGTTGATCCCTAAAGTGTCTACCCCGTCTAAGATTAATGACTATAGGCCTATTTCTTGCTGTAATGTCATGTATAAGTGCATTAGCAAAATCCTTGCTAATCGTATTAAAGAAGGCCTTGGTCAGTTGGTTAGTATTAATCAATCGCCTTTGTTCCGGTCATCGATATCCGATAATATATTACTTACCCAAGAGCTTATGCGGAATTATCATAGAGGAGAGGTCCACCTAGATGTGCTTAAGGTTGATATTCGAAGGCATATGATACGGTTGATTGGGCTTTTCTTAAAGCTATTCGATTGGGTTTGGTTTTCACGCAAAATGGTTGATCGGATCATGGTATGTATCTCATCTACATCTTATTCTATATGTATTAATGGGGATCTTCATGGTTTAAAGGCGGGTCTTAGACAAGGTGACCCGTTATCTCCCTATTTGTTTACTCTGGTTATGGAAGTTTTAACTCTTATATTGCAAACAAAGGTTTCTAATGCGGTGGATTTTCGGTTTCATCATCCGTGTGAACAACAGAGAATTATTAACCTTTGTTTTGCGATGACCTCTTCTTATTCGCTAGAGGCCATCAGATTCTGTTAATGTCATTATGCGTGCTTTGAGGATTTCAAGAACTTTTCGGTCTTGTCCCAAGTATCCCTAAAAGTACTGACTTTCTTTGTAATGTGCCTAATGATATTAAAGATGCTATTCTCCAATCTATGCCGCTTGTGAAGGTTCTCTCCTGTCAGTATCTTGGGGTTCCCTTATATCTTCAAGACTTCTTTATAGGGTTGTAAGGTGCTTGTTGAAAAGTTGGAAGGTCGTGTGAATGATTGGCGTAATAAGTTCTTATCTCTTGCGGGTAGGCTTCAGTTGGAGGTCTGTTTTATCATCGATGCATCCAGATTGGGCTTGGTCTTCATTCTTCCTACTCGTATTATACATGAGTTAGAGCAGCTTATGAGGGGTTTCCTTTGGTGTCAAGGAGAAATGAAAAAGGGAAAGGCTAAGGTTGCTTGGGATTCTGTTTGTAAGCCAAAGAAAGAAGGTGGTCTTGGTATTCGACGTTTGGAGGATTTTAACATTGCCCTCATGACTACACACATTTGGAGTATTTTGACACATAAAGAATCGTTATGGGTTCAATGGATTCATTCTTATAAACTTCATGGGAGAAGCTTTTGGGATGTCCCATGTTTGGGGGATGTTAGTTGGGGATGGCGCAAGCTTCTTGCGATTCGACCAAAGATTCGTTCATTTATCTGGCATAAGATCAATAATGGAAAGGACACATCGGTTTGGTTTGATAGGTGGTGTGCGTTAAGCCCAATTCGGATTTGATTATCGCTAGAGATATTGGCCGGGCATGTTTTAATTTATCTGATTCGGTTTGTGATCTGATTGCTAATGGTGTTTGGCGATGGCCGGTGGACTGGTTATCTCGTTTTCCTTTGTTAGCTGCAATTCCGGTCCCTAATCTTAATGATACTGTTGATGGATTATTATGGCGCAAGTTGGATGGTAATTTTAGTGGTTTTTCAGTTTCGGGTGCATGGGATTCTATGCGTCTTAGGGCTGATGTGGTTGACTGGTGTAATGTTCCTTGGTTCTCTCATTGTATCCCGAGGCATGCAATACACTTGTGGCTCGCTATTAAGCAGAAGCTGAAGACTCAAGATAGGATGCGACAATGGGATGTTGGTCCTAATATTGACTTGGACTCGCTTAGATGCCCGCTTTGTGACTTGGTTCCGGATTCTCATTCTCATTTATTTTTTGAGTGCCAGTTTTCTATGCAGGTTTGGTTTCGTGTCCGAGGTTTATCCGGCATGGATGCGGTCCCGCCTTCTTTGGAGAGTATTGTTCTTGTTTTATTCCTATATCTAAGGGGCGGTCGGTTGGTAGCATCATTTCTCGATTATCGCTATGGCTACTACATATTTTATCTATGGAGCGCAATGCTAGGATTTTCAAGCGTAAGAAGTCATCATTGCGAGTGGTTAGCATCATTATCTCTACTATTCGGTTGAAGTCGGTTACCTTCAAGTTCAAGAAGCTAACCTCATGGTCTCGTTTGATCCTTGATAAATGGAAGATTCCAAGTATTTGTATTTCTCACGAAGGAGTGCCGGGTAAGGGTTGTACTCTTTTCCCTACTCCAAGGTTTTTCCTCTCGGGTTTTTCTTGAAAGGGTTTTAAGGAGGCAAACTTCCTGGGTTAACTTGCTTCCTTTGTGGAGTGGCTGGATGCGGGATGCTCGCTTGCTACAAGTTTTTTTACTTGTTTATGCCTAGTTAGTTGATGTAATATAGCTAGGTCCTTAGTGTTTATGGCATGTCATCAACACTAGTTTATCAAGCTTTCTCTTGAGGTTAATGTGGTATTTCAGCCACATTCCATTTGTACTTAACATTATTTTTGGTTATATATTTACCGGGGTAAAACCCTTTACCCAATAGAGAGGCGGAAGGATGATTGTTTTGTGGCCGGAAAAGAAAAGGTAGAGGCGGCTGAAATCACCCCTAAAGGGAGAGAATTTTAGGGTTTTCACATGTTGAGATTTCATGATGGCCATAATGACCCTAATAGTGTTACGTTGGAGTGTCCTCTGTGCAGGACTCAATCTGATTCTCACGATCATCTTTTCTTTGATTGTGTGTTCTCTTTTCAGGTTTGGTTTTCTTTGAAGTCTTTTGCAGGTTTTCAGGATATCCCGGATTCTTTGGATGATGTGACTCGCTATCTCATTCCTTTATCGAAGTCTCGGTCGGTCAAAAGTGTTGTCTCCAAGCTTCTTTTCGCGGCTTCTTCTTATTTCATATGGCAAGAACGGAATAACATGATTTTTAAGCATCAAAGAAGATCAGAAGTTCAAGTTATTGATATTATAAAGTCTACGGTACGGCTTAAGCTTCTCACATGCAAATTCAAGAAGACGTCGAATACTAGAGATTTGTTGCGGGTTTGGCGATTGCCTCTTTCTCTTACATTCCTAATGGTGGGTTCAAATGTTGAGATTCTTGGCGATGGTTGGTCATCGATAGAGGTGTGTCGTTTGCTTATGCTTTTGGAGGTTGTGGAGTTTCGTTGGAGATCCAGGAGAGTTTTGTACTCTTTTTCCCTACTCCAAGGTTTTCCCATTGAGTTTTTACTTGGAAAGGGTTTTTAAGGAGGCAGGCTCATCTGATTCATCAATCTCCATCGAAAAGGTGGGCGGATAAGTGGTGTCATTCATGTGTTCTTAGATGGATGTTCCCTGTTGGTGTTTTAGCTTTTGTATTCTAGTTCTTTTGTAAAGCTTGTGGCATGTCACTAGCAATTTTCGTTGGTTGTTCAAGCTTAGCTTGAGGTTAATGTGGCACGTCAGTCACATTCCATTGTACTTATTTGGTTGATTATTAATATATTTTACCAGGGTGAATCCCTTTTACCCTAAAAAATGTGGCTTATACGTAACCTTAGTCGTAAAATCAAGGCTTAGTTGTAAAGTACCTTACTCGTAAGATTTATCTTATTCGTAAAGTTCTTATACCTAAGCTTTGACCTTATTCATAAGGATAGGTAAAAAACCAAAACTCTTTCAAACTTATGTAAGTAAGAAAGATATCCACAAGTCGAAGTATTCCACAAGCTTATCCAAGCTAGTGAAATACTAAGTCACAAATAACTTTGAAGATTCTGAGGAAAATTTCTTATTCGTAAACTCAGGCTTGTTCATAAAGCTTATTAGTAAAATCAGGGTTTGCTTACTCGTAAGATAAGGGTTTTGCTTACTCTTTAAAAGAGGATTTTGCTTATTCGTAAACCAACCAGAAATCACCAAAACAACTTTTTTAAGCTCTAAAACGTGTTGTACACTTGATTCTTTTGATGAAATAGCTTCAATAACACTTAAATAACAAGAAAGTTTTAAACTTTAACACCTAAAGTGAAATTTGAGCTTGTTCGTAAACTTGATGAAAACCAAAGAAACGAGTGAAAAAGGATTTAAAACACGTAATACTATTTGCAAAACTAAGATTCTAAACACTATATTTACCATAAAACTTTCCAAGCTTCAAGATTTGAGTGTTAAAACCAAAGTTTACGCATAATAAAGGTGATTAATGAGAAGAACACGCTATGTATAACCAAAAACTAAACCAAAACACGTTCCAAACAACTATTTGGCGATCGATACCACTGTTAGGTCACCATAACATGATAACACAAGTATGTAATACATAAGAATGATGAGATAAAGGATGAGAGTGGTCGGATCTTCACACACACAATAATATGAAAGGTTTATGCATTAATGAAAAGAACCAACACCCTCCTAAGAGGGTTTATAATGTATTTATAGGTAAGGGAGTTAGGGCAACACTTATAGTCCCTTCCCTTAGTCGTTTGGGCCTATGCAAAGGCCTATGGTTACAATATAAGCCTAGCACTAATTACAAACATATAAGCCTAATTAGCAACCTATTACATATCTAATGACCGACACTTGAATGATAGTTACACGTGATCCCAACACTATTTATGGTCAGCTCTTTTCGTGATTTGGTGCGTCTCCGTCTACTCTTGCGATTTCAATTTTGAGGAAGAAAATTTCTTTTTAGAGGGGAAGAATTATAACAACCTGAAAATATGAATATCATTTGAACCTTTAATACGTGTACAACTTAAAATATGAAGGGCATTCGAATATATATAATACAAGATAACATTTGAACCTTTGAATGCGAATAATGTGAAACGACAAAAAACAAATCCTAAACCTAAGCTACAAATAAAAATGACACAACCTATTATCCTAGACATATCATATGTTACTAAGTTACAATAAGGCCCGATTTCATTTTTATTTTGATACACCACATCACACGACTAATGTGTACCTTATAGGTCCAAATTCATTTTAAGTTGAACATAATATATGTAAATTTAATGATGGGCTCAGATTTGAAAAGTTTGTAGATGAATTGGTCTCCTAACCTCCCCAAAAAACTTGGCACTTCCTACTTCTCCTATCCCTCCTTTTCTTTAAACCATATACAACTTTTCCTCACTCGATTTAAACCCTAAAAACCTAAAAACAAAAAGAAACGGCAGCCTCATTCTTATTCAATCAGGAAGAAGGTACAAAGGGTAACAAGGTATGATTCGTTTAGCCCTATGTGTGGTTAAAGGTATGATTCGTTATTAATGAATCACGAAAAATAAGGTCACATGAAATCAGAAAACGTGTGCTTATATGTGTATCGTATGTATCTAATTTCCTTTGTTTGATGTTGGCTCATTATGAAATAAATTTGTGTGTGTAATATGTGAATCAAATCAGCCTAAACATATGTGTATGTAACCTTGTGCTAATCGGATTAAAGATAAAAAAAGATTAGGGTTTGTTTTGGGTTAAATGCAAATGTTACCAAGGGTTTCTATGTTAAATTCGAACTAAAGTCAGGTTTTGGTAGTAATTGTGATGGTTTGGTGGGAATATGGAATAAGTATACATGTTAATATTATGGTTAAAACAGGTCTTGTGATATATTAAGGTCTCGGGTGCGTTTATATAAGTAAAACATGTTATATAATGGATTTAAACGAATTTCTGAATGGGACAGTTTTGTAAGTTGAATATGTGTACACTATTGCTTGAGTTTAAAAAATGTATAATACTGTTTCTTTGCTTGTAAACTTAGTTTAATATCCTATTTTTTTTGGGTAAAAGGGTTAATTCACTCCGGTAAATGGATTACGCCAAAAACATTGAAGTACAAAGGATGAGGGTGTATCCGTCATCTCAGTCCCATAGGACACTTACATGCAAAAAACAACTAACCAAACCAACTATATAAGAATGACAGGCCATTTTATAACAAACAGATTAAGATAAACTACCTATGACGGCCCTTTGGGCGACAATCAAAGCCATGTGCAGGAAAATCATGATCATAACCATCATAAGACTTCAAATCATCCAAAAAACCAGCTCCCGGCATGACCTCAGGCATACACACTTCATCTTCATCCGACGAACCAGTTACTGACAAGGATGAACTTTCCTTCCTAGTAGACACCTTGTGGATCTTAGAGAATTGATCCCACAAACTTCCATTGCCACTTTTCGCAGGTACATCACTAGTAGAGACTTGACAGACGGTATCCATCTTGTCACTAACATGTGGTACCCCCACCACCACCTTGCTCGGACCAGTATCACCCTTTAACACTCCCGAAGTAGCACCAACAGAATCATCCTTTGAAATCTTATCCGACGGACCAGCCTCCAAACTCCGTTTAGTATCATTGGCATTCTTCTTCGTAGTAGGTTTGGAAACAGGTTTATATTCAAAAGGACTTTGGTTTGAAAAACCGAGGCCTTTGGTAACCTTTGGTAGCCTTATTTACATCCTTATCCAGATGAACACCCCTATTAACATAAAAAAAAAAAAAAAAAAAAAAAAAAACCTAAAAAGTTCTCTCCCCTATGGAGATTTCCGGCCGCCACTTCCTATTCAATTTCCGGCCTCATCTACACGTCCTCTCTACCCTCTAATTTGTTATTGGGTATGCAATACGTTGTATTTGATGCGTTTTTTATTTAAAGAAGTGGCGGCTGATTTCTTTTCTCATGAATACCTTATGAAATCTCCATATCTGATGGTGGCTGGTCGTATCATGATCCTAATCGTTTTTAAATCATTATACTACTGGTATTTTTGATCAAGGTATACCCTGATCATCTAGGGTCGATTATTGTTGTATATATCTAGTATCCTTGATCGCTTTTTGTCTACTGATTGGGCTTTATTGATGAAACCCTAGTTTTTAGGGTTTCTTATTTTAATATTGGTGTCGGCTCTAACCTTTGATTGATATACATCTGAGTTGGCCGTGGTTACTCGTGGGGTGGTTGATGCTCAACGTTATACTGGATCCCAAATTATTAGGGTTTTAGTTTTCTTTTCTTGATTGTGGGTGTATGGGTGATGGGTTATCTGCACGTTGGTATCGTTTTGATTATGACAAGCTCTTTTTCTGATTGATGTGTTCTATTTAGTAGGTTTGGGAGAGATAGAATTCAAGTTTGAAGGTAATCTTGTTCAAAAACCTTTGTTGCGATCTCATAGACATGTGCTTATTGTTCATTATATGGTCTTGTGATCATTCTCGTTTGAAGTTAGGGTCCGGAAACCCTATTTGTTTATCCATTGTTTCGATGTGTTTATGACATTGATTCGATGAGTTTACTTATGATCCGATCTGTATGGTTCTAAAGTCCATAATACGGAGTAATAGCAGATGTTGGATCATGTTTTTGAAAGTGTTGGTCGTTTGTGGCGGCTGATGATGTTATAGAAGTCGTGTCTTGGTAGTTTCTGGGTTGCATTATTGTACGAGTTTAAACCTGATCTTAGGTTTTGATTCGGTCTTACGCTTTACTACGATCACATTTGTACATGTTGAAGATCTTGGTCTCGGATCAGGTTTTTTTCTGTATACATGGGTGCTGACCAGGTCGTCTATGGTGCTGGTCATGTAGCATACTTTGTTTGTGAGCAAGTTGGTCATCTTGATGCATATTTGAGTATGGATTGTCTTTTTCTGCATGTGGTGATTATATGATCGTGTTCATGTGTGTTGGTCACGCACTGTGTTGGTACGAGTCTTTGTGTATACATGCCTTTTGGCTGGTACTTGGACTTGTTGTAAGTTGGAGGTTCCTATAATATGGGTTTGTGGACTTTGGGTGCTTATTCATGATATATTATACGTGGATTCTTCATGGAAGTTAAAGTGGATTGCCATAATGATTTAGAAGGCTCGAGTGCTTTACTTGAGTAGTTTTGCAATGTTTCTTTTTCTTTTGTCATTATTGGTAGTTTCATTTTGTTAAGTTATAGGAATGGTGTGTCATTCTTATATAAGAGTCTGTAAGTTGCACATGTTGTGCATTTTTTGTCGCCCGGATCGGGCTGAGGGCATGAGATTCACCCATGTCATTTGTACTTCAATGTTTTTGGTGTAATTGAATTTTACCGGGGTGAATTAACCCTTTTACCCAAAATAAAACACCCCTATTAACACCAACATCTTTATGAGCCGAATCTGAACCCCTCGTAGCCGGTATTCTTCTAAGAGGGCAATTAACGTCCTCATGGTTAAAGACCTTACATTTAGAACACCGATCTGGCCACCATTCATATTCAACATCAAGAACTTCCATATAATGACCTTTACCTCCCAAGAAAGGTATAGCCACTTCAATTGATTCCAAAACAGAATTTTCAGCAGATAACTCAACTAGGACCCGTGCATAAGAATAACGACCCCAAGGATTACTACACATAGCTCTAGTACATGCATCCGTGCGTATAACATGACCAACTTGTTGCGCAATCAAACCAATACCGACTTCCGAATATGTAATCGCCGGTACATTATGAATGAGAATCCATACCGTTACCTTTGTAATATTTTCCCTCTCCATCCTCATATTAGGATCCCAAATTTCAAGGAACATGGGACTCGATTTGACAAACCAAGGACCACACTCAAGAACCTTACGCATACCATCTTGAGTCTTGAATTTGAAAAAGTAGAAATCATTACGCATCATAACACATTCAAGCCAAACTTAGCCCATGCATGCTTCACATAATCATTAATGAGAGGAAAAGCTAAACGTTGCCCAAGGAAATAACCGCATAGAGTATGATCGAATTTAGAACGCATATCATCAATAACGGCTAATGGTATAACAACTTTAGCACCACCAACATTACCTCCATTATTAGACCTCCACCCTATAACCTTAGAATTACTCGTGTTCACCATCAGGTTCAACAACACTTGCAACTTTAGGAATATCAGAATCGAGACCAAATAAACTTACACTTTCATGACCAGCAGGTAATGGCTCAAAAATAACAGGAGCAACAATGCGAGATGCCGAAACAGACCCAAATTCAGAGGGAAGGGCAAAGCTCCCCGTTTGTCCTCCCAAACCTGCACTTTTAAGTATAGACTTCAATGGCTTATGCTCATTAACAATCACCTTACCGTCAATATTGTTAATCTTTGTAGCCAACCCATAATTCTTTTTAGCCAGCTTACCATTGAGAAACCCCGATTCCATCTCTCTTAACCCACTTACACACAAACGAATGACTTACAGCAATAAACAATCGCACCTTTAAAAATCTGAAACCCTAGACCAGGTACTTGCAATTTAGAAAATAGCAAATCCCTAAACGGAATTCGCTTAACAATTGAGGTTACCACCACACGCAACTGATCTTGAGATAAAACGAAACCCTAAATCGAGTTTGGTACAGTAGCGCACAGAACCAGTTACGTAACAAAATAAACCACGAAACCCAAAATATGAATCGTAAATATTGATGGGTACCAAATCTATTATATTATGAATATAGTGGCATGCATGGTATTAATCGATTATAATAAGAATACACTAACCAATCAGCGAATAAGGCACAAAAATCATGCAGCGACCCACGTTATGGAGGTGTAATACGTTTAAATCACTGTCTTTACCAAGCATATAATACCAAAAAATGAATCTAAAGAAACTACACCGACCCACGATACTAGATCCAATAAATAAAGGATTAAGAATCGAAGAGGTGCAAATCGTTATGAGCAGGATTCGTTTTTTTGGTCGCCAAAATTCGCCAAAGGAGAGAACGTTTTTAGGGTTTTTAGTTGCAGTATCTATTAGTTTAATATCCTATTGAAGTTTTCCAATTGGTTTTGGTGAATTTGGAGTTGTATTGGTCGTGTTTTTGAATTTAAAGGAATCATGTGTCAAATCTGAGTTCTGAGAACTTAATTTTGATTTTACATTTTCAAACCACAGGGATTTAAGAGCTCTCCTTTTACAGGGATGATGTTTAGTTTATGTGACGCTTATTTGAATTCTTGGGGATTTTTTTGAAGTGTTCAAGTGGGTCTAATAAATGTAAACTTTTGGGGTATACCTCCTGTGCACTTTCTGGACAGGTCTGGAAACATGAATTTTTGGGTAAAGGGATTTTCCACCCTGGCAAAATATATTACTCCAAAAAACCGTTTAAGTACAATGGAATGTGGATGAATTACCACATTAACCTCAAGCAACCGCCTGAGCTACCACTAGATCATTTATGACAGGCCATAAATGAACAACTAGCTACCAACAACTAGGACTACTAGAAAACAACCTAAAATGACATGCCAAACTTATGAACCAGCAAATAAAAGTTACTTCCTAGAACGACCTTTAAGCTTGAAATCATTCAAATTGCCTCGGTAGATCGTAAACCTGACCCGCATAATCATCGGAGAAATAATCATCAAGCTTGATACCACCACCAGAAGATGAAAAGTAATTTCCTATGTTATCATTTGGCTCATAGACCTCATCCTCATCACTGTCAGAATCAACCACTTCACCCACTTTAGAAAACGGGTTACCTCGCTTAGTTGAAGTACTCGAAGATGGAAAAGTAGAAGGCTTAAAAGACTCTCCCTGAACCGTTGGCTCCATGTTACTAATAGGCTGATCTTGTGTTCCCTTACCATTATTATCATCTCCGAGAACGTCCTCATCCACCAATGAATCCAAGACACCAAAAGAATTAGTAGACTTAACGTTCAGACCAGAGTTAACATTAGAAGGAGGAGTCAGCACTGGATCTTTAGGATCCAAACCAGAACCGTTATTTTTCTTACCTATGCCACTCGAAGATGCCCCTCCAGAAGATGATGCGCCTCCTTTAACTGTCCCACCCTTAGGCTGCCACCGATGATGAAAAGCAACCTTAGGTTTAGTAAAACGAATACCATCAATATGCTTCTCTTTACTTTGTTGTTTACCTTTACCCTTATGATTATTAACCTCCACATAACCATCATTATCAACCACCTGTTTCTCGCTTGGTTTAACATTCTTAGGACAACCACCATCATTATGGTCAAAGATTTTACACTTCTCACACCTTGGAGGTTTCCACTCATACTCAACTTCTAGCGTTTCCAATGAATGACCAGATCCGTCAAGAAAAGGAATCGCCACCACAATCGAATCACGTAAAGCACTCAAAGATGAAACTTCCACAAGAACCCTAGCATAAGAATTTCGGCCCCAAGATTTGAGACACATCGCACTTGTATAAGAATCAAGCATAACAGGCCTCCCAATCTGAGTAGAAATTAAGCTAAGACCAACTTCGGAATAAGCTACTTACAGGATATTATGAATTTTGACCCAGACCGGAGCATAAATAATTTCATCCTTTTTCAGTTTGGTATTAGGAGTCCAAACATTCAAGAAAACGGGAACTAATCGAATTAACCAAGGACCTTCTTCCAATACCCTTTCCATACCTTCCATAGACGCAAATTGAAATAAGAAAAAACCATTGCTAAGCATTACACGTTGAAGTCCTTATTTTGCCCAAGTATTACGCACATAATTCTCCACTACTGGAAAAGTAAGACGCTTTCCAATAAAATATCCATACAACGTATTCGTAAACCGATTACTTATCTCATTAACAACCTCCAAAGGATAGCCACATTAGCACTGCATGAGACATTCAAGATTCCTCATCTCCGACACTCTAACGACCTTCTTGCTTGAATTATCTTTAAACATAAATGCAAATGATGAAGGACCAGATTAGCCTCGAGGAGAAACCCCATTCGACTTAACATTAATATCACCCTTAGTCATAACCTCATGCACACATGTAGGACCGTGAGTAAGACTAGAATTAATAGATGCAAACCGATTAGCAGTCTTGTTATAAGAATTCAATTCATTCAAACCAATAGTCACGTTCCCCATATTCATATTATCATGCATGAAAATATTTTTTGGGTAAAGGGGAGTAATCATGCACCCTGGTAAAATATATTAACCAAAACATTTAAGTACAACGGATGAGAGTGAATCTCTCACCTCGGCCCGTTACATGGGCAACAGACACACACTAAAAGTGCATTGTAACCAAACATATTTCATAAGAAAGACATGCCAATCTTATGAACTACCAAACATTCAAAATTACTTCCTACCGCGACCTAAGAGACTAACATCATACATGTCACACATATCCTCCAAGTGTCTCGGTAAATCGTAGACTTGAGCAGCATAATCATCAAAGTCTTCAAGCTCTAGTCCCCCACCTCCCCCAGAAGCCAAGAATGACGCCATAGGGTTATCCGGCTCCAAAACCTCATCCTCTTCAGTATCAGAACAAGTTCCATTCCCGACTTTAGAAAACGGATTACTTACCTTAGAAGCAGAAAAAGTCATATTCTCCGGAGGCTTAATAGCCGCACTTGTATCAACATGAGATTCCTTCCCCCGAGAACCATCCATACCTGCTTCCTTAGAACAACCAGAAGAATTCACAATCTTCGCCTCGTCAGTAGTAGAATCAACCACAGTACATGGGATGCCCATGTCATCTTGCACCTCAAGAGTCCCAAAAGAGTTAGACGTGGTAATAGGTGTACTTTTCGCATTAACACTAGCAGCTTCCGGTGTCTTCGTCTTTGCAACATAAACCTGCTTCCTAGGTGCAAATCTAGGACCCTTACCCATATTAATACCACTAGACATCTTCGTACCTTTGGGTTTGGCTTTCCGATTCTGCACCAGCTTAAACCCATCATCAGGCTCTTCCAAAGACGATGTGGGAGCTACATCAAGATGCTCCTTAGTACTCTTAGGACAACTAGCATTAACATGCCCAAACACTTTACATTCCGCACAACGTGGAGGTTTCCATTCATATTCAACCTTGATACATGCCGTAGTAAAACCACTATCATCCTTTTTAGGGATCGCCATAGTCACCTCATGTTTAAGATCAGTTTCCGATGATAATTCAACAAGAGCATGTGCAAAACTAATACGACCCCATGAATCAACGCACATGGAACTAGTGAAAGCATCTAGCATAATCGGCTTACCCACCTGAGTAGCAATGAGCCTCAACCCATCTTCCGAATATGCAAGTAATGGCACATTATGCAACTTAATCCATACAGGAACTTGGGTAACCTCAGTTTTAGACAGTAACACATCAGGAGTCCATTTAGTGAGGATGAGAGGAGAATTGCGAATAATCTAAGGACCCCGTTGAAGGACAATATCAACACCCTCTTTAGAATCAAACTTAAAGAGGAACACACCATCATCATTCTTCATAAGTTTCTTTAACCCAAACTTACCCCACGTGTTAGTGACGTAATTTCGGACCAAAGGGAACGCAATATTCTTGCCAACAAAGAAGCCAACAAGAGTATTATCATAATTATTAAACACTCCCTCCATAGCAGCCTTAGGAAGAACCGTATCATGGTTGTCAATACGATTCTCATTCACCAATGGTCGAAAATTAACTTTCCTCGTGACTTGTTTCGGTTTTAACACATTAGCAAACGACCTTACTTCTTTAGGCACATTATCATTACTATTGCCTTCATGACCAGAATTAGACTCCTTAACCACATTCGAAGCAACACTAGGGAGCACCAACGGAGGCACACAAGCATCTTGACCAGAAGCATTAGAAGGAGTCTCTTGAGTGCTCAAATCCACCCCATTCAAAGAAGTACCAGCCTTATCACTATCAAGCCCCAACCTAGAGTCTTCCCATGGGTCAGGCTGTTCCATGTTAGGCGTGCTCCAAATGGAATCATTACTAACGTCCCCAAACAGATTACCATCGTTATTGCTCGGGTTACGGACAACCCTAGCAGCTTTACGTACCTTAGGAACAGTAGTACCACCATCAAGACCTTTTAAACGTTTCAATCTAGCATCCAACGCGTTAATGTCCAACGTAGCATAAGGATTAGGTTCCTTATTCACACCAACTTGATCGGCCAAGGTAGTGGTTGTTTTAGCAGCATTCGACGATGAATCCTTGTTAAAGAATCCTTTCTCCATCTCTCTCACACCCACTTACAATAAACAACCTTAAACAAACAGTCGAACAAACAATAACCTCCAGCAATCAAGCAGAACCAATCAAATAAAGTAAACCCTAACTAAAAATTCAGGGTTTATTACGCCATAAGTTCCATCAACTAACCATATCCCACCATGGTGATCGTATGATAAATATGTTAAATCCGACCAGAAAAAAAGTGTTGATAATCGATTCAAAATAATACCCTCAATATCTCCAACCAACCAAATAAATAAACCTTACCAATGACCCACGTGAGAGATCAATAGCAATCAGTGAATATAAATTGATTAGAGATAATAGCAATCAATTATAATATGAATAATATACCAAACAAGTAGCGAATATATATCAAGGCAAGAAAAGAGCAAATAGGAATCACCGACCCACGTTAAAAGCTAAAAGATTTAAATAATCGCATAAGAACAATACCTATGAAGGTGTAATCAGTTAAGGAATAACTTTCTTGCACAAGCGAATAAAATAAGAATTAATCACAACTTTTAATAATCAATCAACCCACGAAGGAGAAGATTAAAAAATTAAAAAAGTTATGATCGAACGTAAGGATTGTATTCGCTATTCGCCAGAGAGCATGCATGAAAATATTACTTGCATGACCAGTTGCAATTGATGCCTGTTTCATCCCACTCGAGTCACCTCCTTGAGAAAGAGTCTCATGCATGATATTATTCAAAGGAATAGGACTTACAAACGCATTAGATGGCAAGTTCAAAGGTGGAAATAACTCATTATATGAACTGGGCGTAGCATCATGAACAAGTTGCGAGTAGATCGAACTAGAATTACTAGGTAACTCAGCATGAACGTTGGTCATATCTTGCACGTTGGCTGCTCCAAAACTACTAGATGCAGACGAAACCATGGACGGTTCCATGGATACTCCCAAAGTAGACGAAACATAATTGGTACTATTCTTTCCATCCAACCCATACTTTCCCTCGACATTCAACGACACATTAGTATGAACCTTTGTACTAGGACCAGCCTTACCATCAATTGGATTCCTAGCATTCGTACTAGATTGAATCCCACTCGTGTCATTCATAGTAGTGTTCAGACCAGCCTTACCCTCAAAGCTTTTCGAGGCTGAGTAACATCGGAGTTCTCAACATTGATACCCTTTAACCTTTGCATTCGAGCATTCAAAGCATCCATGTCCAACATAAGCATTACCAATAGTAGAATTCGAAGGTTCGGATGCACTGTTATTAAGTAGAAACCCCTTCTCCATCATGTAGAAACCCATGTACAAAAGCAAGCCAAGAATAACCACGCATGCAGCAACAACCAATGAAATAAAGAAACCCTAACGAGGTTAGGGTTTTAAACGATATAGTACATGAACCTATCCCATCTTATGATATCCAATGAATTCGTATATTGAGAGATAAACCCTAGGGGCGATTTCCGGCCACCCTCCCCCTTTTTCCGATCAGTAACCCACCATCTAAACCGCCTCTCTATTATTCCTTTTGAATAATATCCAATCGGGGATGATGGCTGGTGTTTTTATGGGGTGAGGTGTGCGTTTATATATCTGTTATTTTTTCTATGGAAATCACGTATATTATCTTGAAACCCTAAACGATTCTATGCAATGTATGCGATTTATTAAATCATGTTTTCACTAGGGTTTTTTATTGGTTTTGGGCTGTTCGTATGGTTTAACATCAGATCTCATGGATCTGATTATCTTTTCACGATCTGCTTGTGTTTTGGTGGCAACATGGAATAACGATCCCCTATTCTTAGGGTTCGTTCCTTATTATTTGGTTCGTGATGTTGGATCTATACGTAATATGCTTGTTAACCCGGCTAGGGTTAGTTTTGTTGCGGTTTCTTGATCATTGGACGTGGGTTGGAGAGTGTAAGTTAAGTTTTTAGGGTTCTTAAAAACCCTAAATCAATTGTTCCTAGATCCGTGCTTCTATCCTTCATTCCGATTTGGTGGATCGTGTGAACTATTTGTTGGTAAGTTAGGGTTGGTTTATAAACCCTATTGTTCGGTTACTATGATCAGATATGTTTGTCTTAATAGCAGATTGGATCGTGGTGTTGAATCGCTGGGCGGTTCTTGGTCATTGGTAGTCGACTAGCCCTAGATGATGAATGTGTTTTTTAAGATTTTCTAATTTGATCTTAGGATTATAATCGTGTTTTTACGTGCGTGGTTTTCTTCAGCTTACATGTTAATACGTACCTGGTTTGATCAGCACTTCTTATACATGTACGTGAGTTATGTTTATGATTTGTGGGTTGAAGAGATGTAAGTCGGTATTCCATCGGGTTAGTCATGCGATTTTATGCCTTGTTCCCGCTCTATCTTGGTTGATTGGGTCGGTTGGACGACACCTTTGTTTCTAGGGTTCGATATTGTATTTACTTCAATTCTTAGCCGGGGCATGATTGTTTTGCATGTGTTAGTGGTTTACGGAGACCTTTGCTAATAACTCGATATATGGTCTCATGTTCGATATTATTGGTAGTTAGGGTTGTTCACCCTATAGTGTTACCAAGCTGCCGTTTGGACTTAATTATGATCGTGGTCCTTACGGGTTAGAGTTTACTTAAACTCTATTTCTTGTTGTGCGATCTAATTGGCTTGGTCATTTAGCACATGTTTGGTTCATGTGTTTTGGTTTGCCTTGTGTTTGTACGAGTCTTTGTATATACAAGCTTGTTAGCTGGTACTTGGACTTGTGGTAAGTTGGAGGATTCCTATGATATATGTTTGTGGACTTTGGCTGCTCATTCATGACATATTATATGGGGATTCTTTATGGAAGTTAATGTGGACCGCCATAGTGATTTAGAAGGCTCGAGTGCATTTACTTGAGTAGTATTGTAATGTATTATGTTCTTTTGTCATTATTGGTAGTTTCATTTAGTTAAGTTATAGGAATGGTGTGTCATTCTTATATTTGATTATGTAAGTTGCACATGTTGTGCATTTTTCGTCGCCCTGATCGGGCTGAGGGCATGGGATTCACCCATGTCATTTGTACTTCAATGTTTTTTAGTGTAATAGAACTTTACCGGGGTGAATTAACCCTTTTACCCAAAAAATATATTGAGAGATAAATTAATATGTCGGTAAGGGTAAGTTGCAACAGATCCCAAATAATTATAATTGCACTAATAATTAAAAAGCGACAAAATAATTGATATGAACAACCGACCCACATGCAATAGATCAATAAACAAATCTATTAACCACCACCCCACGTTAAATGGACCAATTGAAAACAGATGTAATCATCAACCAATCACATGCAATCAGTTAGTGTATCATATTATCACGATTAATGATTTTTGAAGAGAATATTGAATGTCTAGTCGGTTTTAAAATTTTCTCCAAATATCGCCGCTATTGGGAGAAGTTTTAGGGTTAACATGAATTTCTAAACCATACTTATGGTTTGAAATAAAGTATGCAAAATTTTTTCTGAACTTACCTAACTAATATGGGAACACCTGGGAATTTACTCAGAATTATTTGAGCTCTTTTGATAGGCCATTAAATTCGTAAGAAACTGGACCAGAACGTGATAAAATCTGAGATACAACTTAAGTCAAGGTTTTGGTTTAGCCCTATATGTGGTTAAAGCTATGATTCGTTATTAATGAATCACGAAAAATAAGGTCACATGAAATCAGAAAACGTGTGCTTATATGTGTATCGTATGTATCTGATTTCCTTTGTTTGATGTTGGCTCGTTATGAAATAAATTTGTGTGTGTAATATGTGAATCAAATTAGCCTAAACATATGTGTATGTAACTTTGTACTAATTGGATTAAAGATAAAAAAGTATTAGGGTTTGTTTTGGGTTAAATGCAAATGTTACCAAGCTGTTCGAACTAAAGTCAGGTTTTGGTAGTAATTGTAATGGTTTGGTGGTAATATGGAATAAGTATACATGTTAATATTATGGTTAAAACAGGTCTTGTGATATATTAAGGTCTCGGGTGCGTTTATATAAGTAAAACATGTTATGTAATGGACTTAAACGAATTTCTAAATGGGACAGTTTTGTAAGCTGAATATGTGTACACTATTGCTTGAGTTTAAAAAATGTATAATACTGTTTCTTTGCTTGTAAACTTAGTTTAATATCCTATTGAAGTTTTCCAATTGGTTTTGGTGAATTTGGAGTTGTATTGGTCGTGTTTTTGAATTTAAAGAAATCATGTGTCAAATCTGAGTTCTGAGAACTTAATTTTGATTTTACATTTTCAAACCACAGGGATTTAAGAGCTCTCCTTTTACAGGGATGATGTTTAGTTTATGCGACGCTTCTTTGAATTCTTGGGGATTTTTTTGAAGTGTTCAAGTGGGTCTAACAAATGTAAAATTTTGGGGTATACCTCCTGTGCACTTTCTGGACAGGTCTGGAAACATGAGTTTTTAAACCATACTTATGCTTTGAAATAAAATCTGCAAATTTTTTTGAACTTACATAACTAATATGGGAACACCTGGGAATTTTCTCAGAATTATTTGAGCTCTTTTGATAGGCCATTAAATTCGTAAGATAATGGACCAGAACGTGATACAATCTGATATACAACTTATGTCAAGGTTTTGGTTTAGCTTAACCCCTAACAATGTGTTTTGGCTTTAATTACTTTTTTTTTGGTAAAGGGGAGTAATCCTACACCATAGTAAAATATATTAACCAAAAAACAGTGAAGTACAAAGGATGAGGGTGAATCCCTCATCTTAGTCCCTTAGGACACTTACAAGAAACTCTATATAAGAATGACATGCCATTCTTATAACTTACAAAATAAAACTATCAACCTACAATGACTATACAAGTGAATAAACATCATGAAATTAAAAGCTTGCTTCACTAAGGTAGCACCAAAGGCTTTAATTACTTTTGAAACATTTGTACGGATACTTTTAGATATATGTTAACCTAATATCATTTGTGAACCCTAAGTTGAATTATTTGTGAATTATCCCCTGAAGTTACAAAAGTTACTAAAGACAGAAAGTTACTAAATATGGAAAGTTACTAAATTTGAAAAGTTGCTAAATTTGGAAAGTTACTAAATTTGGAAAGTTGCTAAATAAGGTAAGTTTATATAAATAGCAGGAAAACCTGATAAGGATTTAAAACGTACACTTTTAAGGGGTCACTTAAGACCTTAATTGCCCACTTTTATATCCGTTACAGCTTAATTTAGTTCCTTTTCACTTTTTAGGTCTTTTGGAAGCAAAATGCTGGAATGATTCTTATTTGGACGAAAAGGAGTGAATATATGAAGAAAATGGCTAAGTCAAGATCGAAGACACTCAAGCTACTGAAAACGAAGTTGACGGTGTCCCAACTAAAGGCGCCGCCGTCCTCTCTGATTTAATTAAAATACACCGACGGCTTAGTAGACTTTTGTTAAAATATACCGACGACGTCAGCTCACGAATAGGAAGGGCGTGACTAAGACTTTTCATCTAGATGGCTCAGATCCAGAATCAGACGACGTCCCTGCTGAAGCCCGACGGCATCACAACTACAACGTGACGTTGTCTTAACGATTACTTGGCTAAGACGAAGACCCTAATGACGGCGATCTGACGGCGTCCCACCTATAAGGCGACGCCGTCTCAAGTGTAAAATTATATATAGAAATCGAATTTTCAGTATTTTAGGAGGTAGAATTGTGGAGTAAAAACCCTAAATGTTTGTAGTCCGACTTGGACAGTATTTTAGGGTCCCAAACCCCATTTTACTCATCAATATAAGTGTTTTATTCCATTGATTTTATTATGTTTTCCATTGAATCTATGTATGCTTGCTTGTTTAACATGTCCGGCTAAATTTCTTATGTGTTTGCTTAGATCTATGAAACATAGTTATTAATTATTGATTAGTTGTCTCTTATCTTAATTGTAAATGGCTTAGAGTGCAATTAGGCTATCATTGTGTTTAAATGCTTGAGTAATCTAATTAAGATAAACAAGAAAAACCCTAAAAACGATTTGCTAGTGGCGACTTTCGAATCCCTTACCTCCAAAAAAACGATAACATGCCAGCTCTAATCTCTTCTCTATTGCTCTAATTTGTTTCAATTAAGTAATTACATTAGTATGTTGCGAGATTGTCCCAGATTATTGTAATCGTTTTGATTATAGGGTTTATTGTTTCAATTAAGTCTGGTTTTACTTCTTATATCATTCGTGCTCAACATGGTTGGATTTGGTTAGTTGATTTGTGCTATAACTCATGCCTTAGTTCTACTAAGGCCCTCGTTTTGGAAGATTGACGTGGTGCTTCCTATTTTTTCTGTTTAGTCGTTTTTTAGGGTTTCATTTTTTCTGTCTTGGATTTTTCTGGTAATTTGACTTCGCTGCTGTTTGATTTGAGTAATATGGATAAAAATGGTGATGTTAATGTTGATTTGGAAGCTTTGGATGCTCGTATGCAACGATTGAAAGGGAATGATGCTGGAATTGAAGGTGCGCCTAAGCCAAAATTGGCTATGAGGGTTTTGCGAAACCCTAAATTAGCTATGGGGTATACAACTGATGATCATTCAAATCTGGCTTTTGGTGAGTCTTTTTCTACTGATCCGTCCCATGATAGTGGTATTACCTCTCATGATTCTGGTCCTCTTGAGGGAAACATATGGTCGTTTGTTAATTCAAGCGTGCAACATGGTGAGCATGAGTCTTTATTTTGGGGCGCTGATGATAATGCTACAAATCAGTATCTCAAATCTGATTTCCCAACTCTTTGGATAAAAGTGGTGATCAGTTGGGTAATCAAAATAAGAATGCAAATGTGGTTGCTGGGGCCTCTTTGGACGATAATTTGCCTAAAGGTGATGGGATTAGTGTGGCTAGTCAAGTTGGCAAGTTCAAGGGTATAGTGACGCATGATTCTTCTAATAAGGAGAGCCCTATTGTTCAATCGTCTGAAATTCTGTAGTCACCAACTTACGTGGGAGTTGCTAGTGGATCACAACATGTTCCTACTATAGGTGCTCAGTCTATTCCTGCCAAAGGTAAATATAACTTTCGTGTACTTACAGTTTTTTTTTGGGTAAAGGGGAGTAATCCTGCACCCTGGTAAAATATATTAACCAAAAACGTTTAAGTACAACGGATGAAAGTGAATCTCTCACCTTGGCCCGTTACATGGGCAACATACACACACTAAAAGTGCACTTAACCAAACAAATTACATAAGAAAGACATGTCAATCTTATGAACTACCAAACAACCAAAATTACTTCCTACCACGACCTAAGAGACTAACATCATACATGTCACACATATCCTCCAAGTGTCTCGGTAGATCGTAGACTTGCTCAGCATAATCATCAAAATCTTCAAGATCAAAGCCCCCACCACCCCAGAAGCCAAAAATGACGCCATAGGGTTATCTGGCTCCAAAACCTCATCCTCTTCACAGTCAGAACAAGTCACATTCCCGACTTTAGAAAACGGATTACTTACCTTAGTAGCAGAAGAAGTCACAGTCTTTGGAGGCTTAGAAGCCGCACCAATATCAATACGAGAGTCCTTCCCCGAGAACCATCAATACCTGCCTCGTCAGTAGTAGAATCAACCACAATACTTGGGATGCCCGTGTCATCTTCCACCTCAAGAGTCCCAAAAGAGTTAGACGTAGTAATTGGTGCACCTGTAGCCTTAACACTAGCAGCTGCCGGTGTCTTCGTCTTTGCAACATATACCTGCTTCCTAGGTGCAATTCTAGGACCCTTACCCATATTAATACCACCAGTCATCTTCGTACCTTTAGGTTTGGCTTTCCAATTCTGCACCACCTTAAAACCATCATCAGGTTCTTCCACATTCGAGGTGGGAGGGACATCATTTTGCTCCTTAATACTCTTAGGACAACAAGCAGTAACATGCCCAAACACTTTACATTCCGCACAATGTGGCGGCTTCCATTCATATTCCACCTTGATACTTGTCGTAGTAAAACCACTATCATCCTTATTAGGGATCGCCATAGTCACCACATGTTTTATCTCAGATTCTGATGATAATTCCACAAGAGCACGTGCAAAACTTATGCGACCCCATGAATCAACACACATGGAACTAGTAAAAGCATCTAACATAATCGGCTTACCCACTTGAGTAGCAATTAAGCTCAACCCATCTTCCGAATATGCCAGTAATGGCACATTATGCAATTTAATCCAAACGGGAATTCTAGTAACCTCACTTTTAGACAATAGCACATCAGGAGTCCATTTAGTGAGAATGAGAGGAGAATTGCGAATAATCCAAGGGCCCCGTTGAAGAACATTCTCAACACCCTCTTTAGAATCGAATTTAAAAAGGAAAACACCATCATCATTCTTCATTAGTTTCTTAAAACCAAACTTACCCCACTTGTTGGTGACGTAGTTCTGAACCAATGGAAAAGCAATATTCTTGCCAACAAAAAAGCCAACAAGTGTATTATCATAGCAGTTGAATACACCCTCCATAGCAGCCTTTGGAAGCACCGTATCATGATTTTCAATGCGAGTCTCATTCACCAAGGCACGAAAATTAACTTTCCTAGAGACACGTTCCGGGTTTAATACATTAGCAAATGACCTCACTTCGTTATTTTCACTACCAATCACATTAGGACCAGAAGTTGAATCATTCACCACGTTCTTGGGTGTACACACGTTTGGACCAGAATTATAAGCCACATCAGCAGCAATAGTCGAAGAGACTTTAGTGCTCGAATCCAACCCACCCACAAACGTAGCACTATAACATGTGTTTTCCATATTTTTTTGGGTAAAGGGGAGTAATCCTGCACCCTGGTAAAATATATTAACCAAAAAAGTTTAAGTACAACGGATGAGAGTGAATCTCTCACCTCGGCCCGTTACATGGGCAACAGACACACACTAAAAGTGCACTAACCAAACAAAATACATAAGAAAGACATGCCAATCTTATGCACTACCAAACAACCAAATTTACTTCCTACCACGACCTAAGAGACTAACATCATACATGTCACACATATCCTCCAAGTGTCTCGGTAGATCGTAGACTTGCTCAGCATAATCATCAAAATCTTCAAGATCAAAACCCCCACCACCCCCAGAAGCCAAAAATGACGCCATAGGGTTATCTGGCTCCAAAACCTCATCCTCTGAATTAGTATTACCCCAACTCAGGACCAGCAGTGTCACCCTCGATACTACGTTCACCTTTGAGACGTTGTAACCTAGCTTCCAATGCCTGAATATCAACCCTATGATACGGATTCGTGTCCGTGTTCACACCAACTTGATCGGCCAAGTTGGTGGCAGTTTTTGAAGCCTTCATCGAAGAACCATCTTTGTCAAGAAAACCTTTCTCCATCTCTCTAAAAACCCACAAACAAGCCAAACAAACACCAATACGGAACAGAAATCAAACAGCTATCGAACAGTTACAAGAACGAAACCCTAACTAAAAAGTTAGGGTTTTGAGAAGTTACGCACCATATCCTAACCCGCTCCCATGATCGATCAATGTTACAATGATAAGAATAAGACCAGCAAGGAGATTATAACCAGGGAAGGATGATCACAAAACCTACGCAGCTTAAGACCAAAAAACGATTACCTAAACCCTAAAAACGTTTTAAAAAATAAACCTAAAAACTCAGAAAACAATACACGAATTCAAACTAGGACGAATTAACAAGGATGTTAATCAGTAGCAAAGTGAGAATGATGCAAAGAATCCAAGGTTTAGGTTGATTAGATTGAAAACCGATTAAGGAGTAAGGGTTTAGAAAATCGCCTAGAGAGAATCGGAAATAGGGTCCTTTCGTGTACTTACAGTTGATAATATTTTTAATGGTGTTGATGTATCCATTCCTCGTAAGGTGGTTGAAACTATTAGCACTAAATTTGATAACACCTTGTATGGGTATTTCATTGGTAAGCGTATTGCATTCCCAGTGGTTGAGTACTTTGTCCGTAACAACTGGGCTAAGTATGGTCTAAAACGTATTATGATGAATGCAAAAGACTTCTTTTTCTTTAAGTTTGACTCTCAGGTTGGCTTGGAGGCTGTCTTAGAAGGAGGTCCGTGGATGATAAAAAACAGCCCTATTATTCTTAAAAAGTGGACCATGAGTACTTGTTTTTTTTTTGGGTAAAAGGGCTTCACCGTGGTAAAATATATTAATCACAAATAAATGAAGTTCACTGGAATGTGGCTGAGATACCACATTAACCTCAAGCAAAAGCTTGAAAAACCACTACATACTAAGCGCTTGTGACATGCCACAGAGCGACACTAAAAATCAACATACAAAAACTAAATCACCAATAGGAAACAACCACCGCATGAAACATGAATCACCACAACTGTCCATCAGCCGCTTCGAAGGAGATTGATGGACCAAGTGAGACTGCCTCCTTAAAAACCTCTCCAGGTAAAAACCCAGTGGGAAAACCCTGGATGAGGGAAAAAAGAGTACAGCTCTCAGATGGATCTCCAACGAACAATTAAACCAACCAAAAGCAACTTCCAAAGAAATCACATCATCCATCCGAAACCAGCACTCAGAAGACCACATCATGAATGCATAAGAGACAAAGGCAAACGCTAGACACGCAATAGATCTTCCACTTTCGCCGTCTTCTTAAATCTGCACGAGAGAAGCTTGAGACGAACCGTGGACTTGATAAGATCAACAACCTGGGCTTGCGATCTTTTTTGCGCCTTGAAAATCTTGTTGTTTCTTTCTTGCCAAATAATGTAAGTAGCAGCCACAAACAGAAGCTTCGAAACAACACTCCTAGCAGACCTAGATTTCTTTCTTTCCAAATAATGAGTACTTGTTTGACGAAAGAGGAATTAACCCGTATCCCGGTATGGGTTAAGCTTCATGATGTTCCATTAGAGGTATTCTTTGATGACGGTATTAGTATTATTGCTACACATATTGGTTAGCCTATTATGCTTGATTCCTATACTTGCTCTATGTGTATTGATTTTTGAGGTAGGAGTAGTTTTGCTCGTTGTTTAATCGAAATTGACTCTCATGCTCCCCTTAAGGAATCTATTACTGAATAGAAGTACCCTAATTCTCTCTCTACCTAGAGGAGATTTCCGGCCGCCACCCTTCTAATTTTCCGGCCAGAATCCCATTCTGATCCATACGTGTTATCAGTTTGGGTATCTTACTAAGGGTGGCTGGTTATGCAATCATTATCATATATAATTGAAATCTTCTTCTTTTCGAAACCCTAACATTCTTTTACTCACCCGATTCCCTTTTCTTAGGGTATTTTTTTTAGGGTTTTGTTCCTTGGCTTTGTGGTAATCGTATATGGTTTTCAAATCATGTCGGTTTAATGATCTCTTTGAGTTATTAAATCAATTTATCTTGCTTTATACGATCTGGTCGTGTTGGGATCTGCTGTGCTTATTGATTTTTGAAACCCTAACTTTTTAGTGTTTCGTATCTTATCTATATATGGTGTGCTTGTAGGTGACAATGGATCTGGTTGTTTCTCTGAATGTTAACCTGTTTAAGAGGTTGTTTGTTGAGTGTATGTTCTAATCAAGACGTTTGTTAGATGTATGTGGGTTTTAGAGAGATGGAAGTTAAGTTTTAGGGTTCTTATTCAAAAACCCTACCTGTTCCTGATGATATTGAGTATTATCTTTTTGGATCACTACTGTGTATATGTTAGGGTTTATTTAAACCCTATTGGTCGACATGGGTTTATGAATCAAAGGTTGCATTTTGTTTCATTATCCATTCATGTAAGCGCGTTTGCTGGAAGTTGGGGTTTGTATAAACCCTTGTCACCATGGTGTCGTACTATGATGTTTGTGTGGCTAAGTATAAGTTGTGGTGTGGGGTTTTGGAAGCATGATGATTTTCTGGATAAACCAAACCATATAAACACTTTATGTATTGATCGATTTGAATGCTGGTGTTTTTAGGGTTGTGTTTCTAAACCTTGCTTGTGATGGTCTGTTTTGATTTGTTTGCTGGTAATGGGGACAAGTTGAATACTTGTTAGGGTTTTTTTACCCTGTTATGTTGAATGGTACCCTGATGTGTGGTGATCTACATTCTATGGTTTGATGTTTATTGTGGATCGATGTTGATTTGGGTAAAAGGATTAATTCACCCCGGTAAAATTTATTACACCAAAAAACATTGAAGTACAAATGACATGGGTGAATCCCTTGCTCGTAGCCTGTTACATAGGCAATACAACTGCAAAAAGCAGCTAAACAAAATTCTCTCTCCCCTAGGGGGCGATTTCCGGCCACCCCCTCCCATATTCCGATCTAAACCTACCATCTTAACCGCCTATGCAATCGGTGATGATGGCTGGTGTCTTTGAGGGTGAGGTGTGCGTTATATATCTTCTTTTCTCTATGGAAATCGTCTATCTTTTATTGTAAACCCTAAACCGATTCACTGTATACGATTATTTTTTTTAATCATTTTTATCTAGGGTTTGGTATTGGATCTGGGTATGTTCGTATGTTAGATACGATCTGCTCGTGGTTTTGGTGGCTATCAGGGATAAATGATTCCCTATTTTTTAGGGTTCGTTTCTATTATCTGTTTTCATGTGACCCTTGTTTGGGTCTTTGATTATTTGCACGTTGCCTTTACATGGATCTTTTGTAGTGGCGTGATCTTCAGTCTACGTGGGTTTTGGAGAGTGTAAGTTAAGTTTCTGTGGTTCTTGTTCAAAAACCACCTATTCATGGTTCTCAGATCTCTTCTTGTTCGCAAATCTCATATGGTGTATCTTGAGACCCTCTTTCTGGTACATTAGCGTTGCTTATATGAACCCTATGCTTTGTTTTCCTTCTGTTCAGATCTGTTACATCCGTTTTCAGATCTTGGGACATTAGGTTTTATGTTTGGTCGGCTTTGGTGGCCGATTGGTGGTTTGGGCTTACATCTGTTCTCGATCTGGTTTTTGTCGAGGCATGATGTATGTGGATGTTAGGGTTGTATTCCCTAATCCCTATTAGTATTTGGAAGTCGTGTGTAGGCAATTTCTTCATTCAGGTTGCTGATTCGATTACTCTACCACGATTAACACGTGTGTGTATTAAAAGATAAATGACATGGTTTAGCATGATTGTTAGAATTCGTCTTTGGCAAACTCTATTTGGTGCTGCTGTTTCTGATTCTTTCTACGGATTGTATGTAACAGAGTCTGTTATGCATTGCCATGGTTCTTGGTTCTTCAAATCGTGGCATGTTGACTTGGAAGTTAGGGTTCGATGAACCCTAATTTGGTTTCTTGGATATTAGGGTTAATGGTACCCTATTCATGTTTCGAACTCGTTTTGCTGGGGTTTCATTCTTATTTGGATATTAGTGCTCGTGCGGAATAGTAATAGCGGAAGCAATTGGGTTTGAATTTTTTAGCATCTTTCATGGTGCTAGGGTGTGTTTGGATGTGGTTGTTGGTGCGGCACTCAAGGGTAATGTATGAAAGATTATGGATGATTGAGTTGCTCACTTTGGAAGTGGTTCTTTGAACCTTGGTTATTACATTTAGATAGGTTTTAAATGTAATTGATCGATGTTGATTTGTGTGCTGGAAGTTAGGGTTTGACCCTATGTTAGTCCCTATGTTGTTCTAGTTCTTACATGCGGCTAGAGCCTTGCAATTCTATTCGGATTGCATAAGGCCCTCTGTTTGTGATGGGTGATTTATCATGGCTGCTGTGGGAAAGGGAATCATGGGGTGTAAGTTTATGGGTTGCTGCGTTGTGGTGCTACATGATCATGAAGGTTTTGTTTGTGGTGTTCGTGATACTACAAACAAATGATATGTTGAAGTTCGCTTGGATGTTCATACGTGGATTTTCATGGAAGTTAAGGTGGACTACCAGAGTGATATAGAAGGCTCAAGTTCTTTTCTTGAGTAGTATTCTAATTTTTATGTACTTTGTCATTATTGGTAGTTCATTTTATTGTAAGTTATAGGAATGGTGTGTCATTCTTATATTCGAGTCTGTAAGTGTCCTAAGGGACTGAGGCGAGGGAAGTCACTCTCGTCCTTTGTAATTTAACGTTTTTGGATTTTCTGGGGTAATTATACCCAAAAAATCTATTCTTGTTGGGGTCCCTATATGGGTAGACTTGGATTTTCTTCGAAACTATTAATGAATAACCTCCTAGATGTGATGTTTGTTTGATATTTGGCCATTCTATTGATACTTGTCCTGAAAATAAACCGGTTGTGGAGGAAAATAATGATGGATTTCAACTAGTTGGGAAAAAGGGTAAACCTAATGCTAAGGATAATAAAAGTGGTAATTTATTTAATAGGTTAAGTAGAAATATGGATAGGCCTAGCTACAAACCTTTTCATGGAATAGCTAGTACTAGTGCGGATCCAAATAGGTTATCCTAATCTTGAGGTTAATAGATAGCCAAATAAGCATAGTAATAGCTATCCCACACCTAAGGTAAGTAACACCTCTCTGGCTGCTAATGTGCCTACATCTAACCCGTTTGGTTCTTTGGCTACTGATGATGATGTTGATGCGAATAAAGTGGCTGATGATGATGAGGTAGAAAATGTATTTGATGAATCAGGTAATCTGTTTGATAAACCGAGGGAAAGCACTCTTGTTCTGAATGTTCCTGATGTTTAGTATCGCCTCTTGGAATATAAAGGGTTTGAACCATTCCCCTAAACAAAAAGAGGTTAGACAAGTGGTTAATGAAAATAATCTTAGTGTGTCTGCGGTTTTGGAATCTCGTGTGGATGCTTCTGTGGTGTATAATACATGTCGTAACGTGTGTCGTCGATGGAAGTGAACGTCAAATGGTAGTCTTTGTGATAAAGGGTCACGTATTATTCTTGGTTTGAATGATGACATTGTTGATGTTATGATTATGTCTCAAACTAACCAAGTTATGCATGTACAGGTTAATATTTGTGCGGACAGCAAAACATTTTTTTGTTCCTTTGTGTATGCAGATAACTATTATGGGAATCGTCATGCACTTTGGACCAATCTTGTATGCATGCTGGTTTTATGCCTAGCAGGCCTTGGGTCTTGTTGGGTGATTTTAATGCGGCTCTTAACTTGGAAGATCATTCCTGTGGTAGCTACACGCCTGACATTGCTATGCGCGAATTTAAAGAATGTGTTCAGAGAATGGAGGTAGAGGATGTTAAAAGCACCGGTCTTCACTTTACACGGAATCAAAAACCAAAAGGCTCAGATGGTACTTTGAAGAAAATTGATAGGGTAATGGGTAATCTGCAGTTTTCTGATTCTTTTCCAGGTTCCTTTGCTATCTTCCAACCTTATCGTATTTCGAATCATTCTCCGTGTGTTCTTCGTATCCCTCAGGTAACAAAGCTTAAGCCTAAACCTTTCAAGTTCTCTAACTTTTGGTACATAAAGACGGGTTTCTTGATACGGTTATTGCGGGGTGGAATCTTAATGTTCATGGTTTCAAGTTCTCTAACTTTTGTGAAGGGGCTAAAATCCCCATTTCGTAAGGTTTTGCACAATCAAGGTAATCTTCATGAGCAGGTGGATAGGATTCGTAAGGAGTTAGATGAGGTCCAGAAGGCCATTAAAAAGGATCCATCTAATTCAGCCATTCTGGATGGGCATGCTCACTATCTTCTTGCGTATAAGGAGGCCACATTAGATGAGGAACGGTTCTTAAAGCAGAAATCTAAAGTTCAGTGGCTTCATGCAGGTGACTCTAATACGGCTTATTTTCATAATATTGTTAAAAGTAAATGTGCCCGTAATCGAATCGAACTGGTTCGAGACTCGAACAATGTCTTGTATGAAGGTAATCAGGTTGCGGGTGCTTTTGTTGCTCATTATGAACAGTTTCTTGGTATTGAAGGGGATTGTTGCTACTTTGATGATTATGATATATTTTCTAATGTTCTTCCACACCAATTGGCTGATTCGATGGTACGTCATGTTACGGATGCTGATATTTTTTTTTGGGTAAAGGGTCTTTGACCCGAAAAATTATATTACACCAAAAAATCGTTTAAGTACAATGGAATGTGGCAGAAGTACCACATTAACCTCAAGCAACGCTTGAACTTCCAACTAACATGCTTATGACAGGCCACTAAGCGTTAGAAATATAAATACATACAATAACCAAAACTCCTACCGGAAACAACCACCTAATCACATACGATAGGGAAGCTTTGTTTTCAATAAGGGATGATAAAGCCCCTGGCCCTGATGGTTGCACGGCTGCTTTCTTTAAGAAAGCATGGGATGTTCTGGGTACTGAGGTTGCGTGTGCTGTCCGGGATTTCTTTATTAATGGTAAGCTTCTTAAGGAAATCAACCATACCATTATATCCTTGATCCCTAAAGTGTCTACCCCTTCTAAGATTAATGATTATAGGCCTATTTATTGTTGTAATGTTCTTTATAAATGCATTAGCAAAATTATTGCTAATCGAATTAAAAAGGACTTGGTCAGCTGGTTAGCATCAATCAATCAGCATTTGTTCCTGGCCGTCGTATATCGGATAATATTTTACTTACCCAAGAGCTTATGCAGAATTATCATAAAGGGAGAGGTCCACCTAGTTGTGCGTTTAAAGTTGATATTCAGAAGGCATGTGATACGGTTGATTGGGCGTTTCTTAAGGCTATTCTGATTGGGTTTGGGTTTCACTCCAAAATGGTTGAATGGATCATGGTGTGTATCTCATCAACATCTTATTCTATATGTGTTAATGGGGATCTTCATGGATGGTTTAAAGGTAAGCGGAGCCTTAGGCAAGGTGACCCGTTATCTCCCTACTTGTTTACGTTGGTTATGGAGGTGTTAAATCTTATTTTGCATAAAAAGGTTTCTAATGCAGTGGATTTTCAGTTTCATCATTTGTGTGAACAGCAGAAAATTATTAACCTTTGTTTTGCAGATGACCTCTTCTTGTTTTCTAGAGGCCATCTTGAGTCTGTTAATGTCATTATGCACGCTTTGGAGGATTTCAAGAATGTTTCGGGTCTTGTTCCAAGTATACTAAAAGTACATCTTTCTTTTGTAATGTTCCTAATGCTATGAAAGCTGCTATACTCCAGTCTATGCCATTTGCAAAAGGTTCTCTTCCTGTCAGGTATGTTGAGGTCCCTCTTATATCATCTAGACTTCTTTATAGGGATTGTAAGATTCTTGTGGAAAAGTTGGAAGGCCGTGTAAATGATTGTCGTAATACGTTTTTATCCCTCGCGGGTAGGCTTCAGTTGGTCAGGTCTGTGTTATCTTCGATGCATTTATATTGGGTTTCTGTTTTTATTCTTCCTACCCGTATTATTCATGAATTAGAACAGCTTATGAGGGGTTTCCTTTGGTGTCAAGGAGAAATGAAAAGGGGTAAGGCCAAAGTTGCTTGGGAGTCTGTTTGTAAGCCTAAGCAAGAAGGAGGTCTAGGTATTCATAGATTGGATGATTTTAACATTGCTCTCATGACTACGCATATTTGGAGTATCTTGACTCACAAAGAGTCCTTATGGGTTCAATGGATTCATTCTTATAAACTTCGTGGGAGAAGCTTTTGGGATGTCTTGCGTGATGTTAGCTGGGGATGGCGCAAGCTTCTTGCAATTAGAGCCAAGGTTCGTCCTTTCATCTGACATATCATTAATAATGGAAAGGGTACCTCTGTTTGGTTTGATATGTGGTGTGAGTAAAGCCCTATTTGTGATTCGCTTACTGCTAGAGATATTGCTCGGGCTGGGTTAATTTTATCAGACTCGGTTTGTGATGTGATTGATAATGGTGTTTGGCGATGACCTCCTGATTGGTTACCTAGGTTTCCATTGTTAGCTGCTCTCCAGGTTCCTAATCTTAACGATACTGATGATGGATTATTATGGCGCAATTTGGATGGTATTTTTTTTGGGTAAAGGGGAGTAATCCTGCACCCTGGTAAAATATATTAACCAAAAAAGTTTAAGTACAACGGATGAGAGTGAATCTCTCACCTCGGCCCGTTACATGGGCAACAAACACACACTAAAAGTGCACTAACCAAACAAATTACATAAGAAAGACATGCCAATCTTATGAACTACCAAACAACCAAATTTACTTCCTGCCACGACCTAAGAGACTAACATCATACATGTCACACATATCCTCCAAGTGTCTTGGTATATCGTGAGACTTGCTCAAGATAATCATCAAAATCTTCAAGATCAAAACCCCACCACCCCGAAGCCAAAATGACGCCATAGGGTTATCTCGCTCCAAACCTCATCCTCTTCATTTGTCGAGCAGTCACATTCCGACTTTAGAAAACGGGTTACTTACCTTGGTAGCGGAAGAATTCACAGCCTCAGGAGGCTTAGAAGCCGCACCAATATCAATACGAGAGTCCTTCCCGAGAACCATCAATACCGCTTCCTTAGTAGTACCGAAGACTCTCCCGGTCTTCGCCATAAGAGTTGTAAACTGAAATTTTCAACAGTTAGCGTCGATAGTAGAATCAATCACGATTACTTGGGATGCCCGTGTCATCTTCCACCTCAAGAGTCCCAAAAGAGTTAGATGTAGTGGCGGTGTACCTTTAGCATTAACACTAGCAGCTGCCGGTGTCTTCGTCTTTGCAAAATATACCGCTTCCTAGGTGCAAATCTAGGACCCTTACCCATATTAATACCACCGTCATCTTCGTACCTTTAGGTTTGGCTTTCCGATTCTGCACCACCTTAAAACCATCATCGGGTTCCTCCACATTAGAGGTGGGAGGACATCGTTTGCTCCTTTAAACACTTAGGACAACAAGCAAGAATATGTCCAAACACTTTACATTCCGCACGTGTGTGGCGGCTTCCATTCATATTCCACCTTAATACTTGCCGTAGTAAAACCACTATCATCCTTATTAGGGATCGCCATAGTCACCACATGTTTAAGCTCATATTCGATGATAATTCCACAAGAGCACGTGCAAAACTAATGCGACCCCATGAATCAACACACATGGAACTAGTAAAGCATCTAGCATAATCGCTTACCCACTTGAGTAGCAATTAAGCTCAACCCATCTTCCGAATATGCAAGTAATGGAACATTATGCAATTTAATCCAAACGGGAACTCTAGTTACCTCACTTTTAGACAATAGCACATCAGGAGTCCATTTAGTGAGAATGAGAGGAGAATTGCAAATAATCCAAGGGCCCCGTTGAAGAACATTCTCAACACCCTCTTTAGAATCGAATTTAAAGAGGAAAACACCATCATCATTCTTCATAAGTTTCTTAAAACCAAACTTCCCCCACGTGTTGGTGACATAGTTCAACCAAAGGAAAAGCAACATTCTTGCCAACAAAGAAGCCAACAAGTGTATTTTCATAACGGTTGAATACACCTCCATAGCAGCCTTTGGAAGCACCGTATCATGATTTTCAATGCACATCTCATTCACCAAGGACCGAAAATTAACTTTCCTAGAGACACGTTCGGGTTTAAAACATTAGCAAAGGACCTCACTTCGTTATTTTCACTACCAATCACATTAGGACCAAGTAGAAGCATTCACCACGTTAGGACCGAATTCACCGCATTAGTAGCATTAGTCGAAGAGACTTTAGTGCTCGAATCCAATCCACCCACAAACGTAGCACTATAACTTGTGTTTTCTAGATTAATATTACCCCAAACAGAATCGAATGAACATCATGCGTGCTAGGATTTAGAACAACCCTAGCGACTTTACGCAACTCCGGACTGCAGTGTCACCCTCAATACCACGTTCACCTTTGAGACGCCGAAACCTAGCTTCCAACGCTGAATATCAACCCTAGGATACGGATTCGTGTCCGTGTTCACACCAACTTGATCGGCCAAGTTGGTGGCTGTTTTGAAGCCTTAACCAAGAACCATCTTTGTCAAGAAAACCTTTCTCCATCTCTTAAAACCCACAAACAATCCCAAAACTCGACACACACAATCAGCAATTGAAGAAAACAAGCGACGTACAAACAAACCCTAACTGAAAGTTAGGGTTTTAACACCACATACAATAACCTAACATGCACCCATGATTCAATCAAAGAAAAGAGATTATAACAAGTGATAAACCAGGCTTAGATGAATCTAGATCGCTCCAATCAGATATTAACAAAAAAACGATTTTCAAAACCCTAAGAAAAACGATTTGGCAAAACTGAAACAAACAAGGGAAACGTGACACTAATCCAACCAAGGACCAAAAAACAATGATGTTTATCAGTAACAAAGGCAGATTGGTGCAAAGAAACCCAAGATTTGAGGCAGATTTGACAAAAAAACGATTTAGGGTTGTTAGGGTTTAAAAATCGCCAAGAGAGAGAGAGAATTTCGTTTTTAGGGTTGGCGCAATTTGGATGGTAATCTTGACATTTCTCTATTTCGGGTGCTTGGGACTCACTGCGCCTAAGGGCTGACTTAGTGGAGTTGTATCATGTTCCTTGGTTTTCTCATTGTATCTCGAGGCATGCTATACATTTGTGGCTTGTTATTAAGCAGAAATTGAAGACTCAGGATAGGATGCGGCAATGGGATGTTGGTCCTAATGTTGATTTGGACATGCTTAGATGCCCGCTATGTGACTTGGTCCCAGATTCTCATTCTCACTTATTTTTTGGGTGCCAGTTTTCTATGCAGGTTTGGTTTAAGGTTCGGGTTTTATCTGGAATGGATGCGGTCTCACCTTCTTTGGATAGTGCAATTACCTTCCTTATTCCTATTTCAAAGAGGCGGTCGGTTAGTAGCATCATTTCTCGGTTACTGCTCGCTGCTACTACGTACTACATTTGGATGGAGAATTCAAGAATATTCAAGCAAAAGAAGTCTACGGTTGACGAAGTGGTCCAAATTGTTGTATCTACCGTTCGGTTGAAGCTGGTTACCTTCAAGTTCAAGAAGATAACCTCACGGGCTCGTTTGATTCTTGATAAATTCCGAGTGTTTGTATTATTCACGATGGGAGTGCCAGGTAAGGGCTGTACTCTTTTTCCCTACTCCAAGGTTTTTCCCTTTGGGTTTTTTTTGGAAAGGGTTTTTAAGGAGGCAGAATTCCTGGGTCAACTTGCCCCCTTCGTGCAAAGGATGGATGCGGGATGCTCGCTTGTTACAAGTCTTTTCTTGTTTTATGCCTAGTTAGTTGATGTAATATAACTAGGTTCATTCTGTTTATGGCATGTCATGAACACTAGTTTATCAAGCTTTTCGCTTGAGGTTTATGTGGTACTTCTGCCACATTCCATTTGTACTTAACATTATTTTTTGGATATATATTTACCGGGGTAAAACCCTTTACCCAAAAAAAAAGCTTGAGTAATCTTTGTGAACATTATTTTATGAATCACTTAGCGGATTTCGTAGTCTAAACATCCAAAGATAACCTTAAAGTTAGTTTTTGAATCATCTAGCGGATTTCGTAGGCAATAACCTTAAGGTAGTCTCAAAGAGTTAGGGAAAAAGGCACTCCCTACGTCCTTAGAAAACACAACGCGTTAAGAATAAGGACGTGACAATTCAACCATCAATAAAAGATAACTAGGGAGTAATAGTATCTAGGTAAGCACATTTTTAATCATCATACGAGCACACATAAAAAAAACATAGGCTACCAGTAGTATTAGATATTTAGAATAGTAGAGTAATCGGTAGAAGTACCACCCCCAAATCCAAGCCCCAAGATTTTACCCTTAGCTTTCTCAAAAAAAATAATATAAAAAGATAAAAAAGAATCTTCCTCAACCTCAACCTTAGCGTAGTACACTTCTTACTAGCATTCTTATTCCCCTAGAGAACGATATCAATCCTCGAGGCTTACCCAATACTACACTACAACGATTAGGTTCACTGCCTATGGTGTTGAAAAACTTGCTCGACGAAAAGGAAGTTCCTTTGACCACGAACGC